>VTFQ01000003.1:39077949-39137364 GCA_036281575.1 Ancherythroculter nigrocauda | reverse complement strand
TTTTCAGTATATCAAATTCCAGAGCATGCGTTTTTCAAACAACCCTTAATAGCTGACTTCCTGTTGGCGTGGGATTAACTTAGAGCGAAAGTTGTTCGGCCCGATGAGGTCTATATGTGTACCGAGTTTCATACTAATACGTGCAAGCATGTTTAATATATGGACCAAATTTTCAGACTTTTTTCAAGGGGGCGCTGTCGAGCCCCCCTGCCACGCCCGGGTACCAGCCTCTCCGGCGTCCTAATGGCCGCGGATTCCAATGTGTGTGCCAATTTTCAAGAGTTTTTGAGCATGTTAAGGCCCCCAAAAAGCCCCGGAAGACGGAAAAAAAAAAAAAAAAAAAAAAAAAAAATAAATAAATATAGCTGCGAGCAGCGATGGCGGGCCCAAGCCCGGTGGCACCGCCACCCCGGTGGCTTCAGGGCAACTGTGCACAGCGGGCAATAGGCACTTAAAACGGTTAAACATCAAAGGACTATGTCAAATTCACTCCACATTTACTGCACTACAAGGTGCCGCTATAGAGCCCCTCCTCCCTGCCCATTTTCAAAGGATTACATGTGCCAAGTTTTAACATTATTCTGATGAATTTTGAAGCAAATCAGGTAAAAATAAGAGGGTGATCTCAATGTATGCTGAAAGTGACACATTTTCTGCTTCCAGTTGGTGGCGCTATGACTTTGAATCACAATAGTCAAATCCATGTGATCAGCCTTGTACAACGAAGACTAAGCCAAAGTTTCATCAAAATCAATTAATGTATGCAGAAGTTATAACACTTTGTTTCCCTTTTCTTGCCATAAATTCGTTGCCTCGCCACGGCCAAACCGTTTGAGATATCCAAAATCCGTTTGCAATTAAACAACTTCAATGTGTTAGCAACAAGTTAAAAAAAGCTTGGTGTAAATTGGATAAACCCTGTAGGAGTAGTAGTATAAAATTCATAGCCTGTTTTTTCAAAAAATTAACATTCAAACCAAAATAGCTGACTTCCTGTTGGTCGGAGCTAATGAATGTAAATTAGAAAATTGTCCGGCTTGATGAGAATAATATGTGTACCGAGTTTGGTGACTGTAGGAAAAACTAACCCCCCACTTTTGTCAAAAGGTGGCGCTACTGAGCCCCTCCACCACGCCCATTTCTATGGCTTTGTCCATGTCTACTGGTTGACAATATTGATGTGTGTGTCGAGTTTCATGCAATTTGAAGCATGTTAAGAGCCTCAAAAACACTCAAGAATATTATTACAGTTTGACCTGTTGCCATGGCAACAATATTTCAAATATCAAAAATCCTGTCATAGGTCTACATCTGCTGTGTATTGACATTACACTGATGAAGTTTGAAGCAAATCAGGTAAAAATAAGAGGGTGATCTCAAAGCATTTTAAAAGTGATACACTTCTTGCTGCCATTTGGTGGCGCTATAACTTTGACTCACAATAGTTACATCCATGTGATCAGACTACTACAACCAACACACTCCTGAAGTTTCATAAACATCAATCAATGTATGCAGAAGTTATAACACATTTCCTGTTTCCCTTTTCTCGCCATAAATTCGTTGCCTCGCCACGGCCAAACCGTTTGAGATATCCAAAATCCGTTTGCAATTAAACAACTTCAATGTGTTCGCAACAAGTTAAAAAAAGCTTGGTGTAAATTGGATAAACCCTGTAGGAGTAGTAGTATAAAATTCATAGCCTGTTTTTTCAAAAAATTAACATTCAAACCAAAATAGCTGACTTCCTGTTGGTCGGAGCTAATGAATGTAAATTAGAAAATTGTCCGGCTTGATGAGAATAATATGTGTACCGAGTTTGGTGACTGTAGGAAAAACTAACCCCCCCACTTTTGTCAAAAGGTGGCGCTACTGAGCCCCTCCACCACGCCCATTTCTATGGCTTTGTCCATGTCTACTGGTTGACAATATTGATGTGTGTGTCGAGTTTCATGCAATTTGAAGCATGTTAAGAGCCTCAAAAACACTCAAGAATATTATTACAGTTTGACCTGTTGCCATGGCAACAATATTTCAAATATCAAAATCCTGTCATAGGTCTACATCTGCTGTGTATTGACATTACACTGATGAAGTTTGAAGCAAATCAGGTAAAAATAAGAGGGTGATCTCAAAACATTTCAAAAAGTGATACACTTCCTGCTGCCAGTTGGTGGCGCTATAACTTTGACTCACAATAGTCACATCCATGTGATCAGACTCCTATAACGAACACACTCGTGAAGTTTCATAAAGATCAATATATGTATTAAGACGTTATAACACATTTCCTGTTTCCTTTTTCTCGCCATAAATTCGTTGCCTCGCCACGGCCAAACCGTTCGAGATATCAAAAATCCCCTGGCAATTTTTAATCATCAGTGTCTTGACTTCATGCTGACCGAGTTTGGTGGCGATCGGATTAATCGTCTAGGAGGAGTATATCAAATTCCAGAGCATGCGTTTTTCAAACAACCCTTAATAGCTGACTTCCTGTTGGCGTGGCGATTAACTTAGAGCGCGAAAGTTGTTCGGCCCGATGAGGTCTATATGTGTACCGAGTTTCATACTAATACGTGCAAGCATGTTTAATATATGGACCAAATTTTCAGACTTTTTTCAAGGGGGCGCTGTCGAGCCCCCCTGCCACGCCCGGGTACCAGCCTCTCCGGCGTCCTAATGGCCGCGGATTCCAATGTGTGTGCCAATTTTCAAGAGTTTTTGAGCATGTTAAGGCCCCCAAAAAGCCCCGGAAGACGGAAAAAAAAAAAAAAAAAAAAAAAAAAATAATAATAATAAATATAGCTGCGAGCAGCGATGGCGGGCCCAAGCCCGGTGGCACCGCCACCCCGGTGGCTTCAGGGCAACTGTGCACAGCGGGCAATAGGCACTTAAAACGGTTAAACATCAAAGGACTATGTCAAATTCACTCCACATTTACTGCACTACAAGGTGCCGCTATAGAGCCCCTCCTCCCTGCCCATTTTCAAAGGATTACATGTGCCAAGTTTTAACATTATTCTGATGAATTTTGAAGCAAATCAGGTAAAAATAAGAGGGTGATCTCAATGTATGCTGAAAGTGACACATTTTCTGCTTCCAGTTGGTGGCGCTATGACTTTGAATCACAATAGTCAAATCCATGTGATCAGCCTTGTACAACGAAGACTAAGCCAAAGTTTCATCAAAATCAATTAATGTATGCAGAAGTTATAACACTTTGTTTCCCTTTTCTTGCCATAAATTCGTTGCCTCGCCACGGCCAAACCGTTTGAGATATCCAAAATCCGTTTGCAATTAAACAACTTCAATGTGTTAGCAACAAGTTAAAAAAAGCTTGGTGTAAATTGGATAAACCCTGTAGGAGTAGTAGTATAAAATTCATAGCCTGTTTTTTCAAAAAATTAACATTCAAACCAAAATAGCTGACTTCCTGTTGGTCGGAGCTAATGAATGTAAATTAGAAAATTGTCCGGCTTGATGAGAATAATATGTGTACCGAGTTTGGTGACTGTAGGAAAAACTAACCCCCCCACTTTTGTCAAAAGGTGGCGCTACTGAGCCCCTCCACCACGCCCATTTCTATGGCTTTGTCCATGTCTACTGGTTGACAATATTGATGTGTGTGTCGAGTTTCATGCAATTTGAAGCATGTTAAGAGCCTCAAAAACACTCAAGAATATTATTACAGTTTGACCTGTTGCCATGGCAACAATATTTCAAATATCAAAAATCCTGTCATAGGTCTACATCTGCTGTGTATTGACATTACACTGATGAAGTTTGAAGCAAATCAGGTAAAAATAAGAGGGTGATCTCAAAGCATTTTAAAAGTGATACACT
This sequence comes from Ancherythroculter nigrocauda, assembly GCA_036281575.1. Classification (NCBI taxonomy): domain Eukaryota; kingdom Metazoa; phylum Chordata; class Actinopteri; order Cypriniformes; family Xenocyprididae; genus Ancherythroculter; species Ancherythroculter nigrocauda. The sequence goes on along the minus strand of VTFQ01000003.1, from coordinate 39,133,521 downwards.
TCTTGCTGCCATTTGGTGGCGCTATAACTTTGACTCACAATAGTTACATCCATGTGATCAGACTACTACAACCAACACACTCCTGAAGTTTCATAAACATCAATCAATGTATGCAGAAGTTATAACACATTTCCTGTTTCCCTTTTCTCGCCATAAATTCGTTGCCTCGCCACGGCCAAACCGTTTGAGATATCCAAAATCCGTTTGCAATTAAACAACTTCAATGTGTTCGCAACAAGTTAAAAAAAGCTTGGTGTAAATTGGATAAACCCTGTAGGAGTAGTAGTATAAAATTCATAGCCTGTTTTTTCAAAAAATTAACATTCAAACCAAAATAGCTGACTTCCTGTTGGTCGGAGCTAATGAATGTAAATTAGAAAATTGTCCGGCTTGATGAGAATAATATGTGTACCGAGTTTGGTGACTGTAGGAAAAACTAACCCCCCCACTTTTGTCAAAAGGTGGCGCTACTGAGCCCCTCCACCACGCCCATTTCTATGGCTTTGTCCATGTCTACTGGTTGACAATATTGATGTGTGTGTCGAGTTTCATGCAATTTGAAGCATGTTAAGAGCCTCAAAAACACTCAAGAATATTATTACAGTTTGACCTGTTGCCATGGCAACAATATTTCAAATATCAAAAATCCTGTCATAGGTCTACATCTGCTGTGTATTGACATTACACTGATGAAGTTTGAAGCAAATCAGGTAAAAATAAGAGGGTGATCTCAAAACATTTCAAAAAGTGATACACTTCCTGCTGCCAGTTGGTGGCGCTATAACTTTGACTCACAATAGTCACATCCATGTGATCAGACTCCTATAACGAACACACTCGTGAAGTTTCATAAAGATCAATATATGTATTAAGACGTTATAACACATTTCCTGTTTCCTTTTTCTCGCCATAAATTCGTTGCCTCGCCACGGCCAAACCGTTCGAGATATCAAAAATCCCCTGGCAATTTTTAATCATCAGTGTCTTGACTTCATGCTGACCGAGTTTGGTGGCGATCGGATTAATCGTCTAGGAGGAGTATATCAAATTCCAGAGCATGCGTTTTTCAAACAACCCTTAATAGCTGACTTCCTGTTGGCGTGGCGATTAACTTAGAGCGCGAAAGTTGTTCGGCCCGATGAGGTCTATATGTGTACCGAGTTTCATACTAATACGTGCAAGCATGTTTAATATATGGACCAAATTTTCAGACTTTTTTCAAGGGGGCGCTGTCGAGCCCCCCTGCCACGCCCGGGTACCAGCCTCTCCGGCGTCCTAATGGCCGCGGATTCCAATGTGTGTGCCAATTTTCAAGAGTTTTTGAGCATGTTAAGGCCCCCAAAAAGCCCCGGAAGACGGAAAAAAAAAAAAAAAAAATAAAAAATAAAAAATAAAATAATAATAATCCTTAGAAGAACAAGAGGGCCCTGCGCGAATTTTCGCTTGGGCCCTAATAATATAGCTGCGAGCAGCGATGGCGGGCCCAAGCCCGGTGGCACCGCCACCCCGGTGGCTTCAGGGCAACTGTGCACAGCGGGCAATAGTCCTTGACTGTTAACAGTTTAAATGCCTATGTCAAATTCACTCCACATTTACTGCACTACAAGGTGCCGCTATATAGCCCCTCCTCCCTGCCCATTTTCAGAGGATTACATGTGCCAAGTTTTAACATTATTCTGATGAATTTTGAAGCAAATCAGGTAAAAATAAGAGGGTGATCTCAATGTATGCTGAAAGTGACACATTTTCTGCTTCCAGTTGGTGGCGCTATGACTTTGAATCACAATAGTCAAATCCATGTGATCAGCCTTGTACAACGAAGACTAAGCCAAAGTTTCATCAAAATCAATTAATGTATGCAGAAGTTATAACACTTTGTTTCCCTTTTCTTGCCATAAATTCGTTGCCTCGCCACGGCCAAACCGTTTGAGATATCCAAAATCCGTTTGCAATTAAACAACTTCAATGTGTTAGCAACAAGTTAAAAAAAGCTTGGTGTAAATTGGATAAACCCTGTAGGAGTAGTAGTATAAAATTCATAGCCTGTTTTTTCAAAAAATTAACATTCAAACCAAAATAGCTGACTTCCTGTTGGTCGGAGCTAATGAATGTAAATTAGAAAATTGTCCGGCTTGATGAGAATAATATGTGTACCGAGTTTGGTGACTGTAGGAAAAACTAACCCCCCCACTTTTGTCAAAAGGTGGCGCTACTGAGCCCCTCCACCACGCCCATTTCTATGGCTTTGTCCATGTCTACTGGTTGACAATATTGATGTGTGTGTCGAGTTTCATGCAATTTGAAGCATGTTAAGAGCCTCAAAAACACTCAAGAATATTATTACAGTTTGACCTGTTGCCATGGCAACAATATTTCAAATATCAAAAATCCTGTCATAGGTCTACATCTGCTGTGTATTGACATTACACTGATGAAGTTTGAAGCAAATCAGGTAAAAATAAGAGGGTGATCTCAAAGCATTTTAAAAGTGATACACTTCTTGCTGCCATTTGGTGGCGCTATAACTTTGACTCACAATAGTTACATCCATGTGATCAGACTACTACAACCAACACACTCCTGAAGTTTCATAAACATCAATCAATGTATGCAGAAGTTATAACACATTTCCTGTTTCCCTTTTCTCGCCATAAATTCGTTGCCTCGCCACGGCCAAACCGTTTGAGATATCCAAAATCCGTTTGCAATTAAACAACTTCAATGTGTTCGCAACAAGTTAAAAAAAGCTTGGTGTAAATTGGATAAACCCTGTAGGAGTAGTAGTATAAAATTCATAGCCTGTTTTTTCAAAAAATTAACATTCAAACCAAAATAGCTGACTTCCTGTTGGTCGGAGCTAATGAATGTAAATTAGAAAATTGTCCGGCTTGATGAGAATAATATGTGTACCGAGTTTGGTGACTGTAGGAAAACTAACCCCCCCACTTTTGTCAAAAGGTGGCGCTACTGAGCCCCTCCACCACGCCCATTTCTATGGCTTTGTCCATGTCTACTGGTTGACAATATTGATGTGTGTGTCGAGTTTCATGCAATTTGAAGCATGTTAAGAGCCTCAAAAACACTCAAGAATATTATTACAGTTTGACCTGTTGCCATGGCAACAATATTTCAAATATCAAAAATCCTGTCATAGGTCTACATCTGCTGTGTATTGACATTACACTGATGAAGTTTGAAGCAAATCAGGTAAAAATAAGAGGGTGATCTCAAAACATTTCAAAAAGTGATACACTTCCTGCTGCCAGTTGGTGGCGCTATAACTTTGACTCACAATAGTCACATCCATGTGATCAGACTCCTATAACGAACACACTCGTGAAGTTTCATAAAGATCAATATATGTATTAAGACGTTATAACACATTTCCTGTTTCCTTTTTCTCGCCATAAATTCGTTGCCTCGCCACGGCCAAACCGTTCGAGATATCAAAAATCCCCTGGCAATTTTTAATCATCAGTGTCTTGACTTCATGCTGACCGAGTTTGGTGGCGATCGGATTAATCGTCTAGGAGGAGTATATCAAATTCCAGAGCATGCGTTTTTCAAACAACCCTTAATAGCTGACTTCCTGTTGGCGTGGCGATTAACTTAGAGCGCGAAAGTTGTTCGGCCCGATGAGGTCTATATGTGTACCGAGTTTCATACTAATACGTGCAAGCATGTTTAATATATGGACCAAATTTTCAGACTTTTTTCAAGGGGGCGCTGTCGAGCCCCCCTGCCACGCCCGGATACCAGCCTCTCCGGGCGTCCTAATGGCCGCGGATTCCAATGTGTGTGCCAATTTTCAAGAGTTTTTGAGCATGTTAAGGCCCCCAAAAAGCCCCGGAAGACGGAAAAAAAAAAAAAAAAAAAAAAATAAAATAATAAATATAGCTGCGAGCAGCGATGGCGGGCCCAAGCCCGGTGGCACCGCCACCCCGGTGGCTTCAGGGCAACTGTGCACAGCGGGCAATAGGCACTTAAAACGGTTAAACATCAAAGGACTATGTCAAATTCACTCCACATTTACTGCACTACAAGGTGCCGCTATAGAGCCCCTCCTCCCTGCCCATTTTCAAAGGATTACATGTGCCAAGTTTTAACATTATTCTGATGAATTTTGAAGCAAATCAGGTAAAAATAAGAGGGTGATCTCAATGTATGCTGAAAGTGACACATTTTCTGCTTCCAGTTGGTGGCGCTATGACTTTGAATCACAATAGTCAAATCCATGTGATCAGCCTTGTACAACGAAGACTAAGCCAAAGTTTCATCAAAATCAATTAATGTATGCAGAAGTTATAACACTTTGTTTCCCTTTTCTTGCCATAAATTCGTTGCCTCGCCACGGCCAAACCGTTTGAGATATCCAAAATCCGTTTGCAATTAAACAACTTCAATGTGTTAGCAACAAGTTAAAAAAAGCTTGGTGTAAATTGGATAAACCCTGTAGGAGTAGTAGTATAAAATTCATAGCCTGTTTTTTCAAAAAATTAACATTCAAACCAAAATAGCTGACTTCCTGTTGGTCGGAGCTAATGAATGTAAATTAGAAAATTGTCCGGCTTGATGAGAATAATATGTGTACCGAGTTTGGTGACTGTAGGAAAAACTAACCCCCCCACTTTTGTCAAAAGGTGGCGCTACTGAGCCCCTCCACCACGCCCATTTCTATGGCTTTGTCCATGTCTACTGGTTGACAATATTGATGTGTGTGTCGAGTTTCATGCAATTTGAAGCATGTTAAGAGCCTCAAAAACACTCAAGAATATTATTACAGTTTGACCTGTTGCCATGGCAACAATATTTCAAATATCAAAAATCCTGTCATAGGTCTACATCTGCTGTGTATTGACATTACACTGATGAAGTTTGAAGCAAATCAGGTAAAAATAAGAGGGTGATCTCAAAGCATTTTAAAAGTGATACACTTCTTGCTGCCATTTGGTGGCGCTATAACTTTGACTCACAATAGTTACATCCATGTGATCAGACTACTACAACCAACACACTCCTGAAGTTTCATAAACATCAATCAATGTATGCAGAAGTTATAACACATTTCCTGTTTCCCTTTTCTCGCCATAAATTCGTTGCCTCGCCACGGCCAAACCGTTTGAGATATCCAAAATCCGTTTGCAATTAAACAACTTCAATGTGTTCGCAACAAGTTAAAAAAAGCTTGGTGTAAATTGGATAAACCCTGTAGGAGTAGTAGTATAAAATTCATAGCCTGTTTTTTCAAAAAATTAACATTCAAACCAAAATAGCTGACTTCCTGTTGGTCGGAGCTAATGAATGTAAATTAGAAAATTGTCCGGCTTGATGAGAGTAATATGTGTACCGAGTTTGGTGACTGTAGGAAAAACTAACCCCCCCACTTTTGTCAAAAGGTGGCGCTACTGAGCCCCTCCACCACGCCCATTTCTATGGCTTTGTCCATGTCTACTGGTTGACAATATTGATGTCTGTGTCGAGTTTCATGCAATTTGAAGCATGTTAAGAGCCTCAAAAACACTCAAGAATATTATTACAGTTTGACCTGTTGCCATGGCAACAATATTTCAAATATCAAAAATCCTGTCATAGGTCTACATCTGCTGTGTATTGACATTACACTGATGAAGTTTGAAGCAAATCAGGTAAAAATAAGAGGGTGATCTCAAAACATTTCAAAAAGTGATACACTTCCTGCTGCCAGTTGGTGGCGCTATAACTTTGACTCACAATAGTCACATCCATGTGATCAGACTCCTATAACGAACACACTCGTGAAGTTTCATAAAGATCAATATATGTATTAAGACGTTATAACACATTTCCTGTTTCCTTTTTCTCGCCATAAATTCGTTGCCTCGCCACGGCCAAACCGTTCGAGATATCAAAAATCCCCTGGCAATTTTTAATCATCAGTGTCTTGACTTCATGCTGACCGAGTTTGGTGGCGATCGGATTAATCGTCTAGGAGGAGTATATCAAATTCCAGAGCATGCGTTTTTCAAACAACCCTTAATAGCTGACTTCCTGTTGGCGTGGCGATTAACTTAGAGCGCGAAAGTTGTTCGGCCCGATGAGGTCTATATGTGTACCGAGTTTCATACTAATACGTGCAAGCATGTTTAATATATGGACCAAATTTTCAGACTTTTTTCAAGGGGGCGCTGTCGAGCCCCCCTGCCACGCCCGGGTACCAGCCTCTCCGGCGTCCTAATGGCCGCGGATTCCAATGTGTGTGCCAATTTTCAAGAGTTTTTGAGCATGTTAAGGCCCCCAAAAAGCCCCGGAAGACGGAAAAAAAAAAAAAAAAAAAAAAAAAAAAAAAAAAAAAAAATAATAATCCTTAGAAGAACAAGAGGGCCCTGCGCGAATTTTCGCTTGGGCCCTAATAAATATAGCTGCGAGCAGCGATGGCGGGCCCAAGCCCGGTGGCACCGCCACCCCGGTGGCTTCAGGGCAACTGTGCACAGCGGGCAATAGGCACTTAAAACGGTTAAACATCAAAGGACTATGTCAAATTCACTCCACATTTACTGCACTACAAGGTGCCGCTATAGAGCCCCTCCTCCCTGCCCATTTTCAAAGGATTACATGTGCCAAGTTTTAACATTATTCTGATGAATTTTGAAGCAAATCAGGTAAAAATAAGAGGGTGATCTCAATGTATGCTGAAAGTGACACATTTTCTGCTTCCAGTTGGTGGCGCTATGACTTTGAATCACAATAGTCAAATCCATGTGATCAGCCTTGTACAACGAAGACTAAGCCAAAGTTTCATCAAAATCAATTAATGTATGCAGAAGTTATAACACTTTGTTTCCCTTTTCTTGCCATAAATTCGTTGCCTCGCCACGGCCAAACCGTTTGAGATATCCAAAATCCGTTTGCAATTAAACAACTTCAATGTGTTAGCAACAAGTTAAAAAAAGCTTGGTGTAAATTGGATAAACCCTGTAGGAGTAGTAGTATAAAATTCATAGCCTGTTTTTTCAAAAAATTAACATTCAAACCAAAATAGCTGACTTCCTGTTGGTCGGAGCTAATGAATGTAAATTAGAAAATTGTCCGGCTTGATGAGAATAATATGTGTACCGAGTTTGGTGACTGTAGGAAAAACTAACCCCCCCACTTTTGTCAAAAGGTGGCGCTACTGAGCCCCTCCACCACGCCTATTTCTATGGCTTTGTCCATGTCTACTGGTTGACAATATTGATGTGTGTGTCGAGTTTCATGCAATTTGAAGCATGTTAAGAGCCTCAAAAACACTCAAGAATATTATTACAGTTTGACCTGTTGCCATGGCAACAATATTTCAAATATCAAAAATCCTGTCATAGGTCTACATCTGCTGTGTATTGACATTACACTGATGAAGTTTGAAGCAAATCAGGTAAAAATAAGAGGGTGATCTCAAAGCATTTTAAAAGTGATACACTTCTTGCTGCCATTTGGTGGTGCTATAACTTTGACTCACAATAGTTACATCCATGTGATCAGACTACTACAACCAACACACTCCTGAAGTTTCATAAACATCAATCAATGTATGCAGAAGTTATAACACATTTCCTGTTTCCCTTTTCTCGCCATAAATTCGTTGCCTCGCCACGGCCAAACCGTTTGAGATATCCAAAATCCGTTTGCAATTAAACAACTTCAATGTGTTCGCAACAAGTTAAAAAAAGCTTGGTGTAAATTGGATAAACCCTGTAGGAGTAGTAGTATAAAATTCATAGCCTGTTTTTTCAAAAAATTAACATTCAAACCAAAATAGCTGACTTCCTGTTGGTCGGAGCTAATGAATGTAAATTAGAAAATTGTCCGGCTTGATGAGAATAATATGTGTACCGAGTTTGGTGACTGTAGGAAAAACTAACCCCCCCACTTTTGTCAAAAGGTGGCGCTACTGAGCCCCTCCACCACGCCCATTTCTATGGCTTTGTCCATGTCTACTGGATGACAATATTGATGTGTGTGTCGAGTTTCATGCAATTTGAAGCATGTTAAGAGCCTCAAAAACACTCAAGAATATTATTACAGTTTGACCTGTTGCCATGGCAACAATATTTCAAATATCAAAAATCCTGTCATAGGTCTACATCTGCTGTGTATTGACATTACACTGATGAAGTTTGAAGCAAATCAGGTAAAAATAAGAGGGTGATCTCAAAACATTTCAAAAAGTGATACACTTCCTGCTGCCAGTTGGTGGCGCTATAACTTTGACTCACAATAGTCACATCCATGTGATCAGACTCCTATAACGAACACACTCGTGAAGTTTCATAAAGATCAATATATGTATTAAGACGTTATAACACATTTCCTGTTTCCTTTTTCTCGCCATAAATTCGTTGCCTCGCCACGGCCAAACCGTTCGAGATATCAAAAATCCCCTGGCAATTTTTAATCATCAGTGTCTTGACTTCATGCTGACCGAGTTTGGTGGCGATCGGATTAATCGTCTAGGAGGAGTATATCAAATTCCAGAGCATGCGTTTTTCAAACAACCCTTAATAGCTGACTTCCTGTTGGCGTGGCGATTAACTTAGAGCGCGAAAGTTGTTCGGCCCGATGAGGTCTATATGTGTACCGAGTTTCATACTAATACGTGCAAGCATGTTTAATATATGGACCAAATTTTCAGACTTTTTTCAAGGGGGCGCTGTCGAGCCCCCCTGCCACGCCCGGGTACCAGCCTCTCCGGCGTCCTAATGGCCGCGGATTCCAATGTGTGTGCCAATTTTCAAGAGTTTTTGAGCATGTTAAGGCCCCCAAAAAGCCCCGGAAGACGGAAAAAAAAAAATAAATAAAAATAAAAATAAAAAAAATAATAATAATCCTTAGAAGAACAAGAGGGCCCTGCGCGAATTTTCGCTTGGGCCCTAAATATAGCTGCGAGCAGCGATGGCGGGCCCAAGCCCGGTGGCACCGCCACCCCGGTGGCTTCAGGGCAACTGTGCACAGCGGGCAATAGGCACTTAAAATGGTTAAACATCAAAGGACTATGTCAAATTCACTCCACATTTACTGCACTACAAGGTGCCGCTATAGAGCCCCTCTTCCCTGCCCATTTTCAAAGGATTACATGTGCCAAGTGTTAACATTATTCTGATGAATTTTGAAGCAAATCAGGTAAAAATAAGAGGGTGATCTCAATGTATGCTGAAAGTGACACATTTTCTGCTTCCAGTTGGTGGCGCTATGACTTTGAATCACAATAGTCAAATCCATGTGATCAGCCTTGTACAACGAAGACTAAGCCAAAGTTTCATCAAAATCAATTAATGTATGCAGAAGTTATAACACTTTGTTTCCCTTTTCTTGCCATAAATTCGTTGCCTCGCCACGGCCAAACCGTTTGAGATATCCAAAATCCGTTTGCAATCAAACAACTTCAATGTGTTAGCAACAAGTTAAAAAAAGCTTGGTGTAAATTGGATAAACCCTGTAGGAGTAGTAGTATAAAATTCATAGCCTGTTTTTTCAAAAAATTTACATTCAAACAAAAATAGCCGACTTCCTGTTGGTCGGAGCTAATGAATGTAAATTAGAAAATTGTCCAGCTTGATGAGAACAATATGTGTACCGAGTTTGGTGACTGTAGGAAAAACTAACCCCCCCACTTTTGACAAAAGGTGGCGCTACTGAGCCCCTTCACCACGCCCATTTCTATGGCTTTGTCCATGTCTACTGGTTGACAATATTGATGTGTGTGTCGAGTTTCATGCAATTTGAAGCATGTTAAGAGCCTCAAAAACACTCAAGAATATTATTACAGTTTGACCTGTTGCCATGGCAACAATATTTCAAATATCAAAAATCCTGTCATAGGTCTACATCTGCTGTGTATTGACATTACACTGATGAAGTTTGAAGCAAATCAGGTAAAAATAAGAGGGTGATCTCAAAGCATTTCAAAAAGTGATACACTTCCTGCTGCCAGTTGGTGGTGCTATAACTTTGACTCACAATAGTCACATCCATGTAATCAGACTACTACAACTAACACACTCGTGAAGTTTCATAAAGATCAATATATGTATGCAGACGTTATAACACATTTCCTGTTTCCTTTTTCTCGCCATAAATTTGTTGCCTCGCCACGGCCAAACCGTTTGAGGTATCCAAAATCCGTTTTCAATTAAACAACTTCAATGTGTTAGCAACAAGTTAAAAAAAGCTTGGTGTAAATTGGATAAACCCTGTAGGAGTAGTAGTATAAAATTCATAGCCTGTTTTTTCAAAAAATTAACATTCAAACAAAAATAGCCGACTTCCTGTTGGTCGGAGCTAATGAATGTAAATTAGAAAATTGTCCGGCTTGATGAGAACAATATGTGTACCGAGTTTGGTGACTGTAGGAAATCTAACCCCCCCACTTTTGTCAAAAGGTGGCGCTACTGAGCCCCTCCACCACGCCCATTTCTATGGCTTTGTCCATGTCTACTGGTTGACAATATTGATGTGTGTGTCGAGTTTCATGCAATTTGAAGCATGTTAAGAGCCTCAAAAACACTCAAGAATATTATTACAGTTTGACCTGTTGCCATGGCAACAATATTTCAAATATCAAAAATCCTGTCATAGGTCTACATCTGCTGTGTATTGCCATTACATTGATGAAGTTTGAAGCAAATCAGGTAAAAATAAGAGGGTGATCTCAAAGCATTTCAAAAAGTGATACACTTCCTGCTGCCAGTTGGTGGCGCTATAACTTTGACTCACAATAGTCACATCCATGTGATCAGACTACTACAACCAACACACTCGTGAAGTTTCATAAAGATCAATATATGTATGCAGACGTTATAACACATTTCCTGTTTCCTTTTTCTCGCCATAAATTCGTTGCCTCGCCACGGCCAAACCGTTCGAGATATCAAAAATCCCCTGGCAATTTTTAATCATCAGTGTCTTGACTTCATGCTGACCGAGTTTGGTGGCGATCGGATTAATCGTCTAGGAGGAGTATATCAAATTCCAGAGCATGCGTTTTTCAAACAACCCTTAATAGATGACTTCCTGTTGGCGTGGCGTTTAACTTAGAGTACGAAAGTTGTTCGGCCCGATGAGGTCTATATGTGTACCGAGTTTCATACTAATACGTGCAAGCGTGTTTAATATATGGACCAAATTTTCAGACTTTTTTCAAGGGGGCGCTGTCGAGCCCCCCTGCCACGCCCGGATACCAGCCTCTGGGGCGTCCTAATGGCCGCGGATTCCAATGTGTGTGCCAATTTTCAAGAGTTTTTGAGCATGTTAAGGCCCCCAAAAAGCCCCGGAAGACGGAAAAAAAAATAAAATAAAATAAAAAATAAAAATAACGAGCAGCGATGGCGGGCCCAAGCCCGGTGGCACCGCCACCCCGGTGGCTTCAGGGCAACTGTGCACAGCGGGCAATAGGCACTTAAAACGGTTAAACATCAAAGGACTATGTCAAATTCACTCCACATTTACTGCACTACAAGGTGCCGCTATAGAGCCCCTCCTCCCTGCCCATTTTCAAAGGATTACATGTGCCAAGTTTTAACATTATTCTGATGAATTTTGAAGCAAATCAGGTAAAAATAAGAGGGTGATCTCAATGTATGCTGAAAGTGACACATTTTCTGCTTCCAGTTGGTGGCGCTATGACTTTGAATCACAATAGTCAAATCCATGTGATCAGCCTTGTACAACGAAGACTAAGCCAAAGTTTCATCAAAATCAATTAATGTATGCAGAAGTTATAACACTTTGTTTCCCTTTTCTTGCCATAAATTCGTTGCCTCGCCACGGCCAAACCGTTTGAGATATCCAAAATCCGTTTGCAATTAAACAACTTCAATGTGTTAGCAACAAGTTAAAAAAAGCTTGGTGTAAATTGGATAAACCTGTAGGAGTAGTAGTATAAAATTCATAGCCTGTTTTTTCAAAAAATTAACATTCAAACCAAAATAGCTGACTTCCTGTTGGTCGGAGCTAATGAATGTAAATTAGAAAATTGTCCGGCTTGATGAGAATAATATGTGTACCGAGTTTGGTGACTGTAGGAAAAACTAACCCCCCCACTTTTGTCAAAAGGTGGCGCTACTGAGCCCCTCCACCACGCCCATTTCTATGGCTTTGTCCATGTCTACTGGTTGACAATATTGATGTGTGTGTCGAGTTTCATGCAATTTGAAGCATGTTAAGAGCCTCAAAAACACTCAAGAATATTATTACAGTTTGACCTGTTGCCATGGCAACAATATTTCAAATATCAAAAATCCTGTCATAGGTCTACATCTGCTGTGTATTGACATTACACTGATGAAGTTTGAAGCAAATCAGGTAAAAATAAGAGGGTGATCTCAAAGCATTTTAAAAGTGATACACTTCTTGCTGCCATTTGGTGGCGCTATAACTTTGACTCACAATAGTTACATCCATGTGATCAGACTACTACAACCAACACACTCCTGAAGTTTCATAAACATCAATCAATGTATGCAGAAGTTATAACACATTTCCTGTTTCCCTTTTCTCGCCATAAATTCGTTGCCTCGCCACGGCCAAACCGTTTGAGATATCCAAAATCCGTTTGCAATTAAACAACTTCAATGTGTTCGCAACAAGTTAAAAAAAGCTTGGTGTAAATTGGATAAACCCTGTAGGAGTAGTAGTATAAAATTCATAGCCTGTTTTTTCAAAAAATTAACATTCAAACCAAAATAGCTGACTTCCTGTTGGTCGGAGCTAATGAATGTAAATTAGAAAATTGTCCGGCTTGATGAGAATAATATGTGTACCGAGTTTGGTGACTGTAGGAAAAACTAACCCCCCCACTTTTGTCAAAAGGTGGCGCTACTGAGCCCCTCCACCACGCCCATTTCTATGGCTTTGTCCATGTCTACTGGTTGACAATATTGATGTGTGTGTCGAGTTTCATGCAATTTGAAGCATGTTAAGAGCCTCAAAAACACTCAAGAATATTATTACAGTTTGACCTGTTGCCATGGCAACAATATTTCAAATATCAAAAATCCTGTCATAGGTCTACATCTGCTGTGTATTGACATTACACTGATGAAGTTTGAAGCAAATCAGGTAAAAATAAGAGGGTGATCTCAAAACATTTCAAAAAGTGATACACTTCCTGCTGCCAGTTGGTGGCGCTATAACTTTGACTCACAATAGTCACATCCATGTGATCAGACTCCTATAACGAACACACTCGTGAAGTTTCATAAAGATCAATATATGTATTAAGACGTTATAACACATTTCCTGTTTCCTTTTTCTCGCCATAAATTCGTTGCCTCGCCACGGCCAAACCGTTCGAGATATCAAAAATCCCCTGGCAATTTTTAATCATCAGTGTCTTGACTTCATGCTGACCGAGTTTGGTGGCGATCGGATTAATCGTCTAGGAGGAGTATATCAAATTCCAGAGCATGCGTTTTTCAAACAACCCTTAATAGCTGACTTCCTGTTGGCGTGGCGATTAACTTAGAGCGCGAAAGTTGTTCGGCCCGATGAGGTCTATATGTGTACCGAGTTTCATACTAATACGTGCAAGCATGTTTAATATATGGACCAAATTTTCAGACTTTTTTCAAGGGGGCGCTGTCGAGCCCCCCTGCCACGCCCGGGTACCAGCCTCTCCGGCGTCCTAATGGCCGCGGATTCCAATGTGTGTGCCAATTTTCAAGAGTTTTTGAGCATGTTAAGGCCCCCAAAAAGCCCCGGAAGACGGAAAAAAAAAAAAAAAAAAAAAAATAATAATAATAATCCTTAGAAGAACAAGAGGGCCCTGCGCGAATTTTCGCTTGGGCCCTAATAATAAACGGAGCAATTCCAATAGGGTCCTCACACCATCGGTGCTCGGGCCCTAATAAACGGAGCAATTCCAATAGGGTCCTCACACCATCGGTGCTCGGGCCCTAATAAACGGAGCAATTCCAATAGGGTCCTCACACCATCGGTGCTCGGGCCCTAATAATAATAATAATAAACGGAGCAATTCCAATAGGGTCCTCACACCATCGGTGCTCGGGCCCTAATAATAATAATAATAATAATAAACGGAGCAATTCCAATAGGGTCCTCACACCATCGGTGCTCGGGCCCTAAAAATATAGCTGCAAAATATAGCTGCAAGCAGCGATGATGGGACCAAGCCCCGGCACCACCGCCACCCCGGTGGCTTCAGGTCAACTGTGCATGTCAGGCAATAGGTATTTTAAATGGGTAAATGTAAAGGAATTATGTGAAGATATGAGACTCTTGCTCTTTCCCTTTTTGTTAATACTTTAATCGCTCGCCTTGGCAACACCATTTGAAATATCCGATCACAGTTTAACATCTTCAATGTCTTGCCACCAAAGTTTGGTGTGAATCGTATGAATCCCGTAGGAGAAGTAGTTAAAAATTAAGATCCTGATTATTAAAAAAATACAGATTCAAACCTAAAGATCTGACTACCTTTTAGTCAGAGCTAATGACTGTAAATTAGAAAGTTGTCCGGCTCAATGAGAGCAATATATGTACCGAGTTTAGTGACTGTAGGTGAAACTACCCCCTCCACACACACACTTTTGTCAAAATGTGGTGCTACAGAGCTCCCTCTCCATGCCTGTTGCTATGGCAACAGTATTTAAGATATCTAAAATCCTTTCCCAGGTCTACATCTGCCGTGTTTTGTCATTATACTAATGAAGTTTGAAGTGTATCGGATAAAATTGAGAGGGTGATTTCAAAGCATTTTGAATGTGACACACTTCATCCTGCCAGTTGGTGGTGCTATAACTTTGACTCACAATAGTCACATACATGTGATTGGCTTCCTACAACAAACACAGAGCTGAAGTTTTGTCCAAATCAGTCAATGTATGCCAAAGTTATAACACACTTCCCGTTTCCCTTTTTTCGCCATATATTTGTTGCCTCGCCATGGCTTCATGTTGACCGAGTTTGGATGAGTTTGGATAAATGCCTTTATTTTGTAATTCAAATATTTATAGAAAAAGTCAAGCCCTAAGGGATTTTTCTTTCATTCACAACAATGAAAGGGTTAAACTCTAACCATCAAGTGTGCAATTGACTCACAGACAGACACACACACACACACACACAGAAAGAGTGAGACTGAGAGAGTGAGGGGAGGACAGACAGAGTGATAATCAGAAGATTTAACAACATTTTAAACAAAAAAATAAAATCTAAATTGTGACAGAAAGTAGTATTTTATAATGTTTAAATATACATGTTGATGCAGTGTGGAATAAATGGAAATGATTGCACTTTAAATCACTGTTTAAAAACAAAAAAGATTTATCCAACCCTGTTTAAAAATAGGCCTTTGGTGCCATCTTTTGGTTATACAATATATTACATTTGTTTTCATTTCATCTCCTCAAACAGAGCACTAATTTGATTATTTTTAAGTTAAACATACTACATTGATTGAAAAAGAAACTCAAATGTGTTTTTTCTTCACCCTTTCAGGGCTTGGGCCCTAATTAAAGCTGCAAGCAGCGATGAAAGGGCCCTTGCACACGTGCCAATGCCACTTGGTGGCTTTAGGAAAACAGAGCACGGTGAGCATAACCATTTACGTATATAAATATAGGAGGACTATGTCAGTCATTTGTATTTGTCACACTTCCTGCTACCAGCTGGTAGAGATTTGACTGTAGCCAAATTTTGGCATGTAGATGTCTTTAGGCCAGGGCACTTATTATTTGAAGTTTGAGGTAGATTGGACATTATATGCTTGACTACAACAACATCCTATTTTATGACAATATTAGCATGCTTTAGCACTCAGCTAGGTGTTGCTAGCATGTTTTAGAATGTTTCTAGCATGTTTAGCACTCAATTGCATATATAGTATGTTGCCAGTAGTGCATCACAGTGTTAAACACATCACTTCCTGTTGCCAATGGGTGGCGCTATTGCTATAACTGAATATTGTCATGTAGATGTGTTCAGGGCAGGACTCAAACATGTGAGGTTTTGGGCAGATTGGACATTGTATGTCTGAGTTACAACAACTTCCTGTTTCGTGGCATTGATCATTAGCTCTTGGCCAAGTGTTGCATGATTTAACATGTTTCTAGCATGTTTGGTACTTTGTGGCATATTTAAATGTGTTTCAGGGAGTGAATTACAGTGTAAAGCATGCCATTTCCTGTTTCCAACAGGTGGCGCTATGACTAACTGAATAACTGCATGTAGATGTCTTCAGGCCAGGACTCTTATCAAACGTGTAGTTTGGGGCAGGTTGGACATTGTATCCCTGACTTAGAACAGCTTCCTGTTTCATGGCAAAACATCAAACGTTTCCAGGCCGCTACTGACACGCCGTTCAACGAAAACTCAAGATCTTTGCAATTTAACATCGCTAAGGCCTTAAGATTAGACTGACCAAATATGAAGTTGTTCTGGTTAAATCTCAAAGAGTTAATCACAGTGTAAAACATGACATTTCCTGTTGCCTGCAGGTGGCGCTATGAATGTAATTGAATATTCGCATATAGATGTTTCAGGCCAGGACTCTAATAAAACATGTGAAGTTTGGGGCAGATCGGACATTGTAGGCCCGAGTTACAGCAACTTCTTCATGGCGAAACAACGAATTTTGTCAGGCCACCACAAACACACCCCTCAGCGAAAACTATTTTCGCAATTTAATGTTGCAAAGACCTTTAGATTAGACTGACCGAATATGATGTTTATCTGATAAAATCTCTAGGAGGAGTTTGTTAAATTACAATGTCTTGAAATGGCAAAAACTGCTATGATTTTGCTCCCAGGGCCTTTTTTTTGTAGTTATTGGGCTCTTACCTGTGTCTACCGAATTTCATAATTGTACATGAAACGTAGCGCCAAGAGTGCTTAATTGAAATTTTGTAGGTGGCACTATCAAACCATTTTGCCACACCTAATTCTGAAACCCATATCACATGTATATTTTCACCACTTGAGTTTTCGAGCATATTTAGGCCCTCAAAAATGCAGTTCATTTCAGAGAAGAAGAATAATTGACCGAGCAATTACAATAGGGTCCTCACACCATCCGTGCTCAGGCCCTAATAAAAATAATTCTTAGGAAAACAATAGGGCCTCCGCTCCTTTGGGACTTGGGCCCTGGGCACTAATAACCCTTAGAACAGTGGTTCCCAAACCTGTCCTGGAGGACCCCCAGCCCTGCACATTTTGTATGTCTCCCTATTTCTGACACACCCATTTCAGGCCTTGCAGTCTCTACTAATGAGCACATGAGTTGAATCAGGTGTGATATATGAGGGAGACATACAAAATGTGCAGGGCTGGGGGTCCTCCAGGACAGGTTTGGGAACCACTGCCTTAGAAGATCAATAGGGCCTTCAGGGCTTGGGTCCTAATAATAATAATAATAATAATCCTTAGGAAAACAATAGGGCCTCCGCTCCTTTGGGGCTTGGGCCCTAATAACAACTTTATTCAACAAATTCGTCTCTCCACTGTCATTCTCCTACACTATTTTCATTGTAAGCGCTTCCAGGTTCTACGTCAGAACACTGACTCAGTATTGGTTGACGTCTGTTCACGTGAGCAGCACAATGCATGCGTGTGATGCTGACGCAGGAGCCGGCCAATAATGAGTCGGTGTTTGGACGTGAACACGGAAGCACTGAACTGTGTTCACTGTCAAATGTGTACGAGTCTGACAGGGGAGTAACTAATTTGTTGAATAAAGTCGTTATTTTTGTTTTGTTTTTGTGCACAAAGAGTATTATTGTCACTTCATAACATTAAGGTTGAACCACTGTAGTCACGTTGACTGTTTTAATTATGTTTTTACCACTTTTCTGGATTTTGAATGTGGTAATTTTGTTGCTTTCTATTGAGGATAAAAAAACCTCTTTGAATTCATCAAAAATATCTTAATTTGTTTTCCGAAGATGAACAAAGTTCTTACAGGTTTGGAACGACATAAGGGTGAGTACTTAATGACATAAATTTCATCTTTGGGTGAACTAACCCTTTAACCATATTTGATTAGTCTTACTAAAAGCTATTTATCATGTTAAAATTTGTTTGAGTTGTCTGAATGAAGGGCTGGGTATAAATACAGATTTCCCAATTCAGTACAATTCCATTTCACAAGCTATATTTCAGTGTCTGTTTTGCTTACATATGGAGGGGAAAAAATATATATATCTGATTTAGCTGCAAATATCACAGGGCAGTGTTTCAGGCTGATTCAAACCAGTAAAACTTTTTTTAACTAATCATTCGTTGTTGCTTTTTATGTTTATTTATTTTGTCTAAAATAAACATAGTTTTGTTTAGGTTTCACAACCCTGGGGAAAAATTATTTCTTTTATCATGGCACTGAAGATTCAACGAAAAAAGAAAATATTAATTTTAAAAATGAAAAAAAAACAAAAAAAAAACATATCAATTCAATATCAGGGTAGTTCAAATAAATATAATAATTAATCTGAAAATCAATATTTTTACCCAGCCGTATCTGAATGATTCATTCTGTTGTTCTTGTTTTGAAGTAACACACAGATAATGACTGATACCAGTGTCTATTCTTCAGGGTGGGTACTCCATGTTTATTCAGCTGATGCCGATAGTTGTGCTGGTCTTGGTCTCAATCCTCAGCCAGATGTTGGTGTCCACACCTCCTTATAGCCTTTACTCCAGACCGTATGTCATCATACTTTACAATACATGCCTCATACTACTATACAATCTATGCTTTAGATCATGTGTAATAATGCTTTATGACATATGCTTCACAATACCTACAAACTTCAGATAGTATGTAATAACTCTATTTGTGATATGGGGTTAGAAATGTGATGAGTTGCATGCCTGCAATTAATGGATTGTCTAAAACTGTTGATATTATTTAAACACTTTGTGTTGCTAGAAAGTTAAAAAGGCTGACTCTTATCTGACTTAATCGTATTGAAGCTTAAACCCTCACTTTTCTTTGTGCAAAATTTCACTACGTGTGTGTGTGTGTGTGTGTGTGTGTGTGTTCTTGTTTATATTACATCGTGGGGACCAAATGGCCCCACAATGTAATAAAAACCTGAGATCACCTACATTGTGGGGTCCAGCCAGCGGTCCCCACGAGGGAAATGGATTAATAAACATACTAAAAGATGTTTTTTTGAAAATGTAAAAATGCAGAATGTTTCCTGTGATGGTTAGGTTTAGGGATAGGGGTAGGGTAGGGGGATAGGAAGTACGGTTTGTACAGTATAAAAACCATTACGCCTATGGAGAGACCCCACTAAGATAGGTGCGCCTGTTTGAGTGTGTGTGTGTGTGTGTGTGTCTGTATGGGGGTAGGATTGTAGCAAAATTCCAAATAAATAGATTATGATCCACAAATAAATGTAAAGATATTCACAAAAATAATCATATCCACAAATGAAAGAAAGCAATTCACAAATGTACAGGTGGTGATTCACAAATAAATGCAGGCAGAATTGTGCTTGTGACATAAAAACATATTTGTGAATATGTTTTTTATTAGCAAATCTCATTTTATTTATTTGTGAATTCAATTATTTTTTGTGAAACTCCTAACATACAGTTGTGGATCTCATTCTATTCATTTGTGGATACGATTATTTTTTGTGAATATCTTTACATTTATTTGTGGAGCATAATCTATTTATTTGGAATTTTGCTACAATCCTACCCCCATATGTCTCTGTGTGTCTGTGTGTTTGAGTTAAATATATATTTACTCCTCTATTAGTCAGGAAATTAGCAGAATTTAAGCAAATGCACTACTTTTAAAAAGCCATTGCTGTCTGCGAAAAAAAAAAACAAATCATCAAAGACAGAATTAAGTTATTGCCAGAATATGGGAAATTTGATTCAATGTGGTTCAGCAGAGTTGTGTGATGATGCTCCAGAGCAGTGTCTTGTGACAGTATCTCCTGTCAAGTAGGGCTGTACTCAAGTCTACCTTTGTAGAGTCTTCAAGACCACATACTTAACTATTGATCATTTATGTGATGAGAGAGACTGCATATCTTCTATTCTAAGATAATCATTTTACATTATTATTTGTAATGATCAAAAAGCATGTGCAGAGTAACAAGCCTGTAAAATCAAATTAGGCCAACAAGCAAAATAATCTGCCAGTGGGGTAAGCAAAATAATCTGTTTTTTGATTTGAAATGATTATTTTACCCCACTGGCAGATTATTTTGCTTGTTTTAAGGAAAAGCTCACTTAATTTTGACTTATTTTTCATATTGACTTATTTTTGACTTATTTCTCATTTTTACTTGTCTAGAAAATGCTTCTTGATTTAAGAATTGTTAGATATTTGGACTAGAATCAAGACAAAAAGCATTTTTTTGCATTTTACATTTGCAGTGTAATAAGTAGAATACTTTCAAACATTATTATTATTATTATTATTATATTTCAGCAGCTTGACTGTTAAAGTTTAGCATGTGCAGGATGATGATGCTAATCACATCAGCCAATGTGTTATTATAGGAAATAAATAGAAACTCTTGCTAATTTAATTGTTATAGCACAAAATGTAAAAGAGGGGTAAGTTGGCCCCCTAAGTGGGGGTAAGAAGGCCCCCTTGGATAAACTTTTACAGAAAAAAAAAATACTTTTGATTATAATTCTTATTAATATTTATATTTTTTTTTAAAAAATATTTAATTATTGTAACATACTAAATCAGCTATTTTAAATTTTATTTGACAAAGCAGAATCTGAGTAAAAGAGATTTGAAAGGTAAAAGTATTTAATGTCATCTTACCCCAAGGATCTAATTATATCTTTTTAATAAATACTGTCACTATTGATGTGTCCATAAATCCCTCATTAACAAACAGACACAAAAAACTATTCACCTTTTTCCAGAGACACAAAATTAGATCAGTTAACCTCAAAACTGATTCAGCTGACTAAATCTCACAAATGTAGATATTCAGATGAAATGAACAAAACTAAAAATAGCATAGCCATTTATTTTAGTGTTGAGATGAGATTTTGTGCCATCTATGGTCAGGGGGAAAAAATTAAGGTGTGGGTGGGGGTCATCTTGCCCAGGGGGCATCTTACCTCATGTTACCCTAATACCTAATATTAAGAAAGAAAATCTGAATATATATATATATATATATTAGGGTTCTAGCAGTTTATACGCATGTACCCTTAAATTCTGAATTTTAATACAGTGCCTTAAAACTGTGTAATGGTTGTGATCTCTGCTCCTTCACATCTAGGTCCACAGGACAGACTGTTAAGAGACAAACAGAGAACCTGCATGTGGACTATTTTGTCACCAGAGATTTCAAATCAGAATACAAGGGTTCAGCTTTACTAAAGATTGAGAAGAATGTAGAGGAGGATTATGTTTCTAATGTCCGTAACAACTGCTGGAAGGAAAGACAGACAAGTATGTGTCATTATTTCATTTTTACCATCTTATTGTTCTATTAAAGGGATAGTTCACCCAAAAATGAAAATTCTATCATCATTTACTCACCCTCAAGTTGTTCCAAATCTGTATAAATGTCTTTGTTCTGCTGAACACAAAGGAAGATATTTTGAAGAAAGTTTGTAACCAGGCCACTTTGGGGCACCATTGACTTCCATAGTAGGAAAAAACTACTATGGAAGTCAGTGGTCCTCCAAAACTGTTCAGTTTAACACATTCTTCAAAATATCTTCCTTTGTGTTCAACAGAACAAAGACAATTATACAGATTTTGAACAACTTGAGGGTGAGTAAATGATGATAGAATTTTCATTTTGGGGTGAACTATCCCTTTAAGGGGTTTATATGCTTTGGTCTTATATGCTTTGAGGTCCTAATAAAATTAATTTGAAACCATATACGCAAATGTAATATTTTTTACATCATGTCATCCCCTTCAGAAACAGATCTGCTGTATGCTGCTAAGGTCTACAGAGATGAAAGACTACAGCGAAAGGCTGAGCTCATGACCATGGAAAACTGCAAAGAGCTGGACAGATTAAACAATCTATTCCGTGGTGGATAAACCTCATCTGAAACTAAGAGACACTTAGGAATATAAGACACCATGGTATAAATGTATTGTTTGGTTGTTGTTGTTGTTTGTTTGTTTGTTTGTTTGTTTTAAAAAAAACATTCTTATACAAAAAAAGTTAAGTCTCTCATCTTCTTCTGAAATATGCTTTGCTCAGAAATAAATTCAGAAAAAGATCATTTTTACCCAGCACCATCAATACATTTTTTTTTTTTTTTTTTTATAAATCTGTCTCTATTATGTCTAACTTTACTAAACAGTGAGAAATGGGCCTAGAAGTTCTATACTTGAATCACAACCTTTTTTCTTTCTTCTTGACTTTGAACCCAAACTTGCATTGACTCCATGTCAATGTTGTTCTCCTTGCCAAGTTTTAACAGTGCTACTAACTTGAAGAGATCACTATTTTGAATCTTAATGAACCTTAAATTGATGAAATATAAGCTTTAAGACTATATAAATATAAGACTACTCCGTTCTTATTCAGAACAAAAATTATGATATTTTTAATATAATTCAATTAAAAGTCCACACAACTAAAAGTTTCACACATTGAAAAGATACCATAAAAGTAATCCATATGAATCAAAAATACAGAACCACATTAATATAGGCTTTTAATCATTTATAAACATAAAAAAAAAAAAACCTCACATTTTTGACCAAATATGGTAAACATGGAAGCAAAACCATGCTTGCTTGATGTATGAGGTCAAACCTCTTTGGTTCTTGCTCATCAAGCAAGCACAGTTGAGCTTTGATTAAACATCTCAATTCAAATGGATTATTTGCTAACACTTTATAACTCTTGCTATGAATCATTAGTTAAGCATTAGTAAATAACTAATTAATCATTTATAAAGCATTGTCCCTACATTAAATTGTTCCGAAAAGAACAAAGCATTTATAGCTGTATTTATAAACTGCTTACTTATGTCTAACAAAGTTTTATAAATTATTAATTTGCTATTTGCTAATGCTTAACTAATGATTCATAGCATGCAGTGTTGTTATGTGCCTTGCTGCAGAGATGAGTCGAGTACAGATATCCACAATAAGATAGGTTTTAATAGTAAACAAGGAACAGAGATACAGCGTAACACATTAGCGAACAAGATCACAGACAAGGAGTGCAGGGAGTGAATCCAACTTTAAGGGAGTGCTGACGAGGACAACAGGTGCTGGGAATCCGGGGAGATGGCGGAAAGAATGATGAGGGACGTGCAGACAGGTGTGGAGAACAGGAGGATGCTGGGAACTGGAGCCCAGGAAGGCGTGAATGTAACAAGTGTTAACAAGTGTTATCGATCATTTTAATGATCTTGTATTAAAGTTTTAGTTGTGTGGACTTTCAATGGATGGACAGAAATGATGAAAGAATACAGTATCTTCACTTGTGTTCTGAAGATAAAAAAGTCTTATGTGTTTGGAACCACATGAGGGTGGGTAAATGATGAAAGAATTTTCATTTTTCTTTTGGTGAACTATCCCTTTAAAAAACAAAATGTTTTTTCTTTGTTTAATCATTTATCTCAAATTATTCTCCTCCCTAAAATTCTATTCATTTAACACTGTTATTTTTGAGATATAACATCAGTGACGTACAAAAGATAAGTAGCACATGCTACTAAATTGCCTAATTACACCTAGTGAAACAAAATGTTAAAAGTATTCATAGTCAGTGTTGGGGGTAGTAACACATTACAAGTAACTTGAGTTACGTAATCAGATTACTTTTTTCTTTTTAAATTTACAACAAAATATCTAAGTTACTTTTTCAAATAAGTAACTCAAGTTACTTTGATTTCCCCTGCATTGACTGACAGCTCTCCTGTCATCATGTTGAGAGAAATCATGAGTAAGTGTAGCGGCATGGTGTGTGCTGTGTAAACATAATGGTCATTATAGTTCTAGACTAAATGTGAGCATTCATTCATCTCACTTGCACAAAAACAGAGTCAGTATTCCTCAAAATGAATAAAACGATGAAATGAAATCTCAGAATATTATGCAAACCTGCAATAATTAAATATATCAAATTAAACAAATATACTTTATTTAATCTCACTTTATTAACCAATGACTTTGCTGCTGACCTTTGATGATCTAAATGAACTATACTAATAAGCAAAAATTACTTTAATTTTTTTTTTTTACTTTTGATTTTAATTACTTTAATTACTTTAAAAATCACTTCTTCTTTTTTTTGGCTGAACTAAGTGTGTTGAACTCCTGCTTCCTATTCTTCTTCAATCCAGAATCGCAGCACAGCGGAACGTTTTGTTTGAGCTGCTCCCTCTACTGTACAGGCATGAATTTTCTTCAGCCTGAGGCTTATTCATTACAATTTTGTTGTGAAAGGGCCTTTACATTTGCCAAAAATATAATTTTTTTTATGTTATTATAAAACAAACGAGCAAGCCCAGCCCATGTGAGAAAAAGTAATGCAAAAGTAACACAACGCATTACTTTCCATAAAAAGTAACTAAGTAACGCAATAAGTTACTTTTTTTAGGGAGTAATGCAATATTGGAATGCATTATTTTTAAAAGTAACTTTCCCCAACACTGTTCATAATTGTCTGAAACAAAGGCTTATAGAACAAGAACTATTTTACAATAATCCTCCTTGCCAAACCTTCTTGCAGATGATTTCTTTTATATCAAATCACAATTAAAATAACTATTTAAAGTTGCAGTATGTAATATTAACAGCTAGTGGTTGAAATGGGTACTGCAGTCCATATTCAAAATATTGGAGAGGGTTGTTTCTCCCGCCCCTCCTCCTCAGACTCGACTTAGTTGATGAGTTGATTTATTCACGTTTTAATATACCTTTGGTCATAGTGCTTTTTAGATGGATGCCAAGGCTTTTTAGGTCTGGTGGAATCTGCGATCTCTGACCTAGTTTATTTGCTGGTTTCCGTGGCTACAATAAACTGTTTTCCACCAAATTGAACCTGGGGTGTCAAAATTCTATTGGGAAAATTGGCAGCTTTTTCATTAAACATCCCAGGAATCCCCCCTTTACTTAGTTTATTGTTTAAATTACAAAAAAACTTAGTTATTACCCTTTGAATGTATGTTGGTCAAACCTGTGTTGCTATTAATACCATAATAAAGTGATATTACACTAGTGATCCCCCCCCCCCCCCCATTCTATTATATAATTAAATGGTACATGTTAATAATTATATATGTTGTATGTAAGTAACAAGTTGTCATTCAGACAATGTTTTTATCCAAAGTAAATTACATTATGTCGGTGACACTTTAGTTTAGGGTCCAATTTTCACTATGAACTAACTAGTAACTATGACTTTTGCCTCAATAAACTCCTAATTATTGTTTATTAATAGTTAGTAAGGTAGTTGTTATGTTATGTTTAGGTATTGGGTGGGAATAAGGGATGTAGAATAGAGTCATGCATAATAAGGCACTAATATGTGCTTTATAAGTACTAACAGCCAATATCCTAGTAATATGCATGCTAATAAACAGCTAGTTAATAGTGAGAATTGGACCCATTATAGCTATTACAAGAACAACCCCATGGTGCAGCCTGGGGTTAGATGCCTAGTTCAAGGTAAGGGCACAGTGTCTAGTTCAGGGGTACTCAATCCTGTTCCTAGAGATCTACCTTCCTGCAAACTTCAGCTCCAACCCTGATCAAACACAACTGAATCAGCTAATTAAGATCTTTTGGAGCGCTTGATAATTACAGACAGGTGTGTTGGATCAGGGTAGGATCTGAACTCTGGTCTCCAGGAACAGGACTGGGCACCAATAGTCTAGTTTCTTCTGGTTTCAGAAGCTCATGTTCCATATTGTGACTTTGTTGAGAGCATGTGGCTTCAGTTGTTGGTTCCTTTACCATGTGCTCTTGTATTTCTGGTGTGTTGTGTTTCCGTTTGAGCAAATGGCTTATGATTGTATTCATTGCTTAATAGGTAGCCAATGTAGAGATGATAAAATTGGGGGGATAGATAATATTTTCTTGACCTAGTAACTCTAACAGCTGCATTTTGGACTAACTGTAGCTTGTTTATTGAAGATGCAGGACAACCACCTAGTAGTGCATTACAATAATCCAGCCTAGCTTTTCTGCATCTGAAACGAGTAACACGTTCCATAGCTTGGCAATGTTTTAAGGTGGAAGAATGTCTCGGTTACTATTGTAACCCTCGTTCCCTGAAGGAGGGAATGGAGATGTCAGAACTGAACTAATGAATTGGGATCTCGTCTGAGAGCCCAATCACCTTTGAGTGTAAACTAAACGTGCTAATGGACATTGGCACGCAAGATTTGCATCCCGTGCTCTGCCCCGCGAAGCGGGTATATAAGGAAGCGCACTTACATTTGCACATTCAAGTTTGCGCAGAGGAGCCGTGACAATGTGTCCTGGCTATTCAGCGATGGTACAGCAATTGTGGTGACGGGATGTTACATCAGAGCTGAACTGACGAATTGGGATCCCTACCAAAACGCCACAATTGCTGCCCCTTCCAGCACCCCCACCTGCTGGGGTGGAGAAAGGACAGGGCCTAACGCAGAGAGAGTGTCAATTACTGCTGTTCCTTCTGACCAATACAGTGAGACTATTGAATAACACTGGGAAAGTGTACCTATTGTTGTGAACAACAGTCAAGATGGCATTCTGGGGACCAGTTAACGACAGGGCCCTTCTCAAACTGCTGGTGTGTAAGAAGATGTGCCACACTGTGATTGGTTCTTTGGTGAATGTACATGAACAATTGTTCAGCAACATCAGATAAGATGTTAGGACAACTACCAGACACCTCTTCCAGAGCAGGAAGGGGGACCTTCTGCACCCACCAAAACCAAGGAGAGGACTTCTCATTGGACGACACATTGACTCTAACCACCAAACTCATTCCTAAAGTTTAGGCAAGGACTGCCATAAAAAAATCCTTCAAGACCCCCTGGATGGAGCAGAGATCTATCTAAATTCATTCATACCTATGTTTGGAGGCTTTAATTTGCAATTAAAATTTGCATCACATCCACTCCATCTTCATGCAAAGCACAGTTTATGTTAATAGTTACTGACTGTTAAAACAACAGGTCATGGGACAGACCTATTAACAGATAAACAAATGCATGGGCGATGATTTAACCATTTCATATCGTGTTTGGTGTCTATCTGTTCCCTACGATGCCTTAAGTAATTTGAAAGAGGTTTGGTAAAGAAATAATGCATGGGTAAAATGTTAAAAACACTATTTTAACACTGTACTTTATGCTATGCAAATGAGTTCCACACTAGAGCGGGCAACACCGGAGCTACTTCAGATAACAGTGTTCAGTCACAATCCAGGATCGGCAAGGCACCACATTTCAATCTCCTCCTCATAAGAAAAGGATAAATATGTCCCCCGGGTAGACACACCCTTGTTCTGCATTTCCAACTCAACGGGGAAGGAGACATTAACAGACACTCCACGTCCTGAGTTTCTGACCTGACGAGGAAAGAGACTATAAGACGGTTAAGGTGAAGCTTTCGTGAGCAAAACCTTTTACATTGCTTCCAGCTGCACTCTAGCTGCAAAAAGGGCCCCAGCATTGAGGGACTTCATCTGACCCTTACAGCTCCTACAGCAGCGCAGCCCAGTCCACAAAGGACCTCTGCATCAGCAGACATTGCCTGTACCACACGGCTCCTCAGCGACGCAGCCAGCCTGCAAAGGAACCTGTGAATATTCATCTGACCCAGCTGCCCAGTCCATCCTAAAGGACCCTCTTGGCGCAACCGAAGTTCAGCATCCTCCAGCCAGCGTGGCACGACTACTGGATCGCAACTCCATGCCCTCCCACTGCACGCAGCCTGCATCATCAGTGGAAGACGTCTCTGCTACCGGATTGATCAACCGACTGTGTGGAACGTAAATATAAACTTACCAAACCTCTTTTCTAGAGACATTGGCATTAGTTTATACATGCAGCATATGTTTTTCTAACCTGTTTAGATAACAGTTACTTGAGGTCAGCTTGTTACAATAATAGGGATATTATTTGTTGAATGATAAATAAGCAATTATTTATCATCATTTTACCAGAGCCATTAGGTGGCTTCCATTAGAAGCATTCCCATACGATTCTCTTCCATCCTACATTCAGTTCAACAGCATTGCATTTATCCATTCTGTGTTCACTTCATTTATTTGTTTCTTTGATTTAATTCAGTATTTTCCTTTGATTATTATTTTACTATCTTTTAGAAGTGCATATTCATTATTTCATTATTAATCGTTGTGGTATTTACTCTTGCATGTCTATTGTTAATAAATTTCATTGATTTTATTATAACTGTGTTGATGATCAAAGACTCTACTAGTTGGTCAGACTCTCACAAATCCTTCAGATAAATCAGTTGATTGACTCCCTCCAGTTTATATTAATTCTGAATTATTGAACAGCTCTTTTGGAGTGCCAATACTGAGCAGAGCTCAGGGTTGCCAATAGGGGAACCATACCATGGAAGAGTGCACATGTGGGATCACTCGAAGGGGAATCCAAACACATGGGCAGCTAGTCTAGCACAGTGCTAGACTTAGCGTCTGATGCCTCCGCCGCATCTGACTGCTGAGGGTGCTGAAGGAACTCCATGCAGGATTCGCCAGGTGGGGAAGTCGCCTGTGGAATGTCAGAATGTCAGTGTTTTTCACTCATCACCTACATAAAAATCCCTGGCCGAATTACCTACTGCAAGCACCAAGGTCATGTGGTCATTTAATTGCTGCCCAAATATACATCTCTGAATTTACAAGAAGAGATAATTTCAAAATTCACTGTTTAAATTAGGGGTGTGGGACATCACAATTTTTGATCATGTACGATTAAAATGTCTCCACGATCTTCTTTTGAAGAAATGTAGTATCATGATACAGCACACATTCTATCAGTTGCAGTTTTGGCCTCCGTCACAATACTGTACAACTCCACGTAATTCACATCATATGTTAATGTAGATAGAGTTAGAGTAGAGTTACACTCACTGGACACTGCACTTCACAATCACAAAAGTTCATTATTTGCAAGTGCTTCGAAGCCTTGCTGGTTAAACATTTCATTCACGTGCTGTTCTGACATGCACCTTTTCTGAGCGGCTAGAAAAATGCGGACACACTTAAAAGCCTGTCAAACAGCGCCTGAGTATGGACTAAGTTATCTTTCACATCTGATTGCACTAATACTGTCAAATACACACAAGGTTTACAAAAACAGTTGGTTATGTCTAAAGTGAGTTGAGAAAATCGTATGCGTGCAGGTCTTAAAGTAACAGTAGTCTAATAGTAAATGCTGCTCCTTGTCCTTAAAGGTATTGTTCACCCAAAAATGAAAATTATGTCATTATTTTCTCACTCTCATGTTGTTCCAAACCTGTATGAGTTTATTTCTTGTGCTGAACACAAAAGAAGATATTTTGAAGAATGTGTAACCAAACAGTTGCTGGTCCCCATTGACTTCCATAGTAGGAAAAAAATATACTATGGAAATCGCTGGGGACCAGCAACTGTTTGGTTACCCACATTCTTCAAAATAACTTATGTTCAACAGAAGAAAGAAACTCATTCAGGTTTAAAACAACTTGAAAGTGAGTAGATGATGACAGAATTTTCATTTTTGGGTGACCTATCCCTTTAAGTTAATAAAACAACAAAACACAAAATCACTCACATGTTAATACAGTAGATTTAATAAGAATCAGTGTATAATTTATACAGTGAAGTTTGTATAGTGTTTTATTTTTATAATTTCTCATTCAATTTCTTACTTGAATGCTACTGTTAAATACCTATAGCTGAAAAAATAAAGCACTGTTTATTTAATCTGTATATTATGTTGTGTATATGTAATGTGTATCTTTGTTCTTCTTTTTTTTTAATAACAAAGATAAAATAATGACAAGTTTTTTATCTTAGCCCACTTTGGCCTAAATGTCTGCTATTCTTTTTTATTATATATTTTGTTACCTTGTAAGACTTTGTTTTTAAAATGGGGAAATTAGTTTGGCTATACTGCTCAGTCACTTGCAAAATAGTAAAACCAACATGAAAAAGAATCGTGATAAAATCATGATTTTCCTGAAACAAATAGTGATATGATTTTTTTTGCCGTATTGCCCACCCCTAACTGTTGCGCTTTGCTGTAATTTTCATGCATTTTAAAGATGTACACTTTTATTACTGAAATGCTGTAAAGTATTTAAAATAATATCATCACCGCTCCACCTCAGCGAACAAAAAGAAGAATGAGAAAAAAGCACGTAAACATTTGAAATGGTCCATTATTGTGGCAGCAATATATGCTATACAATTTTAAAATATGTATAATATACATTAAAAATTATATTTTATATTATATTATATAAAAATTATACATTACTGATGTCCACATGAGAAATGATTATCATCCAAATATGAAAGCAAGGGTTTGTATGAATGCTTTTTTTGCCCCTTTAGATAAAAACGACAGCAATAGTATGGTGCACGGTGAAATATTGGTGCCCCCACCAGACAACAAATCAGATCAGACTGCAGGGAAAAATGAAATCTACAGTACTGACCCGGGATGATGACCTGCTGTCATTCAAGTCAAGTCACCTTTATTTATATACCACTTTTTACAAAGCAGCTTTATTGGTAAATAATTAATTAAATAATTTTGGCTGCACAGCAGCTCTTAAAGAAAATGGTGTCATTGACCAGCTTAAATAAATTCAGTATTGATTCATTCCGTTGTAAAAATCAATAGTTATTGATTTAGTCTATATATCAGCACTGGAGAAAACAGTGATGTCATCATCCAGCTCAGTTCATCATCCACATAGTGTCAATGTAGGCAGATCAAAAACATTGTTGAATATCAAGTGTCCCCAACTAAGCAAGACAAAGGCGACAACGGCAAGTAACCCAAACTATAGCAGGTGACAAACAGGTGATAAAATGGAGGGGAGGGGGGAGGGGGGGGGTGGGGGGGCAGTTCTCCTCTGGCTTACAGCAAACAGTGCATAATTATATATAATAATACAAGGCTAAAATTATTGGATCAGAAAAGGACCAGTGCCATGTCAGAATCATAGCTGTGATTTTTCTGCTTCTGAAAAACAATATAAACACCAAAAACAAGCATTTTCATAGACTTTTCAGCCAAAAACTCGCCAATGGTGTGTCTGTTCCATGTGACTGACTTCTGTACTCTCCAATCAAAGAATCTGTGTTTTGTTTGCAAACTGTTTGATACATTTTTTAAATACAGAGATAGTATGTTAAAAGCACATTTTAGTTCATAGTCATGGTGTCTCAAAATAGCACAGTTGATGTTCTTAAGATTATCTTAAGAAGTACTAAAGAAGCATTTTTAGTATGTTAAGTACAAAATTAGTGCCCGGAAATAGAGCACTTTAAGTACATTATCGAAGTGTACTTTTTTTTCACCTGGGAATGCAAGCACCTTGATCTTGATAAAGCTGTGGATTTGGTTGCATCTTTGTTGCAGGATTGAGAGGCCATTTTGACAGTTTTGAAAAGGCAGTGAAGGGAATGTCACCTACTATTTCACAGGCCTACAAAAGCGAACACATAAAAAACATGACTTTATCATGTTTCTTTGTATGTATCTTTGTCAAGTCACTTGTGTTTCTTAAGGAACACTGCCCAACAGCAACACCCGCAGGTAAAGTTACAGCAGGAGTCATGCCTCCCTTTGCTTTCATAGAAAACCATAGAAAACCATTAGACCTCCGGCGTGCGGTGGGTTTTGTGGGGGGCTAATTGAGAATGAATGGGGGAAAGCTATGATTGGAGGTAATTGGTTATGATTGGATATGATTGGTTTGTGCGATAAATCCCACCTCTTGTTGATGTGCACGTTCCGCGCGTCAGTTTGAATGAACAAATGATGGCGTCAATGGGAAGACTAACTGAAAGGAAGCAAACAGATCACCCAGTTAGATATCACTGCTTTATGTCATGTCAAAATCAAACTTGAAATGGACTGAAAACACAATGACTGTTGCAATCAGCTTGGTGAAATTAAAAATACATCTTTGTGTCTGTGACAGATGGTGTTTACGGAGCATGACTGATGATCCAAAATAGCCTAAGTTGACAATTAAAAAGAATACATCAATACACAAATAAAATATATTGTTTAAATTATTTTTGCCTTTAGTTATTATTTTGGAATGAATGTAGAAATGCTTAAAACACTAACTTGATGAGATTGACTTGGTTTTGATAAATAGAACAT
Source organism: Ancherythroculter nigrocauda (assembly GCA_036281575.1). Lineage (NCBI taxonomy): Eukaryota > Metazoa > Chordata > Actinopteri > Cypriniformes > Xenocyprididae > Ancherythroculter > Ancherythroculter nigrocauda. The sequence goes on along the minus strand of VTFQ01000003.1, from coordinate 39,101,223 downwards.
TTATTACATAAATAATACATTGTAAAATTACAAAAAGAATTGTATTTGGTTTCTTTTTTTCTTTTTTGATGTAATGTAAAGTAATGTTCACTTAACAAGGAAGATGTGTCAACGTTAAGAATAATGCACATGAATTTACATTGATTCATAAATAAAAAATGTGCCTCCTCATTTCAGAACACCACTGCACGCCACTGCCACAGATGTACCCGCAGTGGGACAGTGAGGTGGAGCACAGGGGCCCGACCTGGAAGGCACAGCGTCCCGAAGTGGGGTCTGAGTGTACAACACTCACCTGTGGACATGGTGGAGGTCTCCACTTGAGCCCAACACTGTCAGTGACCCGGGAAAGCATGGCCGTCAGCTCTGGGTCAGATTCAATCAATGCTACTCTCCCCAAAGGGTGACGCAGCTAAATCTTCATCCCCTGAGGACTCTAGCCCACCCTCCCATGCAAAGATTGGCATCTGATCCTACGCCGGAGCCCCGAATGAAACGCTAGGTCCCCCATGACAAGGACCACCAGTCTCACTCGGAAGCTCCACAGATTATGATGTGCTAGAGGAGTGGGGGTCCCATGGACATGTACTCAGTGGGAAAGCCCCCACTCTGATCCTCAGGTCACCCTGGCTATTCACCAAAGTAGACCTCCCCCGGTGGAGGAACTTGATTGGGGCATAGCAGAGGGGACTCCAACTTGTTTGATGGGTACATGACTCATCCATAAATGCCAGCTCAGCATGCTTAAAGGGTCAGTTCACCCCAAAATGAAATTTCTGTCATTAATTACTCATGTCGTTCCAAACCCGTAAGACCTTTGTTCATCTTCGGAACACAAATTAATATATTTTGATGAAATTCGAGAGGTTTTTTTTAATCCTCTATTGAAAGAAATGGAATTACAGTCATTCAAGGTCCAGAAAAGTAATAAAAACATCATTAAAATGCATCAACATGACTACAGTGGTTCAACCTTAATATTATGAAGCGACAAGAATACATTTTGTGCGCAAAAACAAAACAAAAATATAGCTGCAAGCAGCGATGACAGGCCCAAGCCCGGTGGCACCATCACCCCGGGGGCTTCAGGGCAACTATGCACGGCGGGCAACGGGCATTTAACTCCCTCGGGTCAGCGGTCACGCCGGCGTGACCACCGCGGGTTTTTTCTAACCAGTGTGAAAGAGACTCAAAATACTCCGTCAATGTTGCACATACAATTAAGAGCTATACACCATTTTAATCTGTGGAATATCTTCTTTTATTTGTGTACACTCAGAGTAAAAACAAAATGTTGTGCTTTTTGCAACATAAAGAAAACTAACATGATGCGTGATCTCTCGTCTCCCTCTGAACGAAGTCCGATCTGATATTTCTCAGAAAATGAACTGTAACTTAGTGAATACTAATCACAAAAAAATGAGACTTCTGTCTAAAAAAACATTGAAATGTCAGGTCTTAAATCGTGTAAGTCAAATCGAAAACAAAAATTCTGTGTTTATGTAATCTGTATGAAAAGAGAGCCATGTCAGAAGTCCGTGATTCAGCTCATTATCCGCTAATGCAGCCACGCCCACGGAGCGAGCGCTATTCAGACGCAAATTCTGAGGCAATGCATGCATTCATCGTCTCAATCGTGTATTTATTATCTTGAAAAGTGTTTATCTGGATGTTAAAGCCATGGTTAGTGACCTCTAGAAGACATGCCGTTAGTTCCTGGTTCCTGTTCTTCTTTAGATGAATTTGTGGACTAAAGGTGCACAGAGCGCCCTTCGGCTGCAAGTATGAATTGAAAACAGTATCCAGCGTTCATAGTGATGACAATAAATATTGAATAAATATTACTCCTCTGTATAGAAAATTGACATAAACATATGAGAATCCATCAATATTTCTCCAAATGTGCATGCTTTTAAGCTAAAAGCCTATATGAAATGCCATAGAGGTAACATAACTGTTCAGACACTTTGCATCACAGAAATGCATTATATTTTAAAGAATATAATAGAATACCATTATTTTAAATTGTAATAATATTTCACAGTATTGCTGTTTTTTCTGTATGTTTGATTTACACCATGATGAGATTTGAGACATGATCACAGAGGGTTTTTTCACAGCCTACCTGACTGAAAGAGCTCATTATTTATGCAGGTCATTAGAGCTCTTTATGCGATTCTTTTGTCTTCTCAGGTGAGAATCACCCATTATTCATGATGATTCATGCCTCCATGCATACTGTGTTTCTTGACCAAAGATGTTTTAGAAACTTTAAATCCCTCTATTGTTTTATATGAATAAGCAGGCAGCATAATTTTTACCTTATTATGAAGCAAAAACTCTAGTCTACAACCTCCAATACCCAGAAGTCTTGTGAACACAGATTTAATATATATTTTTTGGCTTTTTGTTTTTTCAATAACCACGCATAAACGTTATTCCTTCAAAAATACAAACATGTACATACATGTTCCTCACATATTATTGTAGCCTAGTTTGTGCTGAATACAGTGTAATGACACTTTTTCCATTAATATGTTTATGAACAACTGAAAAAAGCACAAATGTCAGGGCATGTCAAAACTTCTCCAGGGCCCCAAAAATCCTCAGACCCCTGAGGGTTAACCAAAGAGCAGTTATCTGCCTAATTTTAACTTACACGTACTTATTGAAATGAAAAATTTAAGTAAAATGTGCTTATTTATAATATTTGTATTATTTTATATTGAAATAAAGGATGTATAATTCCGTGGTTAGTAAATAAGTCTTTTCCTGTTTCCCTTTTTGTTCTTATTTCAAACCGTTGCCATGGCAACACCATTCAAGATATCCTATAATAGTTTGCACTTTAGCATCTTCAGTGTCTTGTCATCATGTTCAGAAAGTTTGGTGGCGATTGCATGAATCCCCTAAGAGGAGTAGGTAAAATTTCAGACCTTGTTTATTCAAAAATTCCACATTCAAACCAAAATAGTTGACTTCCTGTTGGTCGGAGCTAATGACTGTAAAATAGAAAGTTGTCCGGCTTAATGAGAACAATATGTGTACCAAATTTGGTGACTATAGGTTAAACTAACCCCTCACTTTTGTCAAAAGGTGGCGCTGTAGAGCCACTGCTCCCCGCCCGTTTCTAAGGCTTTGCCCATGTCTACTGGATGACAATATTGATGTGTGTGTCGAGTTTCATGCAATCTGAAGCATGTTAAGAGCCTCAAAAATACCCAAGAATATTATTAAAGTTTGACTTGTTGCCATGGCAACAATATTTAAGATATCACACATACATTCACTGGTCTACATCTGCCATGTTTTGACATTATTCTGATGAATTTTGAAGCAAATCGGGTGAAAGTAAGAGGGTGATCTCAAAGCATTTTGAAAGTGACACACTTCCTGCTGCCAGTTGGTGGTGCTATAACTTTGACTCGCCTAGGAGAAGTATATCAAATTCCAGAGCATGCGTTTTTCAAACAACCCATAATAGCTGACTTCCTGTTGAGCTGGCATATAACTTAGAGCAGGGGTTCTCAACTGGTCCCACCCTGGGACCCACATTTTCCCATGGTCATTAAGTCGCGACCCACTTTTTTAGAATTCAACCAACAAAATTTATTTATTCAAAAATAACTGTTGAAAACACTCATATATCATCTTTTTAAAAACATAACCCTACATACATACATATATTATCCCGTACAACGTGCATTTCAGAGCTTAATAAGTAACTGGACCCTGACAACCGCATGTACAAAAGTTAATTAAATAAATAAGGCCACATAACAAGATATTTTTACTCTATTCAGAGCACATTAATAAGAAACTAAGGAGGACCATGACAACTGCATGTACAAAAGTGAATAAAATCAATGTCAAAATCACTCAAAATAAACAAGGCCACAAAACAAGATATTTTCACTGCATTATGAGCAAATTAATAAGAAACTAAGGAGGACCATGACAACTGCATGTACAAAAGTGAATAAAATCAATGTCAAAATCACTCAAAATAAAGTTTTCACCTAACCAGGTCATTTGTGGAAGTTAATGAGACAATTGGGGATGTGCTTTACTCTTGATAAGAGTTTCAAAGTCTGGGGTGACAGTAGACAGAGCTACTCTCAGATCATGCTCAGTGTCCAACCTGTTTCTCTGCTTTGACTTGAGCTGGACCAAGGTTGAGAAGCCACTTTCACACAAATAGGTTGTGCTGAATGGTAAGATCGTTTTGACTGCTAAAGTGGCGAGGGATGGATACTCAGTCATCACATCGCTGCACCAGAAGTGGGAAAGGCTTACCTCACCAAATCTCTTTTTCAGCGTCAGGTCACATGACAGGTCCACCAGCTGATGCTCTTCGTTGCTTGGCAACGTGATGTTTTCCACATTGATACCGAAGGGGTCGCGTATCCAGTCCATGGTTGTTTGTTTCTCTGGGAAGTAGTCGTCAAACCGAGCTTGAAGTTTAGTGAGATGCGCCCTTAAAGTTTGTTTCAAGTTATTTTTGGCCGCACTGTCCAGCTGCTGTGCTTCATAGCAAGAGTTGGGAAACATGTCCAGTCTGTCTTTGGATAAATGATTTAGCCACAGTGAGATCTTTTTCTTGAACGCAGCAATTTTGTCTGACTGTTCAAATATATTGTGTCCTCTCCCTTGCATCGATACATTTAATGTGTTGAGGTGCTCAAAAATATCAGCAAGATATGCAACTCGTACAAGCCACATTTCGTTGTCAAACAGTTCTGCATACGGGGAGTTAGTCTCTGAGAGGAATGTGGCGATTTCTGTTTTAAGTTCGTAAAAGCGTGACAACACCTTGCCCCTCGACAGCCAGCGGACTTCTGAGTGATACAGCACCTGCATGTGCTCAGAGCCCAGGTCTTTACACAGATGTGAATAGCAACGGCTACTTTTTGCACTCCGTTTTATGTGACATTTTTGATGACATTTGTTAAAGCTTCATCAAGTAAAGGTACCATATTCTTAGCCGCCAGCGCTTCTCGGTGCAAAAAGCAGTGGTTCCACGTCGCGTTAGGTGCCCTCTCCAGAATTCGCTTCACCACACCGGAATGTTTCCCGGTCATAGAGGCAGCTCCATCAGTGGTGATTCCCACACAATATTCCCAACTGAGGCCCAGTGAGCTCAAATACAAGTCCAGGGTGTTAAAAATGTCCTCTGCTTTTGTAGTGGTAGGGAGGTCTCTGCTGCAGAGAAATTGTTCTTGCAAATCACCGTCCCACACATGCCTCACATAAACCAATAAAATGGCATGGTTAGCGATATCTGTCGATTCGTCCATCTGTAAGGAGTAGTAAGGGCTTGCCTGGGTGCGGGCTGTGGTCTGTTGTTTTATGTTACCAGACATGTCTTCAATCCGCCGAGCTATGCTGCCCTACAAAGCAAAAAGGCAGTAACTGCATTTTTGGTCAAAAATTAGTTATTGTCATTTTCATGACATTCAAGGCATCCTTTGTTATGTGACAAAACATCTTATCTGAAATGTGTGTCGTTTTGGAGAAAAATGGTAGTTGTTTGTACAGTAACTGCAAAAAGCCCTAGTGAAACAAAGCATAAGTACAGTAACATCCATTACTGTATTCTTGTTATGTTTTACCTAACAAAAAATAACCGTGTTGCTGCGCAGTGAAGTTACTGTTTCCATGGTGAACACACACAGCTGATTTCGCGGCATCCTCGCGAGTCGCGGGACGGTTTTTATATTTGCAATTTCACCCTTCTAACTTCACACACATTTTGTTTGAGATGGCACAAAGCCGAGGAAAGAAAATGGTCGAACTGGCGTTGAAAAGAAAATACCCGGAGAATGGTAAGTAACAGTGACAGATTAAACATTAAGAGGCTCGGCTATCACAATATAAGCACTTGTCAGCTGCCAGGGCGGGACTTCCTCTCAGAGGTCCATTCAGATAGCATTATGCTAATTAACAGGCGATGTTTTAAATAGCTTTGCTTACCTGCGTTGTTGTCCAGCAGGAGAATATAACTGTCCATAAACACAGCTATCAGTGTAACGTGACAGGTGTTCAACTTAAAACGCACTCTCTTCACAGCCGCTTTTTGAAGACTATGTCCGCTGTTTAGAGCAGTTAGCGAGTTGTGAGCAAAACTGACATCTTTCTCTTTAGTAAGCATCCATGCTTTCAACAAAAAACAAACTTCCGCAGGTATTTACGCCCCCTCCCTCTCCCCCCTTAGCTCTCAGACTCAAACACATTGGTTCCTGTTCCTAAGCATTTATTTATTGCACGGCTTCTTCTTCTGAATATAAAATTATATGTTTAATTTGGATTCCCCTAAATTATATTAAAATGTTGTCCCTCTGCATGACTGCAAGCTTCTATGTTTTATCCTATTATTGTAGGCCTAATGTAAATATGAAGCCAGGTTGCGTTTTTGTGTGTTGGCTTTATTTTCATTTTCATTGAGGGTGCAAAATTATTAATTTATTATTGTGTTAGCCTAATTCATGCATTATTTTGTCATTGTATATATATATATATATATATATATATATATATATATATATATATACAATCTATTATTAAATGTATGTTTACTAATTTGAAATATCTGTCCCATGTATTCATTTCATTCAGTACTTTGTGTTTATAAACCTACTGAAACAGATACTGCACCGTATAAAATCAACTTGTTTATCTTAATTATCATCCTAAGAGTTTAAAAAAGCCTTAGAAACACTTAGACACAATTATTTTGTTTTGCTCTGTTGAATTGGAGTTTAACTTGCCTATATTGCTCCAAAGAAAAGTTTTTTTGGAGTGCTTTAACATTAATGTGATTTGTAGGTATAGCAAATACTACATTACAGATACAGAAACACCCCCAGACACACATTAATCTAATACTCACAAATAATAATGTGGTCCTAAAATAAATGGTCCCCATTTGGACCTTGATACAGCTTAGCAATGTGAGACTTTAAGCAGCCGTTTCAGCACCAGAACAGCTTCCGGGTGGAAAATATTGACCTAAAATGGTCAAATTAGTTTGGGTTTGGTATATCCATGTTCAGGAAAACAAATGGTTCCAATTATTTCAAATACAGTGTATCTAAGACACCCATAGCCCAAGTTGTGGCAAAATAGTTTTTGGAGAATCTGTAGTTACTGCCTTTTTTCTTGGTATGGTGTCACGTTTTTGGTAAGTAATACAAAGCAATAATACAGTAACTGCAAAATAGGGGTAAAATATCAAATTAAATATGAGGATTGATATGTACAAAGAATAAGCTAATATAAAGTAACATAACAGCAACATGTCCAATAATCTACCTACAACTACTTAGGCTGGATGACAGGATAACTTTTAAGTCATTTTTCTCAGTTCTGCACTCTGTGTAGTTACTGCCTTTTTGCTTTGTAGGGCAGTATGGTATCATTGGAAAGTGGTATGGTTATCAGTTTATCCGCCGCTGACTGATCCAGCACCTCTCTTACCATATCCATTGCAGCAGGTAAAATGAGCTCTTCGGCTACTGTGTGGGGTTTCTTGGCCTTTGCAATGCGGTGAGCTACTAGGTAAGATGCCCGAAGAGCTTGTTCTTGTTTGGAGCAAGACGCTGTCAGACACTTTTGTGATGCCCTCAGCTCCTGGAGACGTCTTTGAAAAAACTCCACCGGCTTGTCTTTCGATGCGGGATGTTTTGTTTCTAAATGGCGCTTCAGTTTGGACGGTTTCATGCTCTCATTGGCAAGCACTTCACTACAAAGCACACACTGGGGTTTCTGTCCATTTTTATCCTCAATGTACGAAAATCCATTTTTTAAATAGTTTGGGTCATATTTGCGCTTCGCCATCTCGAATCTGAATGTCAAAACAACACAGGATGGTTACCATGGCGATGGTTACCATGGCTACCATAGTAAACTACCGCACGTCTCTGACGAATGCCTGTCAAAATAAACCCTTTTTTAAATAAAAGACCAATCAAACATGAGACGCACATAAAAGAGAGTATGAAAGTTGTTTGGCCCGATGAGGTCTATATGTGTAGAGAGTTTCATACTAATGCATGCAAACATGTTTGATATAGGGCCAAGTTTTCGAAGCCCATTCAAGGGGGCGCTGTCAAGCCCCCCTGCCACGCCCGGGTACTAGCTTCTGCGCGGTCCTTATGGCCATGGGTAATTTGCATGTATATGCAAATTTTCATGAGTTTTCGAGCATGGTAAGGGCCCCAAAAGTGCCCGAATAGTCGGGAAAAAAAATAAAAATATTTATATATATATATATATATATATATAGCTGCAAGCAGCGATGACGGGGGCCAAGCCCGGTGGCACCGCCACCCCAGTGGCTTCAGAGCAACTGTGCACGGCGGGCAATGGGCATTTAAAATGGTTAAATATAAAAGGTCCATATCAAATTCACACCACATTTACTGCAGCAGCTGGTGCCCATATGATCACAAACCACAACAGCCACATCCATGAGATTGTTTAAATTTAGATTAATTTCATGTCATAGAATGTCATAGGTCAATTTCAAATGATTGCAGAATATCATCCTAATCTGCCATGTCTGTTTTTCTCAGACAACCTCTATAAAATTCCAGAGCAAATTACATACTGTTATTTGCACAAATTCAACAGTGCTCTGAGAAATGCAATCCAATCTAATGCGAATGTCTGTGATTGCTGATGTTGTATTATCCTAACACTTCTCTTGTGATGTGTTTTGACCTCCCTGAGCTGTTGTTTGTGCACCAATCTTATACACCAAAAGCATGCTTTCATTTAATTTCAATATGTGTGATATAAAAAATAAAATTATAAAATTAAATTAGCAGCGATGAAAGGGCCCTCGCACCCGGGCTCAGTGCCACCCATTGGCCTTAGGAAAACAGTGAACAGTGGGTGAAAAGAAAAGAGAAAAGAAAAGAAAAGAAAAGACATTTTGACAAAATGTTTTTGTAATATGACACTTTTGTATAGAAACTATATTCTTACTCGAACAGGAATCAGGAGAATTGTAGAAATACATTGAGGCACTAAAAAAATAATAATATCACTATCACTACTGTCTACTGTTTTTCTGCATCTTGCAAAGAAGAACTTGCTTGCTTTTCATATCATTTTTGCAAAGCATAACTTGCTTGTTTTCGTGATCTAAAAAAAAAAGTGACATTTCATGAAAAGAAGAATTGCTTAAATAGAATGGGGAATTGCTGTGGTAAACCAGATGTGGTCCCTGAATTGAAGGGATCCTTAAAAAAAAAAAAAAAAAAAAGAAATTTGAGTAATGGAAAAAATTAACAGATACAATGGTGGCCAAAATTGACAAAAGGGTATTTTGACTCATGCGGTACTCTGAGTGTTTAAATTCTAGAAGAAGCAGAAGTGGGAAGACTGGATGCTGTTCAACAAGTGGGAGAGAGAGGCGGAGCAACAGAAACAGCCAAGAAAATCTGCCACAGAACCTGCAGCCCTTAACGCAGTGCAAACCACAAAGCAGAATCCGGAAAAGGAAGATATGGATGTGGAATGCGTAAGCCATTGTCCCCCTCTCTACAGACTCTTGACTGATCAAAGTGTCCAGGCAGCTGCAACTGAGGAAGCAAAGGTCCCTTCTGCCCCAATCAATGATAAGGAAAAGATTAAACCTGATGACAGTGACACAGAGACTGATGAGCCACTGGCATTGCTACAGGAGGAGGTAAAAGATTTGATGATGGTTTCCATCATCAAATGTGAGAGACCATGAAGAGGATAAGGTGGGAGACACTCAACCAAAACAACTATTGCAAAAAACTGACAATCCAAGACCAAATCCAATAATGACTATTCAAGTTGAAGGACATTCATTATTTATTTTTTTTGGTGGACATAGGTGCCACATTTTCTATGATCACTGCAGAGACCGCTCTAAAAAATTCCAAATTTAGCTTATTCTGACAACACTCAAATATGGGGACATATTATCTGGCATACCATTGGTTGGTAAGTTGACTTTGATGCTAACAAACAAGCTGAAACAGGTGACCCATTCTTTCCTGGTTTCTGCTACATGCCATGTAAATTAATTGGCTAGAGATTTATTGTCCAAGTTAGAGTTGATCATTTTCATTTCAAACCATGCTATGGAAGTGTTCAATTCCAGGGCTGCTTTTATGAAAATGACACCAAACTGGTATTATAATTGGGCTTTAATGCCTTCCTTTAATCCATACTCTGCTTATCAACAAATGTTGCCAGATTTAGCAAAAACCACCTCATCTACATTGTACCTCATGGATTATAGGCCAATATAGGAACAATGTATATGAGGAGGAATGCTTTAATGGACCACCAAGGAAAAAAAATATCTTGCATTTTATTGGTATCCCAGCAATACTCTGCATTCTCTGTTATACTAACACCTGCTCAATCTGCTCTTTTTCTATCAGACACCAGTCCAGCCCCACATCTCTGTGAAAAAGAAAGAAGGTTCGAGGGCAAACATGATAGTTTTGGCTCACTACCCAGTTAAAAACTGGGAACTGGACTTGGGATAGTAGTAGGAAACACTACATCAACCAAAAAGGGGTAAAAGCATATCCGTAATGCAGGCAATCGAGGTTCACGGGCTGTGTAGCAAGGAGAACAAACCCAAATTTGATCCCAAAAGAATCACCAAGTGTGTTTTCTGGGGAACTTTCTAGAAATCTGGAAAGATTCTTTCCCTCGAGGGGAAGTACCCTAATTCAGAATATAGATGATTTGATGCTGTGTTCTCCCAACAAAGACACCTGTGAGATCGATATGCGTGCATTACTGGAGTTTTAACAGAGGATGGACACAGAGTGTCAAAACTACAGTTAGCACAGCAGGAAGTTGGGTACCTTGTGTAACAGGGTTAATAATGTTGGTGTAAAATGTTATGACTTTCACCAAAATTTCTGTGTTTTTGTTCATTTATTAATTGTTTGGAGACCCCTTGTGGCGACATTAGTGGGTCATTTGTCTTATTTGTGAAACCACGCCCCCACCCCCAGCAGAGAAGTTTATCCGATGCTGAGAGGTGGTAGGTAAATGTGCTCCGGTAAAATGAGATTTCTTGGCAACTTAGTATTTGTTAATTTCACAAATAATTTTAAGATTGAAGTTCAGTGATATTGTGAAACAATGTGTTAAGTGATTGTGATTGTATTTGATGAACTTTGTAGAGTTTAGATGCAATTTGCTCACCATGTGCGTTGCATGACTGACTCCATCTTGGTGAATCAAACGCAAGTGAATCTCTCATTTCTTTTGCTGTTTTAGATGCATGAGTGTAAATGCCCACTGTCGAAAAAGGATATATGTTTCTCCTTGTTGTGTTACAGGTATGTTTATTTGTTTTGTAAGGCTTGATTTTCCTGCTAAACGAAAACTGAGATCAAGCATCCTGCAATAAAGCAATAAAACGTATCTGGAGAGAAGATCTTAAAAGAATAGCATAGGACAACGCCTTGCCCCACACATCTACAGTATGCAACCCCCCCCCCCCCCCCCCCCACCCACCCACACACACACACACACACACACACACAAACTCTCCTTCCCCCTGCCTCAAGTCACTGAAAGTTTATATTCTATGTATAATGTAACTTGTTTATATATTGTTTTTCCCTTTCATGTTTGGTATCATTTTAAAAGTCTCAGTGCGGTTGGTAAAACGGTCTCAATTTCACAGCAGTCACTAGAATTATGAAGAAGATGGAAAATTAAGGAAAATTCTGTCCTCTTTTTGGGTGGTGTCTCTTCTTCTCTCCCCCCAAAACAGGTGCTGGTACAGTAAATATTTACGATCCTTTTGTTCTGGTTCTGGTATAAAAGGTAAAGAGCAAAGCAGTCATGTGGGAAACTTCTGTAAACCAGAACCCCCATACAGAGATGGGTGAATGTCTGAAAAGACATTCATGTATCACTGTGTGTATATGCATTTCTTTGAGTAATCGATGTTATGCATTTAACATTTCTGAATTGGCTTCTAATTGTCTAATTGTAATGTAATTGGCATGATATATTTTTACTTGACAAATAAAATGTTATATTTGGTTTACTCTGGATTCTTCTGAAATCATTATGACCGGTAGATTATTGGAGTCCATATTTCCGCAAATCTGCGTCAGGATGGATTAAAACTAAAGGCTCAATGAAAGGAGCATGTTGCACATCATGGGAGCTTTTGATTTTTGTTAATCAACTGGCTTAGCAAGTTGCAGTATCGTGACTAAGAAAACTGTGTTTTTGTATGAACAAGCATGTGGCGGTTCGACTCAAATGCTTTAGTAAACTCTGCACCCTCTGACTAAGACCAGGACTGGCGAGTTTGTGATCGTGAAAAGAACTAAAACGGCCGAAGTGACTTTTCTAAGTGATATGGGTCCATAATGAAAGAATAATTAAAAATAAGAGATACTCAGAATAATCAAATATCTAAATTAATACATAACAAATGATTAATTTCTAATTGGAGACACAACCCTTAGAATAAGAATCATTTGAAATTGGAGTCAAATTAAACGAGTGAAATTAAGTGAACTTCACAGAGACGCTGAAAAGGCATACATGCTTAAACCCTCCCTGTCCTGTGGGAAACCGTCATTGGACCCATTAGGCGGGCCTTACAAAGTGGTGACATTCTCTCCGTGATCTCCCATATCCTGTTGGCGAGTGTCTTTTCAGTGGAAAATTGGGATTTGCAACAAGTAAGAGGCTTGATCATCTTCTCTTTCTTCAGCTGTGTGGTAAGTCCATGCTTATTTGCCTTTTAGAAGTGTTGAGGGAAAGATAATTGCATCCTACACATTCGTAGAATGGGTCGGCATACCCATAGATTTAAGACCGGAGACCGAAATCCGGTGGGGCTGGAGATTTAGACAACCACATGTTATCAGGGACATGATAGCAGCAGCGTAGATGAGAAATGATATCCCTTGCTTTAAACTTCAAGGATCTCCTTGTTTGTCCACCCAACAAGAGATTAACCTTAAATTGGAATAACATCATCCAAATTTTATTCTGGTATTCAACAGAGGACTGTAAATTGAAACCTAAATTCTGATGTTTATTTGTCTTGCTGCAACGACGTTGCAATGCTGAAAATAAGCAAATGGTCACGTTGTGAAAAAATCTTGTGATTGGATAAGCCAAAAGATAACAAGGGAGAAAAATCTCACTGAAATCCTTTGTGTGTGGAATGTAAAGCTGGACAAAACAATGTTGTAAAACTAAAAAGTTTTCAAAAGAAAAGATTTGGGCATAATTCTGTCTCAGTCCTGGAGAACTGCTGCCATGCAGAAGTCCTAGAGACTGCAACTGGGAAAATACACTAAATGTTAAAACTGATGTGTATAATGATAATTATGATATTACTGAGAGACTTGTAACCAAGCCTGAGGGTTTCACCCATTCAGAGGACATGCCCAGCTTGTCTTTGTTTCATAAAAGAAATTTCAAGAGGTGCTAAGAAAGTTTACGACTGATGTCACAAATGGTGTAAACAGCACTGGTTAAGCACTCAGTCTTATAAAACATCTTTTACCTTGGTCTTAGTTCAGAACTTAAAAAATCTTAAAATTGAGCAAATGATTTGACCCAATATTCACAGCATCAAAGTCTATAACTGTTTCCAGTTTAGCCTGTTGCTGTGAACAATGCAATGCCATCACAGCTGTAGCTGCAGGGCCAGATGCCTTCTAAAAGATCAGTGAGGTGATAAGTCACTTTTGACAAGTTACTCAGCCAAGACTCTCTTGATACCAGCAAATAAAATTATTTTTAATTTATACTGTTTTAATATAATATAATTTATATTATGATCACATCATGATATATTATATTATGATGGCCAGGGATGGCCTTTAATCTCATGATGATTCAAGCAATGGTTTAGAAGAAGAAAGAACTTTGGGAGAGAAGCAGAAGGAATTAGCATGTAGTAAGATGGAATCAGAATGTAGACAGAAGTTGGAAGCACTATTGGTGCTGAAAGAACTATGAGGAATCAATGGAAGGATTCAAATTTGTAATTGTGTTGGACACATTGTTCTCATAGAACACACATTCTAGTTGTTTGTGCTACTACATGTGCACCTAGACTAGTTGAGTTTATTCTTTAAAACACATGACTGCTTTACTGTAAGTGATGCGTGACACACTTAGGTTTAAGGTTGTAGATGCTATGCATTCTAGGCCATGTGTCTTGTGTAAGTTGGAATAACTAGTACTGAAATTGTACAACAATTTCAAGTTGTATGTGTGTCTATGTTGAATTAGTTAGTCTCCTAAGTGGAACACTCAGCTGTCTTCCATATAGCTGCAGTTACACCATGTACAGGAGCATAGAATTGCCATAAGGCTACAATGTGCTTCACAATTGCATTAAACTGTTAAGAAAGAAAAATGGAAGGAAGGAATCAAATTAATGGAAAATAACTTCTTTATCTACTATCTGTGCAAGAATCTTTAATGAGAAAATTACAATGCCCAGTATTTATTAACTAAAACAATCAACCCGATTGTCATATCTTGAATAGGCTAAATCCATTCAAGATCAAAACCTGAATAAAAAAAAATCGATTCTATTGATCTGTAACCCAGTGACAAGAGGATGTACAAGTTTTGATTTTCCTTTGCAACAAAACCACAAACAAAGTGGACAAAGTGTTAGCAAACTCCTCTCTGAGAGCGCTAGATCATATGGGATCTGATCAGGGAAGTTATTTTACTGGACATGTAATTAAAGTTGTGTGAAATGTTAATATCACGCAGAAACTCTTCTGTTTTTACAGACCACAGAGGTCCAAATGGTCAAGTATTTGAATGACACCATAAATACCAATAGCTAAACAAACAGCACAGCACCACAAAAGGTGATCTGGCTAGTGTGAGATTTCCCCAGGAAACCTGGGTGCCATAATGCTCACAACACAACAGACTGTGTAAGCACAGCTGCAATAGCAACTCAAGGTGCAAGATTCTCTGACCATGCTTAAACACCAGCAGTCAGATCTGACCACTAACATTCAGTTTATCTGGCCTTTTCTTTGCAGAAACATAATCATAATAATGATCTATGTCTCTGTATACTAAAACAAATTTTCTTCTAATGGCATAAAATCTTAACAGATTAAAGCCATTTGCAACAACTATCTGGATAAAACCATTCAAGGAAAATTAAGATGGCACCATCTATCTTAATGTAATTTGTTTAAAGGTTCAAGATCAGCTATTTTTCTGTGTGTCTGTTTCCCTTTCAGGATTAACAGCTGCCATGTTAAGGGCCAGATTCCACAAGGTTCTGGTCCCACCTGTATTGAGCCATGATACACAACTTCACACACAGGAGATGGGGGTGTAGAACTTCAAGAGGCCAGTCATCCACATCTCATACCACTCATAGATACATGGCCTTCCAGTGTAGAACTGGAACTAAATAATGCAACACAAATTATGGTAGGATAGACACCACCCATCTCCTCAACAAACACACAGAACACACGCACTACAAATTCACAACATCTCTACCTGGCACAGATCATAAGACTATCCAGAAAAAAATATTCACATAATGCAAATCTAACATACATAATTTACCTTCATACATATAGGACAAGGGAAATTATTGCCATAATTTCTTTTCTTTTTAATTGTGTCAATTTTGAGGTATAATGGAAACACTGTAATATGCAGGACATGTGCATGGCTTTAGTCACACACCAATTTATAGAATTTCTGATCATTCAATTACAAATTCAAAATCTAAATGAGACCTATTCAGTAATGTAACTGGTCTCTTTGGACAAAACGTTTATTATGTCCAGTACTTGGCATTGTTGCAAACTAGGAGGGCCCCCTAGTTTCCAACATATGACTAATGACAAAATGAACTAAACAGTTAGAACTGAAATGCAGGCATTTCTATAAATCAGGTACTCAATTCCCAGACCTCTATTCTTGAGTGTGACTTAGCCTGTACATCAAATGCACAGATGATGGTTGTAAAAGCTAAACAAGAGATTTTAAATCTCCGTTTCTGTAAATTCCATTCTCTAATTGACTTGATTGAAGTCCAAGTTCTGCATTAAGGATGTGCAGTTAAAACAACTATTATAGACAGTTTTATAATTGTAATTATGAAATTGTGTATTTCTATGTTTAAGTATGTCATATATTTAATTATTTATACCACTGGTAAATATACTAGTTATTTAGACTCTTTGCTACTTGCCTTTAACGCATCCAGACCAAGTCTAAATTCCACTATCATAGTGAAGAATCTGGTGATTAAATGAGACCTGCTCACTAAAGATAGGACTCTGAAAGGGAGACCTTCTTTACCACTCGCACTTTTGACATGTTCATCATGTTTTATTTTATGTTATTATGTTTTTCCAACAACCCTTTTCCTCATCTTACAATAACACCAAGCTCATCAGTGTTCAAGTATTGAATGGTCACTCAGAGGTTGTTCAGGTGTCCTGCACGCAATGGAGCATCATCAGCTAAATGAATCCTTCACCCATGGAAATTTGACCTGCCCAGCAAACCAGACCTTCTACTTGAAGGTAACCAAGGATTTCTCACAGGATCAATTAAACCTGGGGTGGACACAGATGTTTCTGTAAAGTGTAATGAGACTTTCCTGACACGTTCTGCTCATGCTGACCAACACAACAGACTTGGTACAACCAGTCATTCTACAGACAGAATACCACCACAGCCAAGTGCAGGTGGAAGCAAACCTGACCAAGAGGATCACAGACATCATGTCCAGCGGCTGCAGCATCCAGTCGACACAGTACACACCTAAAGGGACTGTGTGCCACAGAGATGCATCCTGCTGTACTTTCATCTTAATGTTCAACCTGCCTTAATGTTGTTATTTTCAGGTGACGACTTGACTCCTGCACCCATCGACTGACACTGCTAAGAGACAGCCTATGAACACTCTGAAAGCAACACCCAACATATGGAAGCAGGAAATGTCCAAAAGTGGCCCCTCAGGGACTCATTGAATTTGCCCCAAGGGGCCAGGGGCCATCTGTAAGGCTTGATTTTCCTGCTAAACGAAAACTGAGATCAAGCATCCTGCAATAAAGCAATAAAACGTATCTGGAGAGAAGATCTTAAAAGAATAGCATAGGACAACGCCTTGCCCCCACACATCTACAGTATGACCGGTAGATTATTGGAGTCCATATTTCCGCAAATCTGCGTCAGGATGGATTAAAACTAAAGGCTCAATGAAAGGAGCATGTTGCACATCATGGGACCTTTTGATTTTTGTTTATCAACTGGCTTAGCAAGTTGCAGCATCGTGACTAAGAAAACTGTGTTTTTGTATGAACAAGCATGTGGCGGTTCGACTCAAATGCTTTAGTAAACTCTGCACCCTCTGACTAAGACCAGAACTGGCGAGTTTGTGATCGTGAAAAGAACTAAAACGGCCGAAGTGACTTTTCTAAGTGATATGGGTCCATAATGAAAGAATAATTGAAAATAAGAGATACTCAGAATAATCAAATATCTAAATTAATACATAACAAATGATTAATTTCTAATTGGAGACACAACCCTTAAAATAAGAATCATTTGAAATTGGAGTCAGATTAAACGAGTGAAATT
This sequence comes from Ancherythroculter nigrocauda, assembly GCA_036281575.1. Lineage (NCBI taxonomy): Eukaryota > Metazoa > Chordata > Actinopteri > Cypriniformes > Xenocyprididae > Ancherythroculter > Ancherythroculter nigrocauda. The sequence continues at coordinate 39,083,592 of VTFQ01000003.1, read as the reverse complement.
AAGTGAACTTCACAGAGACGCTGAAAAGGCATACACGCTTAAACCTTCCGTGTCCTGTGGGAAACCATCATTGGACCCATTAGGCGGGCCTTACAGTTTGAATCTTGACTGTTAAAACTGTTCTATTGAGACAGATGCGCGCTGTGTCGTGTTCAGTTGTTTGTTTAAAGCAACAGCAGAGAAGTTTATCCGATGCTGAGAGGTGGTAGATGCATGAGTGTAAATGCCCACTGTCGAAAAAGGATATATGTTTCTCCTTGTTGTGTTACAGTAAACATCGCATGAAACGCAGTTCTCTGTGTCTGCCTGTGATTCACGTGCAGTCGGATGAGAAGCGTTACACTTGGTCACCTCATTTTAGCAAAGGTTGCGCTCTAGGATTTGAATGAATTGAAACAGTTCAGAAAATTCCGGAACCCGTCACAAAATAACAAATGATGTAATTTCTGGGAGTTATGGGATATTGTAGGCCATGGATCCAAGATAAAGCAGAAATTTCAAATCCTTTACTAACAGCAGCTCATGAGCAGAAAGTTCTAACTGATAAATTGGTATGGATAGAGGAATGACAGTTTGCATTTGAAAAATTGAAATTGGCTCTCTCAAATGCACCATGTCTGACTATTCAAAAAAAAAAAAAAAAAAAAATTGAGCTCTTGGTGTTCATGTCCATCGTTTTAACACTACCCCACCGTGATCGCCATCGACCGATTGCATATTACCTCAAACGATTAGACACTGTCATACGTGGAATACCACAGTGCCTCCGTTTGGTAGCCGCCGCTACTGAAGTTGTTTTAGCGTGCTCGGATATGGTGGCATTCCACCCTTTAACTGTGTTTATTCCACATGCAATGCACACTCTGCTGATGCAGTCACAAATGACTCAGTTTAAAAAACATTCAGTTCCAAATAATATTGATCGAAAATGGCAACAAGGAGACATTGGTCGGAGGGGGGTGCAAAATGCAAAGATGGGGAAAGATGCAAAAAAAAAAAAAAACTTTCCTACCAAAACAATTGTATCTAAATTTTGCAAAGTGGTCTAACGGGACAGACCACACGTCAAAATTGGCAATGAATATTCTAATTGGAACTTCCTGGGAGGCCCCAGGATTTACAGTTGTGGCAGAAAAATTCTGTCAGAACTGTTATATCTGCGCAGCGAATAATGTGGGAAGACGAAGTAAGCCACAAACTTACTCCGCCCACCCCACACCAGAACTTCCTTTTCAGCACATCACGATGGATTTCTTTGAGCTGACATTGTTGATATGTTTTCAAAGTGGGTTTAGTGTTTTCCAAGTAGAAAAGCTGATGCTACGACTGTAGCAAAAGCTCTAAATAAGAGAAGTTATCCCAAGGTGGGGAGTACCAGAAAGATTGATCAGTGATATTGAGATCACAGAATTGGCAAACGAATTGAGAATAAATTTGACAAACTCCAAAATGGTGGCACACTGGAAAGGACAAATCAGACTATAAAAACCTAAATTGTGTAAAATTATGGCAGAAACATTTATGACATGGGTTCAAGCCTTTCCAATAGTCTTGATGGCCATGAGAGCCTGAAAAGGGACCAGGACAGCACTCAGCCCACATGAAATTCTTACAGGTTGGCCTATGCGAGTGGAAATCGAGCCTCCTCCCAGGAGGGACTTGCGGCGACTGATGAACAATTGAGAAAGTATGATGTCTTTAACTAAAGCTATCAAATCTATCTACTCGCAGGTGAAAGTCGCTTTGCCAGTTTCAGGTGACAACCGCAAAATTCCTACGTGCCAGGAGTCCAGGACAGTGGATCTGGTTTAGAGACTTCTGGAGGAAGGCATGGCACTGTCAGAGGTGGTTGGGGCCATATGAAATAATCCTGACAATCAACACTGCCATCAAGGTTGCCGAGGATGATACCTGGATTCACGTGTTGGACTGCAAACCTCACTAACCTGACAACACGTAAACAGAGCTGAGGAACTACACCTGCTGAAAAGATCTCGCAACATCTCTGAAATGAAAATGTTGAGACATCTGTGGGGCCAGCCAGACAAGCATGGAGTCTGGGATCAACTTTGGGCCAGCAAATAATTCTGCTTTTGTGCAATAACAATTCCAGTAATAATGTTATCTCAATTTTTAGGATCAATTACAAAGTTTGTTTTATGCTTTTATTACTTATTCTGCTTATCATAGCACTTGCAATTTTATGTACTGCTAAATGTATTCATGCATTAATGAAAAAAGTCAATTCAAGAAGTATTAGGAGAGCGGGAAGGACTGTATGTACAAATTATTAAGTTGGAGGAAAATGTTTTTCATTCTTGGAGAACAGAGAGAGCTGAAGATCAGAGGATTTTAGAAAGAAACTGTATGGGAAGATGAAGGTAAAAAGCAGGTCATTTTATGAGATAATGCAACCGGATTTGAGAATGTGATCGTGTAAAAACGATCAGGGGGGGATGTGATGGAAATATTTTATGTCAACATGAAATGTACAGAAAATGCAGACTAAGGATGCTCAGGTCAAAGACCAGTCACATGATTAGCTTAGATCATTACAAACCAATCACCAGAACAAATCACAATGATGAAGACATTGATTTTTACTCAGCTGTAAGACTTAAATGTGCATGTATCTTTCTATTCATTGAGACTCACTCTTTTGTTGTGACAAGTGACCTCCTGGCCGTAAATAAAACTTCATTTCTACAAAGAGCAACTTGGAAGTCGTGTCAGGTATATACTGCACAGCTAAGAAATAGAAGATCCTACGCTCAAAAGACAACAAAAGTAACAGCCAAGTGTGATTGAGGTAGTGAGGAATAGAAGTACTAAAGATTCTATGCTCAAAAGACAACAAATGTAACAGCCAAGTGTGATTGAGGTAGTGATAGTAGCTTCTTGACAGGACGCCTTCACCATACTTCAGGAAGTATTGGATTGTATTGTAAGTATTCAGGAATTCAGGGAATTACCTAGAGATACTGTAGTATTATATTAACAAGTTGTTTACTGTAGTATTATATTAACAAGGAGTTGTTTCAATTGTCAGTGGTGAAGTCAGATTTGTATTGAGAATTTCCACGACACAGTTTAGGGTAAAAAGGCCACATAGTAGCTGGTGTAAAGACAATTTGTTAGAAAAGATTTCCATTTTGAATAAATGCTGTTATTTTTAACATTTTTAAATAAAAGATTTTAAATCAATCGACTGAAGGAACACAGCATGTTATAAAAAATATTAAGCAGCACAACTCCACTTTCCAACTTTGAAAATTAATCATCATATTAGAATGATTTCTGAAGGATCATGTGACACTGAAGACTGGAGTAATGAGGCTGAAAATTCAGCTTTGCATCAGAAATGATATTTTAAAGTACATTCAAATAGAAAACCATTATTTTAAATTGCAATAATATTTTTAAAATATATATTGCTGTTTTTGATTAGATAAATGCAGGCTTGATGAGCATAAGAGACTTATTTCGTAATGCAGCATAAGCTAATAATTATCAAAAAAGGTAATATTCACGTCACCATTTCACCAGCCTACACATAATAGGCCCAACCACATTCCTGGAGGCCCACCAACACTGCACATTTTGCATGTCTCCTTTGTCTGACACACCCATTTTAGATCTTTGAGTCACTTCTGATGAGCTGATAACCTTAATCAGGTGTGTTTGATTGAGGAGACATGCAAAATGTGCAGTTTTGGTGGGCCTCCAGGAATGTGGTTGGGAACCACTGATGTATATTAAACACTAAATTAATTGAACACTACTTACCATTAATGTGACTTCTCGCTTTGTGGTCAGTTAAAGGTACAATATGTAAAAGTTTTGCAGTAAAATATCCAAAAATCACTAGGCTAGTGTTATATATTTTGTCCAGCTGATTACTAACAATATCTCTAATGTTTTCAACTACTTGTAAATCATGAGAAAATTCCCATTCTAAACAGTGACACGGGGCAGTGCAGTCGCCTGTCAATGACGTCAGTTACCCTTTGTTACCGCCTTTACTGACGTAGAAAACACATGACAACCGTGTCGTGGACAAATGCGGAAGTAGTGTCTAGCGTCCAGCAAACCACTAGCTTGCTTCAAGCAGTTCCTTATTTACTTCTTGCACATTTTATGGTGGATTGTGTTACTTATTTATGGAACATAATTACTGTTTACCATCTGCCGCTGGTTCTGTCGACAAGGACAGCTCCCGTAAACTCATGACCGGAAAAGCGGAAGCGGCACCGGCGATTGTGTCATAATAAAAGTCCCGCTGCTCGTGAGGCGTGTGTTGATCAATCGCTCCAGCTCCTCGTTCAGCTCCACAACACTCGCTCCTGCTCTGCTTCATACTACAGTAACGTTAATAATCGCATCCGCGAACATGAGTTCTTCCAGACTCCAATCCCTATTCTTTTGCACCGTCCGTTGAGATGGAGACCACATGTCCCAAGTTTCCGCTCTAAAACTTGGCGTCATCAAACTACGCCTTTGTTTTGAATAGGCTTCTAGCGACCTCTAGCGGAAAAAATTATCACAAATTGTACCTTTAACATCCATTTTGTCAGCGATACAATTTAATTTATAAAATGAGACAAACATCAGAAATCGCTCATCTGTCCATATAATTTCCACTTCACGTTGTCTAATGAAATTTGATCTGCCAGCCAGTTCACGATTGGTTGGGGTGTTAAACATGACTAACCGGCATTGGTGATTTATGTAATATTTTAAAATATATAATAAATAGATTTTTAATTAAATTAATACAAGCTTCCGTCGAGCCATAGGCACTCAGTAGCCGCGTTTCCACTGCCGGGCCAAAGGCGGGCGTGCTAGTGCGTGCCAGGGCCGGTCGCGTTTCCACTGTCACTTCCGGGGCTTGATCGTGCCTCTTCGGTGCTTCCTCGGTGCCAAAGGCACGGGTTTTTCGGCCCGCCGAAAACCTTGGTCCAAAGCGGGCCAGCTGGGGCTTGAGGCGCGGTCGAGGTGAAAGGCGGAGCTAATTGTAGTCAGGTGATGGTCTACACGCTGAAATGGGTTGGGTTGTGTGACGTTTAATAAAGGGAGGTGTGTTTAAGGGCGGTTTTTAGATCAGCGCTGCAGAGCTAGCGGACCGACAGTGGAAACGCAACTTGATTTTGGCCTCGGTGCCTAAGGTCTGTGGCCACAGGCCCAGCCCGGCACGCTGTTAGCCCTGGCTCGCACTGGCCCGACAGTGGAAAAGCGGAACCATATATGGCTAGAGAAGTTTCGAACACTGGAAAATCAGTCAGTCGCACACGCACGCAACCCATAGCAACGCATTATGGCAACGCCTCACACTGACGAATTTTCCAACTTTTGAGCGATTCGTTACTATTGTACACATTGTCATGTTAATTATAATTCAAATGCATTGTTTTATTGACCACAATATTATCATTGCTCTTTGCCCCCGAACATTAAGCATGAAATATTTTGAATGGGACTCGACTGGTCTCGGGAATCTGTCCGAGTCCTAATATGCACGAGTACGAGTCAATTCCGAGTCAATATGCACACGAGTCCATGACAAGACCGAGACCATTACAATATGGTCTCGAGACCGAGTCCAAGACCGAGTCCGAGTCTCGAGTACTACAACACTGGCGCCGG
>VTFQ01000003.1:38819832-39077556 GCA_036281575.1 Ancherythroculter nigrocauda | reverse complement strand
TTTTTTTTTTTTTTCCGTCTTCGGGGCTTTTTGGGGGCCTTAACATGCTCAAAAACTCTTGAAAATTGGCACACACATTGGAATCCGCGGCCATTAGGACGCCCCAGAGGCTGGTATCCGGGCGTGGCAGGGGGGCTCGACAGCGCCCCCTTGAAAAAAGTCTGAAAATTTGGTCCATATATTAAACACGCTTGCACGTATTAGTATGAAACTCGGTACACATATAGACCTCATCGGGCCGAACAACTTTCGTACTCTAAGTTAAACGCCACGCCAACAGGAAGTCATCTATTAAGGGTTGTTTGAAAAACGCATGCTCTGGAATTTGATATACTCCTCCTAGACGATTAATCCGATCGCCACCAAACTCGGTCAGCATGAAGTCAAGACACTGATGATTAAAAATTGCCAGGGGATTTTTGATATCTCGAACGGTTTGGCCGTGGCGAGGCAACGAATTTATGGCGAGAAAAAGGAAACAGGAAATGTGTTATAACGTCTGCATACATATATTGATCTTTATGAAACTTCACGAGTGTGTTGGTTGTAGTAGTCTGATCACATGGATGTGACTATTGTGAGTCAAAGTTATAGCGCCACCAACTGGCAGCAGGAAGTGTATCACTTTTGAAATGCTTTGAGATCACCCTCTTATTTTTACCTGATTTGCTTCAAACTTCATCAATGTAATGGCAATACACAGCAGATGTAGACCTATGACAGGATTTTTGATATTTGAAATATTGTTGCCATGGCAACAGGTCAAACTGTAATAATATTCTTGAGTGTTTTTGAGGCTCTTAACATGCTTCAAATTGCATGAAACTCGACACACACATCAATATTGTCAACCAGTAGACATGGACAAAGCCATAGAAATGGGCGTGGTGGAGGGGCTCAGTAGCGCCACCTTTTGACAAAAGTGGGGGGGTTAGATTTCCTACAGTCACCAAACTCGGTACACATATTGTTCTCATCAAGCCGGACAATTTTCTAATTTACATTCATTAGCTCCGACCAACAGGAAGTCGGCTATTTTTGTTTGAATGTTAATTTTTTGAAAAAACAGGCTATGAATTTTATACTACTACTCCTACAGGGTTTATCCAATTTACACCAAGCTTTTTTTAACTTGTTGCTAACACATTGAAGTTGTTTAATTGCAAACGGATTTTGGATACCTCAAACGGTTTGGCCGTGGCGAGGCAACAAATTTATGGCGAGAAAAGGGAAACAGGAAATGTGTTATAACTTCTGCATACATTGATTGATGTTTATGAAACTTCACGAGTGTGTTGGTTGTAGTAGTCTGATCACATGGATGTAACTATTGTGAGTCAAAGTTATAGCACCACCAACTGGCAGCAAGAAGTGTATCACTTTTAAAATGCTTTGAGATCTCCCTCTTTTTTTCATCTGATTTGCTTCAGACTTTATCAGTGTAATGTCAATACACAGCAGATGTAGACCTGTGACAGGATTTTTGATATTTGAAATATTGTTGCCATGGCAACACATCAAACTTTAATAATATTCTTGAGTGATTTTGAGGCTCTTAACATCCTTCAAATTGCATGAAACTCGACACACACATCAATATTGTCAACCAGTAGACATGGACAAAGCCATAGAAATGGGCGTGGTGGAGGGGCTCAGTAGCGCCACCTTTTGACAAAAGTGGGGGGGATAGTTTTTCCTACAGACACCAAACTCAGTACACATATTGTTCTCATCAAGCCGGACAATTTTCTAATTTACATTCATTAGCTCCGACCAACAGGAAGTCGGCTATTTTTGTTTGAATGTTAATTTTTTGAAAAAACAGGCTATGAATTTGATACTACTACTCCTACAGGGTTTATCCAATTTACACCAAGCTTTTTTCAACTTGTTGCTAACACATTGAAGTTGTTTAATTGCAAACGGATTTTGGATATCTCAAACGGTTTGGCCGTGGCGAGGCAACAAATTTATGGCAAGAAAAGGAAACAAAGTGTTATAACTTCTGCATACATTAATTGATTTTGATGAAACTTCGGCTTAGTCTTCATTGTACAAGGCTGATCACATGGATGTGACTATTGTGATTCAAAGTCATAGCGCCACCAACTGGAAGCAGAAAATGTGTCACTTTCAGCATACATTGAGATCACCCTCTTATTTTTACCTGATTTGCTTCAAAATTCATCAGAATAATGTTAAAACTTGGCACATGTAATCCTCTGAAAATGGGCAGGGAGGAGGGGCTATATAGCGGCACCTTGTAGTGCAGTAAATGTGGAGTGAATTTGACATAGGCATTTAAAACTGTTAAACATCAAAGGACTATTGCCCGCTGTGCACAGTTGCCCTGAAGCCACCGGGGTGGCGGTGCCACCGGGCTTGGGCCCGCCATCGCTGCTCGCAGCTATATTTATTAGGGCCCAAGCGAAAATTCGCGCAGGGCCCTCTTGTTCTTCTAAGGATTATTATTATTTTATTTTTTATTTTTTATTTTTTTTTTTTTTTTTTTCCGTCTTCCGGGGCTTTTTGGGGGCCTTAACATGCTCAAAAACTCTTGAAAATTGGCACACACATTGGAATCCGCGGCCATTAGGACGCCGGAGAGGCTGGTACCCGGGCGTGGCAGGGGGGCTCGACAGCGCCCCCTTGAAAAAAGTCTGAAAATTTGGTCCATATATTAAACATGCTTGCACGTATTAGTATGAAACTCGGTACACATATAGACCTCATCGGGCCGAACAACTTTCGCACTCTAAGTTAATCGCCACGCCAACAGGAAGTCAGCTATTAAGGGTTGTTTGAAAAACGCATGCTCTGGAATTTGATATACTCCTCCTAGACGATTAATCCGATCGCCACCAAACTCGGTCAGCATGAAGTCAAGACACTGATGATTAAAAATTGCCAGGGGATTTTTGATATCTCGAACGGTTTGGCCGTGGCGAGGCAATGAATTTATGGCGAGAAAAAGGAAACAGGAAATGTGTTATAACGTCTTAATACATATATTGATCTTTATGAAACTTCACGAGTGTGTTCGTTATAGGTGTCTGATCACATGGATGTGACTATTGTGAGTCAAAGTTATAGCGCCACCAACTGGCAGCAGGAAGTGTATCACTTTTTGAAATGTTTTGAGATCACCCTCTTATTTTTACCTGATTTGCTTCAAACTTCATCAGTGTAATGTCAATACACAGCAGATGTAGACCTATGACAGGATTTTTGATATTTGAAATATTGTTGCCATGGCAACAGGTCAAACTGTAATAATATTCTTGAGTGTTTTTGAGGCTCTTAACATGCTTCAAATTGCATGAAACTCGACACACACATCAATATTGTCAACCAGTAGACATGGACAAAGCCATAGAAATGGGCGTGGTGGAGGGGCTCAGTAGCGCCACCTTTTGACAAAAGTGGGGGGGTTAGTTTTTCCTACAGTCACCAAACTCGGTACACATATTATTCTCATCAAGCCGGACCATTTTCTAATTTACATTCATTAGCTCCGACCAACAGGAAGTCAGCTATTTTGGTTTGAATGTTAATTTTTTGAAAAAACAGGCTATGAATTTTATACTACTTCTCCTACAGGGTTTATCCAATTTACACCAAGCTTTTTTTAACTTGTTGCGAACACATTGAAGTTGTTTAATTGCAAACGGATTTTGGATATCTCAAACGGTTTGGCCGTGGCGAGGCAACGAATTTATGGCGAGAAAAGGGAAACAGGAAATGTGTTATAACTTCTGCATACATTGATTGATGTTTATGAAACTTCATGAGTGTGTTGGTTGTAGTAGTCTGATCACATGGATGTAACTATTGTGAGTCAAAGTTATAGCGCCACCAAATGGCAGCAAGAAGTGTATCACTTTTAAAATGCTTTGAGATCACCCTCTTATTTTTACCTGATTTGCTTCAAACTTCATCAGTGTAATGTCAATACACAGCAGATGTAGACCTATGACAGGATTTTTGATATTTGAAATATTGTTGCCATGGCAACAGGTCAAACTGTAATAATATTCTTGAGTGTTTTTGAGGCTCTTAACATGCTTCAAATTGCATGAAACTCGACACACACATCAATATTGTCAACCAGTAGACATGGACAAAGCCATAGAAATGGGCGTGGTGGAGGGGCTCAGTAGCGCCACCTTTTGACAAAAGTGGGGGGGTTAGTTTTTCCTACAGTCACCAAACTCGGTACACATATTATTCTCATCAAGCCGGACAATTTTCTAGTTTACATTCATTAGCTCCGACCAACAGGAAGTCAGCTATTTTGGTTTGAATGTTAATTTTTTGAAAAAACAGGCTATGAATTTTATACTACTACTCCTACAGGGTTTATCCAATTTACACCAAGCTTTTTTTAACTTGTTGCTAACACATTGAAGTTGTTTAATTGCAAACGGATTTTGGATATCTCAAACGGTTTGGTCGTGGCGAGGCAACGAATTTATGGCAAGAAAAGGGAAACAAAGTGTTATAACTTTTGCATACATTAATTGATTTTGATGAAACTTTGGCTTAGTCTTCGTTGTACAAGGCTGATCACATGGATGTGACTATTGTGATTCAAAGTCATAGCGCCACCAACTGGAAGCAGAAAATGTGTCACTTTCAGCATACATTGAGATCACCCTCTTATTTTTACCTGATTTGCTTCAAAATTCATCAGAATAATGTTAAAACTTGGCACATGTAATCCTTTGAAAATGGGCAGGGAGGAGGGGCTCTATAACGGCACCTTGTAGTGCAGTAAATGTGGAGTGAATTTGACATAGTCCTTTGATGTTTAACCGTTTTAAGTGCCTATTGCCCGCTGTGCACAGTTGCCCTGAAGCCACCGGGGTGGCGGTGCCACCGGGCTTGGGCCCGCCATCGCTGCTCGCAGCTATATTTATTATTATTATTATTTTTTTTTTTTTTTTTTTTTTTTTTTTTCCGTCTTCCGGGGCTTTTTGGGGGCCTTAACATGCTCAAAAACTCTTGAAAATTGGCACACACATTGGAATCCGCGGCCATTAGGACGCCGGAGAGGCTGGTACCCGGGCGTGGCAGGGGGGCTCGACAGCGCCCCCTTGAAAAAAGTCTGAAAATTTGGTCCATATATTAAACATGCTTGCACGTATTAGTATGAAACTCGGTACACATATAGACCTCATCGGGCCGAACAACTTTCGCGCTCTAAGTTAATCGCCACGCCAACAGGAAGTCAGCTATTAAGGGTTGTTTGAAAAACGCATGCTCTGGAATTTGATATACTCCTCCTAGACGATTAATCCGATCGCCACCAAACTCGGTCAGCATGAAGTCAAGACACTGATGATTAAAAATTGCCAGGGGATTTTTGATATCTCGAACGGTTTGGCCGTGGCGAGGCAATGAATTTATGGCGAGAAAAAGGAAACAGGAAATGTGTTATAACGTCTTAATACATATATTGATCTTTATGAAACTTCACGAGTGTGTTCGTTATAGGTGTCTGATCACATGGATGTGACTATTGTGAGTCAAAGTTATAGCGCCACCAACTGGCAGCAGGAAGTGTATCACTTTTTGAAATGTTTTGAGATCACCCTCTTATTTTTACCTGATTTGCTTCAAACTTCATCAGTGTAATGTCAATACACAGCAGATGTAGACCTATGACAGGATTTTTGATATTTGAAATATTGTTGCCATGGCAACAGGTCAAACTGTAATAATATTCTTGAGTGTTTTTGAGGCTCTTAACATGCTTCAAATTGCATGAAACTCGACACACACATCAATATTGTCAACCAGTAGACATGGACAAAGCCATAGAAATGGGCGTGGTGGAGGGGCTCAGTAGCGCCACCTTTTGACAAAAGTGGGAGGGTTAGTTTTTCCTACAGTCACCAAACTCAAGCCGGACAATTTTCTAATTTACATTCATTAGCTCCGACCAACAGGAAGTCGGCTATTTTTGTTTGAATGTTAATTTTTTGAAAAAACAGGCTATGAATTTTATACTACTACTCCTACAGGGTTTATCCAATTTACACCAAGCTTTTTTTAACTTGTTGCGAACACATTGAAGTTGTTTAATTGCAAACGGATTTTGGATATCTCAAACGGTTTGGTCGTGGCGAGGCAACGAATTTATGGCAAGAAAAGGGAAACAAAGTGTTATAACTTCTGCATACATTAATTGATTTTGATGAAACTTTGGCTTAGTCTTCGTTGTACAAGGCTGATCACATGGATGTGACTATTGTGATTCAAAGTCATAGCGCCACCAACTGGAAGCAGAAAATGTGTCACTTTCAGCATACATTGAGATCACCCTCTTATTTTTACCTGATTTGCTTCAAAATTCATCAGAATAATGTTAAAACTTGGCACATGTAATCCTTTGAAAATGGGCAGGGAGGAGGGGCTCTATAACGGCACCTTGTAGTGCAGTAAATGTGGAGTGAATTTGACATAGTCCTTTGATGTTTAACCGTTTTAAGTGCCTATTGCCCGCTGTGCACAGTTGCCCTGAAGCCACCGGGGTGGCGGTGCCACCGGGCTTGGGCCCGCCATCGCTGCTCGCAGCTATATTTATTATTATTATTATTTTTTTTTTTTTTTTTTTTTTTTTTTTTCCGTCTTCCGGGGCTTTTTGGGGGCCTTAACATGCTCAAAAACTCTTGAAAATTGGCACACACATTGGAATCCGCGGCCATTAGGACGCCGGAGAGGCTGGTACCCGGGCGTGGCAGGGGGGCTCGACAGCGCCCCCTTGAAAAAAGTCTGAAAATTTGGTCCATATATTAAACATGCTTGCACGTATTAGTATGAAACTCGGTACACATATAGACCTCATCGGGCCGAACAACTTTCGCGCTCTAAGTTAATCGCCACGCCAACAGGAAGTCAGCTATTAAGGGTTGTTTGAAAAACGCATGCTCTGGAATTTGATATACTCCTCCTAGACGATTAATCCGATCGCCACCAAACTCGGTCAGCATGAAGTCAAGACACTGATGATTAAAAATTGCCAGGGGATTTTTGATATCTCGAACGGTTTGGCCGTGGCGAGGCAACGAATTTATGGCGAGAAAAAGGAAACAGGAAATGTGTTATAACGTCTTAATACATATATTGATCTTTATGAAACTTCACGAGTGTGTTCGTTATAGGAGTCTGATCACATGGATGTGACTATTGTGAGTCAAAGTTATAGCGCCACCAACTGGCAGCAGGAAGTGTATCACTTTTTGAAATGTTTTGAGATCACCCTCTTATTTTTACCTGATTTGCTTCAAACTTCATCAGTGTAATGTCAATACACAGCAGATGTAGACCTATGACAGGATTTTTGATATTTGAAATATTGTTGCCATGGCAACAGGTCAAACTGTAATAATATTCTTGAGTGTTTTTGAGGCTCTTAACATGCTTCAAATTGCATGAAACTCGACACACACATCAATATTGTCAACCAGTAGACATGGACAAAGCCATAGAAATGGGCGTGGTGGAGGGGCTCAGTAGCGCCACCTTTTGACAAAAGTGGGGGGGTTAGTTTTTCCTACAGTCACCAAACTCGGTACACATATTATTCTCATCAAGCCGGACAATTTTCTAATTTACATTCATTAGCTCCGACCAACAGGAAGTCAGCTATTTTGGTTTGAATGTTAATTTTTTGAAAAAACAGGCTATGAATTTTATACTACTACTCCTACAGGGTTTATCCAATTTACACCAAGCTTTTTTTAACTTGTTGCGAACACATTGAAGTTGTTTAATTGCAAACGGATTTTGGATATCTCAAACGGTTTGGCCGTGGCGAGGCAACGAATTTATGGCGAGAAAAGGGAAACAGGAAATGTGTTATAACTTCTGCATACATTGATTGATGTTTATGAAACTTCAGGAGTGTGTTGGTTGTAGTAGTCTGATCACATGGATGTAACTATTGTGAGTCAAAGTTATAGCGCCACCAAATGGCAGCAAGAAGTGTATCACTTTTAAAATGCTTTGAGATCACCCTCTTATTTTTACCTGATTTGCTTCAAACTTCATCAGTGTAATGTCAATACACAGCAGATGTAGACCTATGACAGGATTTTTGATATTTGAAATATCGTTGCCATGGCGACAGGTCAAACTGTAATAATATTCTTGAGTGTTTTTGAGGCTCTTAACATGCTTCAAATTGCATGAAACTCGACACACACATCAATATTGTCAACCAGTAGACATGGACAAAGCCATAGAAATGGGCGTGGTGGAGGGGCTCAGTAGCGCCACCTTTTGACAAAAGTGGGAGGGTTAGTTTTTCCTACAGTCACCAAACTCAAGCCGGACAATTTTCTAATTTACATTCATTAGCTCCGACCAACAGGAAGTCGGCTATTTTTGTTTGAATGTTAATTTTTTGAAAAAACAGGCTATGAATTTTATACTACTACTCCTACAGGGTTTATCCAATTTACACCAAGCTTTTTTTAACTTGTTGCTAACACATTGAAGTTGTTTAATTGCAAACAGATTTTGGATATCTCAAACGGTTTGGCCGTGGCGAGGCAACGAATTTATGGCAAGAAAAGGGAAACAAAGTGTTATAACTTCTGCATACATTAATTGATTTTGATGAAACTTTGGCTTAGTCTTCGTTGTACAAGGCTGATCACATGGATGTGACTATTGTGATTCAAAGTCATAGCGCCACCAACTGGAAGCAGAAAATGTGTCACTTTCAGCATACATTGAGATCACCCTCTTATTTTTACCTGATTTGCTTCAAAATTCATCAGAATAATGTTAAAACTTGGCACATGTAATCCTCTGAAAATGGGCAGGGAGGAGGGGCTATATAGCGGCACCTTGTAGTGCAGTAAATGTGGAGTGAATTTGACATAGTCCTTTGATGTTTAACCGTTTTAAATGCCTATTGCCCGCTGTGCACAGTTGCCCTGAAGCCACCGGGGTGGCGGTGCCACCGGGCTTGGGCCCGCCATCGCTGCTCGCAGCTATATTTATTATTATTTTATTTATTTATTTTTTTTCCGTCTTCTGGGGCTTTTTGGGGGCCTTAACATGCTCAAAAACTCTTGAAAATTGGCACACACATTGGAATCCGCGGCCATTAGGACGCCGCAGAGGCTGGTATCCGGGCGTGGCAGGGGGGCTCGACAGCGCCCCCTTGAAAAAAGTCTGAAAATTTGGTCCATATATATTAAACACGCTTGCACGTATTAGTATGAAACTCGGTACACATATAGACCTCATCGGGCCGAACAACTTTCGTACTCTAAGTTAAACGCCACGCCAACAGGAAGTCAGCTATTAAGGGTTGTTTGAAAAACGTATGCTCTGGAATTTGTTTGAAAAACGTATGCTCTGGAATTTGATATACTTTGTACTTTAACGAACTCCTCCTAGAGCTTTAATCAGATCAATGTCATATTTGGTCAGTCTAATCTAAAGGCCTTTGTGACGTTAAATTGCGAAGATTTAGAGTTTTCAACAAAGGGCGTGTCCGTGGCGGCCTGACAAAGTTTGATGTTTTCGCCATGAAAAAGGAAGTTGTTGTAACTCAAACAAAAAACGTCCGATCTGCCCCAAACTTCACATGTTTTATTAGAGTCCTGACCTGAAGACATCAACATGGCAAAATTCAGTTACGGTAAAAGCGCCACCTGTTGGCCGCAGGAAGTGTGGCATTTCGAAATGACTTTGGCATAATTCTCCTGTATTCACTCACTTAAATGCATGACGCCCACTGTTCACTGTTTTCCTGAGGCCAACGGGTGGCGGTGAGCCCGGGTGCGAGGGCCCTCTCAACGCTGCTTGCAGCTTTAATTCTTCTTCTTCTTCTTCTTCTTCTTCTTCTCCAAAGTGAATCGCATTTTAGAGGGCCTAAACGTGCTCGAAAACTCATGAAACGTTGCACATGCGTCAGAAGTGGTGAAAATTTACGTCTGTTATGGGTTTCGGAATTGGGCGTGGCAAAATGGCTCGATAGCGCCATCTAACGTACAGCCCCGCTCGCTACATAACACTAGGGGTTTGAAATTCGGTACACACATTTATCAGCCCAGTACCTACAAAAAATTCTCTTGGAGCGAAATCCGAAACCAAACAGGAAGTCAGATATTTTGAATTAATTCACCGTTTTTTGCATTTTCCAGACGTTGTACTTTAACGAACTCCTCCTAGAGATTCAATCAGATCAATGTCATTTTTAGTCAGTCTAATCTAAAGGCCTTTGTGACGTTAAATTGCGAAGATCTAGAGTTTTCACTGAAGGGCGTGTCCGTGGCAGCCTGACAAAGTTTGATGTTTTCGCCATGAAACAGGAAGTTGTTGTAACTCAGACAAACAATGTCGGATCTGCCCCAAACTTCACATGCTTTATTAGAGTCCTGACCTGAAGACATCTTCATAACAATATTCAGTTACAGTCATAGCGCCACCTGCAGGCAACAGGAAATGACATGTTTTACACTGTGATTAACTCCTCATGGAGATTTAACCAGATCAACATCATATGTTGTCAGTCTAATCTTAAGACCTTAGCGATGATAAATATCAAAGATCTTGAGTTTTCGTTGAAGGGCGTGTCCGTGGCGGCCTGACAAAGTCTGATGTTTCGCCATGAAACAGGAAACTGTTGTAACTCAGGCATACTATGTCCGATCTGCTCCAAACTTCACATGTGTGATAAGAGTCCTAGCCTAAAGAAGTCTATATGATAATATTCAGTTAGTCATAGCGCCACCTGCTGGCAACAGGAAGTGGCATGCTTTATACTGTAATTCACTACCAGATTCACATTTCATCATGCCACGAAGTACCAGACATGCTAGAAACAGGTTAAATCATGCAACACTTGGCTGAGTGCTAATGTATGCGATTAACGCCACGAAAGAAACAGGAAGTTGTTGTAACTCAGGCATACAATGTCCGATCTGCTTCAAACTTCACGTGTTCAATGATAGTCCTGGCCTGAAGACATCAACATGGCAAAATTCAGTTACGGTAAAAGCGCCACCTGTTGGCCGCAGGAAGTGTGGCATTTCGAAATGACTTTGGCATAATTCTCCTGTATTCACTCACTTAAATGCATGACGCCCCCTGTTCACTGTTTTCCTGAGGCCAACGGGTGGCGGTGAGCCCGGGTGCGAGGGCCCTCTCAACGCTGCTTGCAGCTTTAATTAGGGCCCGAGCACCGATGGTGTGAGGACCCTATTGGAATTGCTCAGCCAATTATTCTTCTTCTCCAAAATGAATCGCATTTTTGAGGGCCTAAACATTCTCAAAAACTCATGAAACTTTGCACACGCGTCAAAAGTGGTGAAAATTTACATCTGATATGGGTTTCAGAATTAGGTGTGGCAAAATGGCTCAATAGCGCCACCTACAAAATTTCAATTAAGCGCCCTTCGTGCTACATTTCACGTACAGTTATGAAATTCGGTAGACAGATGTAACAGCCCAATACCTACAAAAAAGCCCCTGGGTGCAAAGTTTGTAAACCCAACAGGAAGTGAGATATTTTGAATTTTCTCTACAAAATTTTGGCAGTTTTTGCCATTTCCACATGTTGTACTTTAACGAACTCCTCCTAGAGCTTTAATCAGATCAACATCATATTTGGTCAGTCTAATCTAAAGGCCTTTGTGATGTTAAATTGCGAAGATCTAGAGTTTTCACTGAAGGGCGTGTCCGTGGCGGCCTGGCAAATTTCGATGTTTCGCCATGAAACAGGAAGTTGTTGTAACTCGGGCATACTATGTCTGATCTGCCCCAAACTTCACATGAGTGATAAGAGTCCTGGCCTAAAGACATCTATATGACAATATTCAGTAAGCCATAGCGCCACCTGCTGGCAACAGGAAACGGCATGCTTTACACTGTAATTCATTACCAGATTCACATTTCATTATGCAACGCAATACCAAAAATGCTAGAAACACGTTAAATCATGCAACATTTGGCTGAGTGCTAATGTTTGCGATTAACGCCACGAAAGAAACAGGAAGTTGTTGTAACTCAGGCATACAATATCTGATCTGCTCCAAACTTCACATGTTCGATAATAGTCTTGGCCTGAAGACATCAACATGGCAATATTCAGTTATGGTCAAAGTGCCACCTGTTGGCCACAGGAAGTGTGGCATTTCGAAATGACTTTGGCATAATTCTCCTGTATTCACTCGCTTACATGCATGTCGCCCACTGTTCACTGTTTTCCTGAGGCCAACGGGTGGCGGTGAGCCCGGGTGCGAGGGCCCTTTCATCGCTGCTTGCAGCTTTAATTTTTGTTTTGTTTTTGCACAGAAAAAGTATTCTTGTCATTTCATAACATTAAGGTTGAACCACTGTAGTCACGTTGAATATTTTAACAATGTTTTTACTACTTTCCTAGACCCTGATTGTGGTAATTTCATTGCTTTCTACTGAGGATGAAAAAACCTCTTGAACATCAAAAATATCCTAATTTGTGTTCCAAAGATGAATGAAGGTCTTGCGGGTTTGGAACGTCATGAGGGTGAGTACTTAATGACAGATATTTCATTTTTGGGTGAACTAACCCTTTAACAATTGTAAGTGGGGAAAGTCTGTATTTAGATTTATACAACATTTAGTCATGGTCCTAAAATCTGATTGGTTTAGCAGCATTCCAAGATCAGTGCAAGTCCAAATGCACTGGGACCTTTCTTTGTTTGCATCACTCTTCTTGTCTGTGTTTGTGTGTTCCAGACAGACTGTCAGTCTGTGCATTTTTTAGTACCCTTTTCTGTAGGAATAATGATTGTCTGTAGGTTAAGTGATTGTTGTTAAGTAAAGCCCTATTTGGACGGTAATTGTTTCTCATAGGGACGCAAGGTATTTTCAACATTTACAAGGGCTAATCTGTGATTTTATTGCCATCCAAATCCAGAATGTCAATGTTTGGTGTCAGTGTTTCTCTCACCGTGTAAAAATCCCCTTCCTACTGTTTTTTGATGAACACCAAGGTCATGTGATAATTTAATTGCTCTCTGAATCCACATCAGTTTACAAGAAGAGATAAATTCGAAATTCATTGTTTAAATCCTTTTGACCACTGTGGAGCACCGTACAATAACTGGAAAGTATTTACAAGAACAATATTTCATCACTGCTCCATCTCAGCATGTAGCTGTTAAGAGCAAAAAGACGAGGAAAAAAAAAGCTTGTAAACATTTGAAATAGGTATGCCGTACAATTTTAAAATGTTTATAATATACAATTATATAAATTAAAAATATAAACCAAGCAGCTTTTTGTTTACCTCATGTAAATAAGAGGTTGCATTTAATTATTTCTGCATATTTCCACATTTTTAAAATGACACATTATTTAGAGATAAAATGCAAGACACAAAATCATTTTAACTACAGCGTGTCTATCTTCCTATTTTTTTAAACAAAATATTTAGGTGATCAAATAATAAAAAGGATATTATATCCTATTATTTTAAATAAATTTTAAATTTGTTCTTATTATTCCAAGCACATGACATTTTATTTATATCTGCATTCCCGGGTTCATAGGATCGTAGGTTCGTTTGCATTCCCGGGTTCGTAGGATCACAAAACTCACTCCTCCACCTTGAATAAATTGCCAATAAATTTGCCACAAAGTGGCAAAATTGTCTCTAAAATGTACATTTTACATGTATAGAAGCAATAAAATAAAATGCATAAAATGTATAGAAGCAATATATTCACAATTGTGCTGTTTTTTTTTTAATGAATATCAGCAGCATGGCTGTGATGGTCTGTGGCTTCATATCTATAACAGCTGAGCTGATATTCGGGAACAAAAGCACCCAGCTATATAAATATCTCACTCTTACACACCTAAGCAACACTGAATATGTCCATGGCCTCATGGTACAGTTATTCACATCTGTGATTTTATTCAGAGCTACAAAACGACTGCAAGTGTAATATTGTTTTTATACAATAGTTCTTATAAATAAGAAATTAGTACAGAGTAACTTATATTTCCGACATATTGGCCAGTTAGTTAATATATTTCTTTTACAGACACAAAAATAGTGCCAATAAAAGCTGAAGCATATATAAGGTTTCATCAAGCAATGCAAAGACAGAAAGTCAGCCTGGAACAGCTTATATGGGCAGAGCGACAGATTTTCCCTCTAAGATTTCGAGCAATCTTCAGGTTTTCCATTCCATTCCCAGCATGCAACATTTAAAAATGCACAAATAGCCTTGAATATATACAGACAAGCATACTAAAACAGACTAATATCTGGGGGTACTTTCACCAGCTGTGCCTAGTTTAGCCTAGCCTAGAAGAGAAGAAGAAACCATATGTGAAAAGCTAAGTACACACTTACTGCTTCCATAGGAATTAACAGGTGCTTCTAATCAAAATTCCTTGATTAATTGATAATCAGCAAGTGTGACCACCTCTATAAAAGCTGAAGTTTTGGCAGTTTGCTGTCTGAAGTCAGCTGAGCATTCAGGTGTGTGTTAATGAAATGCCAAGGAGGAAAGACATCAGCAATGATTTTAGAGAAGCAACTGTTGCTGCCCATCAATCTGGAAGGGGTAAAACATTCAAGACAGTTGTCAATCTTCCCAGGAGTGTACATCCCAGCAAATTCACCCCAAGGTCAGTGTGCTATACTCAGAGAAATTACAAAAAAAACCCAAGAACTACATCTCAGACTCTAGAGGCACCAGTAAATGTTAAAGTTCATGACAGTACAGTTAGATAAAGACTGAACAAGGCTTGTTTGGAAGGGTTGCCAGGAGAAAGCCTCTTCTCTCTAAAAAAGAAGGTTTGCAAAGTTGTATCTGAACAAACCACAAGACTTCAGGAACAATATCCTTTGGACAGTCAAGACCAAAGTGAAAATGTTTGGCTATAATGCACAGTGCGATGTTTGGAGAAAACCAAACACAGCATATCAGCACAAACACCTCAAACCAACTGTCAAGCATGCTGGTGAAGGAGTGATGATTTGGGTTTTTTTGCAGCCACAGGACCAGGGAACCTTGCAGTCATTGAGTCGACTCTGTATATAAAAGTATTCTAGTCAAATTTAAAGCCATCTGTCCAACAGCTTAATTTTGGCCGAAATTGGTTCATGCAACAAGGCAATGATCCCAAGGATACCAGCAAATCTACAACACAATGACTGAAAAGTGCTGTCATGGTGTTGCAGTGCCCCGGTCAAAATCCAGACCTCAACACGATTGAAATGCTGTTGCATGACCTTAAGAAAGTTGTGCATAAAACCACACAAACCTCAATGAAATAACATTGTAAAGAAGAGTGGGACAAAATTCATCCACAATGAAGTGAGAGTCATACAAAAAACGTTCACTTTAATTTTTGCTGCTAAAGGTGGTTCTACAAGCAATTGAATAATGGGGTGTACTTAGTTTTTCACCTTTTTAGCGTTAATTTTGACCTTAGTAAATCCTGACAGTAGTTTAACACCAAAAGAGGGTTTGCACTGGCGCAAGCTGTTAGTAAATCTGGCCCTAAGTATTATCGTATTCTAAAGGAAACTGAAGCATTCAGCATTTCAACATTTTCTACTCTCATATTTAAAGGCTGCTATTGGAGTATAATCATTGTATTATGCGATTATGCATTACTTTACAGAGAGCTTACGACCTAAAAGTTAGTTAAAAACCAGATAGTAGTTACTAAGTCTCTAATATGATTAAGAAAGACAGAAAAATTATGCTCATACATCTCCTCTCTCCTCCGTTCTCTCTCCGCTGGTTTGGTCCGAATGGTGACTGTATGTTTGGTCATTAGTGAATTCATGTGTGTTAGCTGAAAAAACACAAAATCACATATTCAGTTACCCACACGCCTAACCAGACCTGACATGTTAAAGGTGAAGTAAACAACAAAGAGATATGGCTGAGAGACATTACAAAAGAGAAAAGTTCATGGAATATCACTCGAAAAAGAAGGGTTATGATCAAGCAAGAGCTTTAGGATGCTCATTAATATTAGAAAAGCTTTCCAGCGCTGGAGAGACTCAAGCGGGAAGGCCTAAAAATGGATGCTGAGGTTGCATTGCTTCTACTCCATACGCGAGTAACACTGGTTTTGCTATGTTTCACAGAACCAAGATAAGCTGTTGTTGTAATGTTACTATAGTAACATGACAGTTTTAAGTAGGGATGTCCAGATCCGATCACGCGATCGGAAATCGGGCCCAATCACGTTGTTTCAGACTCGATCGGAATCGGACGTTACCTCCGGATCAGGACTCGTATATATATTAGGGGTGCAACGGTTCTCGGTAAACAATCGAACCGTACGGTTCTCCACTTAAGGTTCGGTACGCACTTGCACTGCGGTCCATCTCGAATGACGACGCATCTATTGGTTAATATGGTTTGTTTAAAATAGCAATGTGGAAAACAGACAGACAGAGTTCAGATAATGTATGTTTCAGTCGATGGATGCGCAAAACGTTACAACAACGATAATCAGAAAGCGTGGACAAAAGAGTTACTCTTTGTAAACTGTTAACTGCGAGTGCCGTCTGCTCTAATGTCCAGTCATTTACGCCATCATCGCCGTTGACAGCGCAAGCGCAGGTGAGACCTGAACAGCACACGTTGCTATCTGTGTTTAAACTAACTCATTTAAGCCTTGCTGATTTAAACCTTCAAGAACAAGACGCGAAAGAGAACTCGCGCGCACACACGCTTTTTTCAGTCAGCACGCAAATACTGAGTTCTCTTTAAAGTCTTGCGCTTCAGCGGACAAATTCATACAAAAATTATGTCAACATGACCGTCTTGGTGAGTATCCTAGCAAACATAGTCGGTAATGTCTTAAGTGAACGTATATTAGTCGAGAAAGACAGCGCATGTGTAAGAGTATATGTACTGGATCGTGCATGTCTTATAGGGAAAAAAAACTATTCCTACTGCTTGTTTTTAATGTTAAATCAAACAACAAATAACAAAGAAATCACTCACTGCTCTTGACTGAATAGTTTTTGTAACTTCAATAATGATTAATCTTTATTTATTTTATACAGTAAAGATAATATGCAGTGATATTTTATATTTGATTACTTTATCCATTTTCTGTACGTGAAAACTACTGTTAGATACCTGAAAAACCTGAAAAGCACTGTTCCTGGATCCTGGATCTGTTTTTTCGCTCTTCTTTATTCTTTTTTATGTATTATAGAAGTATCGGATCGGGACTCGGTATCGGTAGATACTCAAAATCAAATGACTCGGACTCGGACTCGAGGGCAAAAAAAACGTGATCGGGACACCCCTAGTTTTGAGTGACATTGTTTATCTGGAGCTTATGTGCTGCTGGTGACTAACGACAAACTCTTGCTTGTATATAATCTTGTAAAATTCAGGTTCATGCTTTGAATGAATGCTGTGCAGAGTAATCCATCTGTGTGGAGAAAATCCACACGTGTACTGATTTGACATGATTTTACATCTATATAAAAATGGCTTACATGAAGGGAAGCCGTCTCCAAAGAACATGTTAAAGAGATCTTCAGGTGTAATATCAGACTCAAAGCCTCTGTGGAAATCAAATCCTCCATGAGTGCTGCTGGGCTCCTCTCCTCCACTTACATCATACTGCCTCCTCTTCTCTGCGTTACTGAGCACTGCGTAAGCATTTCCAATCTCTGGCAAAGAACAAGAACAGCATTTATTGTTTTATATTTTATGTACATCAACTTTTTAACAATGTATTGGAATAATTGGATATGGTGTTTCAGTGACAGCATTACTTTTAAAGGCCTCGGTTGCTCCTGGTGCATGGTTTTTGTCAGGGTGGAATTTCAAAGCCAGTTTTCTGTAGGCCTTTTTCAGTTCCTCAACATTGGCATCTTTTCTGACAGCTAGTACTTCATAGTAATTCTTACATTTCTTTATCCTAAAGACAACAAAAAGCAACAGTTTTTAAATGTTAAATCTATTTTATATTAAACCTTTTTTATTACAACTGTGGCTGCAAGAAGCTATCAAGTGCAGCTTTGCCGAGCTACATATATACACAAACACTTACCACCCACTTTATTAGGTACACCTGTTCAACTGCCCATTAACACAAATATCTAATCAGCCAATCATATGGTAACCACTCAATGTAATTAGCAGTGGTGTATAAAGTACTTGAAAACCATACTTGAGTAAAAGTATAGATATCTTACCAGAAAATGACTTTGGTAGAAGTTAAAGTTGCTGTTTAGAATGTTACTTGAGTAAAAGTTTTAAAGTATGTGATATTTTTTGTACTTAAGTACGAAAAGTATTTTTTTGATATTAAATGTACTTAAGTATTGAAAGTAAAAGTACAAGTAAATGTAAAATACAAAAGGAGCAAAAAAACTGTTCTATACACAGTTTAAGCAGCAAGATTGTGTTCAGTTTTAACTCTCTTACATTTTGTTTGTTTAAATTAAAAAAATGGCTAAATGTTTATTGTAATTTTTTACATAAAAAATACTAATATATTAATTATACATTGATCGTTCATGTTAATTTATAGTGCATTATAACTAATGTAAGAGACAACTTTAAAATGTTAAAATGTAAATGTTGAAATTAAAAATGAACAATACTTTTATTAACCTTATTTAATGTTACAAATGTACTCTTATTATAAAATGTTACTATTTCATATAAATCCAAACAGTCATGCTTAAAAATTACCATCTTTACACACAAAGGCATAGCATGGGTCTATTATATGTATACTTTCACACATTATTTGGCTCCATTTTAGAAAAATTGATTATCTAATCAAAATATGTGTTACAGTGCCGATAAAAACTGAAATTGAATAGGCTACTTTTCTGATTTGTAATACTTCTGTCTCTGTATGATGAGAATACAGTTTAAATATGCAACTTCGCCGGATAATGAATGCATAACAGCAAACAAATAGTTATAAACTAATGCAAATGAATGGTAACAATCGTGGCATACAGTTGTTGTTTTTTTTGTCACATTTTTTTAACCGCTTGAGCTACTAATGTTAGCGTCCTCTCAGCCTCGACGGCAAACATACTGTTCTCCACTAATGCAGCATCTAGTCAACAAACTAATTACTTTATTGTGATATGAAAACATGTACTGTAGTGTACACTGTATAACATACCGTTTTGTTGTCCGTTTTAAATCGTTTTGAAGTGACCCGCTCTGTGCAGCGTGCAGTCTCACATCACGTGTCAAAACAAACTATCAATGATAGTTTTTATTTCGCCTCTAGAGGCCGCTCTCGTAATGTCTCGTAATCTATGCTCATAATGACAGCGCACTCTTCTCAGCCGCTCCAGCAACGGACGCAACCCGGAAAATGAAATCAACCACCGTTGTGCGAGCACTTGTTTGCGCATGCTTGCTTGCAGTCTGTGTTCTTCCGACTTTATTTTGTAGTAAGTAACAAAAATGCTTTGGGAAAATGTATCGGAGTAAAAGTATACAATTTATTTAGGAAATGTAGTGGAGTAAAAGTAAAAGTTGACAGAAATATAAAAACTCAAGTAAAGTACAGATTCTCCCAAAAAATACTTAAACACTGTAACAAAGTATTATTACTTCATTACATTAGACCACTGGTAATTAGGCAAGTAGACACAAGCTTTCTGTGCAGGCACTTCGAGTATGTCCTTCAGGACCTGCTGGAAGAGGAAGGCGGTACCCTGGAGAGTAAGTGGGAAGGGATCAAGGAAGCGGTGATAGAAACATGCCAGGAAGTGCTTGGCCCCAAGAAACACCAGCACAAGGAGTGGATCTCGGCAGACAGCCTGAGTAAGATCAAGAAGAGGAAGGAAAAGAAGATGGCCATCAGTAACAGTCACACACGAGCAGAGAAAGCAAAGGCACAAGTAGAATACACAGAAGCCAACAAGCAGACAAAAAAGAGCATTAGGAAAGACAAGAGGAAGTACATAGATGACCTGGATACAGCAGCAGAGGCAGCAGCAAGAGAGAACAACATGAAAGAACTGTATGACACCACCAAGAAACTGGCAGGAAAATACAGCAGACCAGAAAGACCAGTAAAGGACAGGGAAGGAAAGCCAATCATAGGAGATGAGCAACAAAGGACCAGATGGGTGGAGCATTTCGAGGAACTTCTGAATAGGCCAGCGCCACAGAACCCACCTAATATCAAACCTGCAGATACAGACCTGCCCATAGATTGTAACATCCCAACCAGAGAGGAAATAAAGAAGGCCATTATGCAACTTAGGAATGGTAAAGCAGCAGGGCCGGACAACATCCCAGCAGAAGCCCTGAAGTCAGACATCAGTACATCAGTTGAGATGCTTTACCCACTCTTCAAAAATATCTGGGAGGAAGAACAAGTGCCAGCAGAATGGAAAGAGGGGTACCTTATCAAGATTCCTAAGAAAGGAGACCTTAGTAAATGCACAAACTACAGAGGCATCACACTGCTGTCAGTACCAGGTAAAGTCTTCAACCGAGTTTTGCTAAACAGAATGAAAGACCAAGTCGACGCCAAACTCCGAGACCAGCAGGCTGGCTTTCGCAAAGATCGTTTATGTGTGGACCAGATCGCAACGCTGCGTATAATTGTTGAACAATCACTAGAATGGAACTCTCCCCTGTATATCAACTTTATTGACTATGAGAAGGCATTCGACAGTGTGGATAGGAAAACCCTCTGGAAGCTTCTCCGTCACTACGGGGTGCCCACCAAGATCGTCAGCATCATCAAGAACTCGTATGAAGGACTGAGCTGCAAAGTCATCCATGGAGGACAATCAACAGAAGCCTTCCAAGTGAGAACCGGTGTAAGACAAGGTTGTTTACTCTCACCGTTTCTCTTCCTGTTGGCAATCGACTGGATTATGACTTCTTCAACAGCCCAAAGAAACCACGGGATCCAGTGGATGCCATGGAAACAATTGGATGACTTGGATTTTGCTGATGATCTGGCTCTACTCTCGCATACCCAACTAACAACAACCCAATCACACTGGAGAGCGAAGAACTAGAGGAGGTGGAAGCGTTTACCTACCTAGGCAGTGTCATCGACAAGCAAGGAGGCACCGATGCAGACGTCAAGGCACGGATAGGAAAGGCGAGGGCAGCATTTATTCAACTACGGAACATCTGGACCTCCAAGGAATTGTCAGCGAAAACCAAAGTAAGAATTTTCAATACTAATGTCAAGGCAGTTCTCTTTTATGGAGCAGAAACCTGGAGAACCACCGTCACCACCATCAAGAAAGTACAGGTTTTCATAAACAGCTGCCTACGCAAAATATTACGCATCCATTGGCCTGATACCATTAGCAATGAAGAACTATGGCAGAGAACAAATCAGATCCCAGCAGAGGAAGAAATCAAGAAACGAAGATGGATTGGGCACACTCTACGAAAGCCAGCAAACAACACCACCAAGCAAGCGCTGCAGTGGAACCCGCAAGGCAAAAGGAAAAGGGGAAGGCCAAGAAACACCTGGCGCCGAGATCTAGAGGCAGACATCAAGACCATGGGAGTGACATGGAACCAGCTGGAAAGAAAAGCCCAGGACAGAGATGGCTGGAGATCCCTGGTCGGCGGCCTATGCCCCAAGAGGGGTTGTAGGCGTAAGTAAGTAAGTAACTTCGAGTATGTACACAGAAAACCATCTGTTAGACAGTGTGCAAGTACAAAATCGAGTTCTCTTTACTGTAGGGTGACCAGGCGTCCAGTTTTTCCCAGTATTTCAGTTCTATTTTTAGTGTCCCGACAAAAGTTTATTTGCATGTGTTTTTAAGCCATGCCAGTTTAAGCAATTGTAAATAGTTCAAGCTCAATATGACAGTAAAGTAGGATGACTAGATTTGTCATGGTGGAACACAGGATGGGATGGACACGCCTCCCCTAACACCCTCCCCGAATTACAAGGACATAGGATGTGCTGTGAGAAATGTGCACTTTTCTTGATGTTACGCTTGCACTGTTTGGTCTCGCCCACCGGTATTTTCCTTACAAATGCTCTACAAAGGAATCATTGATGTCGTTTGGAATGCAGTGGGCTTATATATTAAAAATATTGAACTCACTGACAGAAGACTGCTTTCAATTTTAAATGCTCACATGTGTTTTGTAAAGAGTGCTCGTGTATGCAACTATGTGCGACTCCATTTAAGTGGTTAAATGTACTTGCTAGAGTTGGGGTACTCAAACTGGGGACTTGAGTATAATTTTGAACTTGGACTTGTCACAAAATCGGACTTGTCATACTCGGACTTGACATAGACTTGGACAATTTTCAGATTATAGTCGAGTCCGGGCACTGGAGGACACAATATAGTATTATTTAAAAATTAAACGAAACTTACTTACATTGTGTTGTTGCAGTATAGAACATTGTAGCCAATTGCAGACATGTATGTTGAGCGCGTGGACACAATGGCCAATCTGAGTCATTTTATAGTCATTAACTGGTGCCGAAACCCGGGAAGGAAGACGGGAGTACGCCGCCATGCAGTCATCGTCCTCCACCCCATTTGCGGACGTCATCGCGTCCCTAGCGGTCCTGCACCAAGAGCAACACCAGGCCCTGCTGGATCTGCGCCAAGACCAGGAGCGGTGCTTTCAAGCCATCCTCCAGACCCAGCAGGAGGACCGCGAGGCGTTCCGGAGCTGGATTGACCGGGAGGTTCCTCGGGAGTCCCGCAGACAGCCCGCTGTGCCTGTCCACCTGCCCATGAATAAGATGGGCCCACTGGACGATCCAGAAGTTTTTCTCGAGCTCTTTGAGAGGTCCGCCGAAGCGAGTGAATGGCCGCGGGACCAGTGGTCTATGAGGCTGGTCCCGCTCCTCTCAGGTGAATCCCAGCTGGCGGCACAGCAGCTGCCAGTCCAGAACCTCCTGGTCTATGACGACCTATGGCGGGCCATCATCCAGCGGGTTGGCCGGACCCCGGAACAACACCGTCAACGCTTCCGTTCCCTCGACCTGGGTGAGTCCGGCCAGCCCTTTGTGATGGCCCAACAGCTCCGGGACTCGTGCCGCAAATGGTTGCTGGCTGAGGGAAGCGACGTGGATCTGGTCATCGATCGCGTGGTGCTGGAGCAGTTTATCACTCAGCTCCCAAAGAAGACGGCCGAGTGGGTCCAGTGCCACCGCCCCACGTCGCTGGACTCAGCCATCCAATTGGCGGAGGACCACATGGTGGAGTGCCAAGGGGTCGGCGAACCCCTTCCAGCTGTCTCTCTCTCTCCCTCTCTTTTGTCCCCCCCTCTCTCTCCCAGGGGGGCGGGACTCCCTGCTGCCGGGACGGACCCCACTCCTGCTTCTCCCCTTTCTCCGTGTCAGCCATTCAGCCCACTCCCTGTCACAGGAGCGGCGGGCAGGTCTGGGCCGGCTTGTTGGCGGTGTGGGGATCCGGATCATTTTGTGGATAAATGTCCGGTTATGGAAGTTGGGACGATGATCCGGGTCCCCGACGATCCACAAGCTGCCCCTTGTCAAGCTGGCGGGTACCAAATACCTGTGAGTATCAAGGGGGGTACCTATCAGGCCTTGGTGGACTCGGGCTGTAACCAAACCTCTGTCCATCAAAGCCTGATTTCATCTGGGGCATTGGATACAGCCTGCATGTGGTGAAATATCCTGTAATGCCCGTCATAATTAAATTCAGGGGACAAAAGCATAGTGTTGAGGTTGCAGTTAACCCGCACTTCCGGCATCCGATAATTTTGGGAACAAATTGGCCTGCGTTCAGTCAATTATTGGGATGTTTATGCTCGGATGCCTCTTGGGAAAAGAGAATGCGGGGTAAGCAGGCGCGAGTGCAGGTAGGAGAGACTGATCAGGGACCGGGGAGCGCTGCTGCAGGGGAACAGAGTGAAGCCGGAAGACTAATTCTTCCGGAGCGTGATGATTTTCCCCTGGAGCAGTCTCAGGATGAGACGCTAAAACATGCGTTTGAAAAGGTCTGTGTGATTGATGGTCAGCCTCTCCAGCCTGGACATCCGCTTACTTATCCATATTTCGCAATTATAAAAGATAGGTTGTACCGAGTGACCCAAGACACTCAGACAAAAGAGGATACAACCCAGTTATTAGTTCCAAAGTGCCGCAGGGAAATGCTTTTCCACGCGGCTCATTCTAATCCGATGGCGGGGCATTTAGGACAGGCGGCGACACTAAATCGTCTCATGACCCAATTTTTCTGGCCGGGCATTCACGAGAATGTACACAGGTGGTGCGCGTCTTGTCGTGAATGTCAGTTGGTAAACCCACCGGCCACCCCAAAAGCGCCATTGCGCCCACTCCCATTAATGCAGGTCCCCTTCGAAAGAATTGGTATGGACCTCATCGGGCCATTGGAACGATCATCATTGTTGATTATGCAACGCAATATCCTGAAGCAGTGGCTCTCCACAACATTTCCGCTAAGAGTGTTGCGGATGCACTGTTTCGTCTAATCTCCCGAGTGGGGATTCCAAAAGAAATCCTCACTGATCAAGGCACGGCATTTATGTCACGCACGTTACGCGAATTGTACGAATTATTGGGCATTAAATCGATTCGTACCAGCGTCTTTCACCCACAAACGGACGGGCTGGTCGAACGTTTTAATCGCACGCTTAAATCCATGATTCGTAAATTAGTTCAAGAAGACGCCAAAAATTGGGATAAGTGGTTAGAACCTCTGTTATTCACAGTGTGAGAGGTCCCGCAAGCCTCCACGGGGTTTTCCCCCTTCGAGCTTCTCTTTGGACGCCAGCCTCGTGGGGTGCTGGATGTCCTAAGGGAGGCTTGGGAGGACGGACCATCTCAGGCCAAAAACGAAATTCAGTATGTGCTGGACTTGAGAGCAAAACTCCACACTTTGGGGCGGCTATCAATGGAGAATTTGTTACAAGCCCAGCACAAACAGAGCCAGCTGTATAACAGACGGTCTAATTTACGCAAATTTGCACCGGGAGAGAAAGTACTTGTATTGCTCCCTACTTCAAGTTATAAATTACTTGCAAAGTGGCAAGGACCCTTTGAGGTTACACGGCAAGTGGGCGAGCTCGATTATGAGGTGGTACGGTCTGACAGGAGGGGGGCACGTCAAATTTATCACCTCAATCTCCTTAAAAAATGGAATGAGGCAGAATCAGTGATGCTGGTGACGGTGATTAGCGGGGAGGATGATCTCGGGCCAGAGGCGAATGTAAAAACTCAATCCCTCGCTCTGACCCCAGGGAGGAGATCACCTCTTGCCCTCCCAGCTCACTGATTTATCTAAACTGCAAGCAGAATTTGCAGACGTGTTCTCTCCCCTGCCGGGGCGTACCAACCTCATTCAGCACCATGTCGAGACGGAGCCGGGCGTGGTTATTCGCAGCCGGCCGTATAGATTACCTGAACACAAAAAAAGGTAGTTCAGGACGAATTAGAGGCCATGCTTAAGATAGGAGTAATAGAAGAGTCCAGCAGTAACTGGGCGAGCCCGATAGTTTTGGTCCCCAAAACAGACGGCTCGGTTAGTTTCTGCGTGGACTATCACAGGGTGAATGCAGTGTCGAAATTCGACGCGTATCCAATGCCACGGGTGGACGAATTGCTTGACCGGCTAGGTATGGCTTGATTTTATTCAACACTGGACTTAACGAAAGGATATTGGCAGATCCCCTTGTCGCCATTATCCAAAGAAAAGACAGCTTTCACGACGCTGTTCGGATTACACCAATTCGTTACGCTTCCGTTCGGGCTGTTCGGGGCACCGGCTACCTTTCAGCGACTCATGGATAAAATTCTGCGGCCCCATGGTGCATATGCGGCTGCCTATCTAGATGATATTATTATCTATAGTAATGACTGGCAGCGGCATATGCAGCATTTAAGGGCCGTCCTGAGATCGCTGAGAGGGCCTGGGCTCATGGCCAACCCGAAGAAGTGCGCAATTGGGCGCGTGGAGGTAAGGTATCTGGGCTTCCACTTGGGGCATGGGCAGGTGCGTCCCAAAATTGACAAGACGGCAGCGATTGCGACCTGTCCGCGCCCCAAGACCAAAAAGGAGGTTAGACAGTTCCTCGGGCTGGCGGGATATTATAGAAGGTTTGTACCTAATTATTCGGCCCTCACCAGCTCGTTGACTGATCTAACTAAAAAGGATGCACCAGATATGGTCCAGTGGACGGAGCTGTGCCAGCAGGCCTTTACCCAGGTGAAGGCTGCTCTATGTGGCGGGCCATTGCTTCACTCTCCTGACTTTTCTCTCCCTTTTCTGTTGCAGACTGACGCATCGGACAGAGGGCTGGGTGCTGTCCTGTCCCAGGAGATAGAGGGTGAGGAGCGGCCGGTGCTGTACATTAGCCGTAAGCTCTCTAAGAGAGAAGCTAAGTACAGCACCGTGGAAAAAGAGTGTTTGGCTATTAGGTGGGCCGTCCTCACCCTCCGCTATTATCTCCTGGGACGGAAATTCACTCTCTGTTCGGACCACGCTCCCCTGCAGTGGCTCCACCGCATGAAGGATACCAATGCGCGGATCACACGTTAGTATCTGGCTCTACAGCCTTTTAAGTTCAAGGTGGTCCACAGGCCGGGTGTTCGGATGGCTGTGGCCGATTTCCTCTCCAGAAATGGGGGGGGGGGGGGCTGCAGGCCGGACGGCTCCCCGGCCTGAGTCGGGCGGTGGGGGTATGTGGCGAGGGGGGCGTGGTTCAGCGAGGTCTGCAACCGGAGAGAATAGCGGGAGACGCTTGGTAAGTGAGTGGGTTGAATACAAATCACGAACACCTGTGTCTCGTTCTAGTGATTGGCGCGGAGACAGGATAAGACGCCGTGAGAAGCAGGTGTGTGGGAGAGAGAGGGGAACTGCTGACTGAGGCACAGCGCGTTGCTTGGAGTGAAGCCCTTGTGGATTGCGTCTACCGAATCTGGAGTGAAGCCCTTTGTGGATTATTTATGTTGCTGTTGTTGTGTGCTACACAGTCTTTCTGTTGAACTTTGTTCTCAATAAAAGGTCAGTCAGCAGTTGTTCGTCACCCCAGTCCTCTTCCTTCCCACACACAAACTTTAACTGTGCTACATTAACCATGTGCAGAATTCGCTCAAATTGGATGTGTTCAGCACAAGCTTTATACTTTCACAAAATCTCTCATTGTAACCAGCAAAGCCTAGATGCAATGTAAATAAGAGAGTCACTGTGTAGTGTGGACAGCTTCATTGTTTATAATGAGAGTTTTTATGAGTGCAGAATGTGGTAAGTGACGGCTTAAAGGGAGCGCTATTGATAATTTAAATAATAGTTTTGTTTTCCATGCTGCTTAGAGGAACAGTGGTCATGTTCACACTGCAAAGTTTTAGGAGTGAAAACATTTAAATGTGGGAGTGAATCCGCTAAATTATTGTTCTGTGTGAGTCATGAAATTACGATGACTGACATCATAACCATAGCAACATGAGGATGTGTTAACCATAGCAATGTTTTGGCACCTCAAGGCTGTTAACAAGAAACATGAAGGCAACAATTTGGATGTGTAAAAGTAGGTCCTTTTCACGGACTGTGATGATGCATTTCCACAGTTATCAACATCACAATCTTGTAAGGTTTTTATTATTTTCATTTTATAAAATATGTTAATACAAATTTATATCTATATAAATAGATAGGGCACTGCACTTGGGCATTTTTAAGACATGGGACAGTCTTGCGCACTTACTTTCTGTCGCGTGCATGCGCTCTCAAGTGGCCAAGACCGCAAGTGTGGGTATTTGGACAGGGCTAGAGTCTGTGTGTGCGTTTTTGTGACATATCAGGACACAAATGTGTATAATGACATGGGTATGACATAGGTATTACAAAAAGAGGAGACTTATGAGGACATATGTTGGGTTATGTTTTAACCCAACATAAGCCGTGATTTCATCACATGGTGTCAGCACTTTAAACTAGTATTCGTGACACTGCAGTGTGAGTTAGACTTATTTGTATTAACGTATTTATTTGTATTAACATATTTTAATCACTATTCTGTCATTTTTCATTGACAATCATTTCACTGTATGTATATCACACATTTATGCCAAAAATCTTAATATTCAAAGTAGTTGTGCTGTCATTGCATTTACTGTTTAGGATTAATTAAATATTTAACATCATTAAATTTCTTTAAGGCAGTTACCTCACATTCATTCAACTATTTCAATCACTGGAATAAGGGCACTAACGCACAAGCAATACTGCTTTTACGAAAATTAACCTAAGTTACTATACACTCTTCCTATAGTAAAACCATGGTTCGCCTTTGTAAGGGTGTTTGATTAATTATATCTATTATATGAAATGTAAGTTATACTTCTGTTTAATTGTCAGTTTGGCTTGTTTGTGCATGTCTTGTAGGCTCTTTGCTGCTTGTTTACAGTCAGAAAGCAGCTAGTGTGCGATGCTAATGGTACTAGCGGATTTACAGTGATTGTCAATCTGTAAACAGATTGTCCGGAGGTAATCAGCGATGCTTGTCAGTTTTAACTCGTTTTTGATTGCGGTACAATTGTAAATGTAAAAAGTAGTCTAGCCATCTTAATAATGCATCGTCACCCATAGTTACTACACTTTTACTATAGTAAAACCATGGTTCACTTTTGTAAGGGTGTTTATCAGTCAAATTCATTTAAAAAAATGTAAATTCAACAGGTATAAAATATGATCAGTAAGAGAAAAACAATGTTAATGAAAAGACGAGCACTGGACTGTGGCAGGTTAGTGGGGAAATATACACCTTAATTTATTTATTATTCAGAATGCAGAATTTTTTAAAATAACAGACAATGCTGTCAAACATTCAACGCTTTTCTAGTTACAATTATATGAGAACTTCAAATAATATTAATTCTTCCTCCTTTACATTTCTGTTTGCTACCTCAGTTCAATTTCAAGAATTACATTTGAATTTAAAACACATTTACAATAAATTCAGAATTTTGAACAACACTGCTGAAAATGGAAATAAATTCATTTTCTTCTACTCTTTCCTCTTCTACTGTCTTTATGTGACTAGTTCTTAAAAAGCAAACCATGAGGTAGATTTCTATGGAACCATCCCCAAACTGCAGCTAACACCCAGGCCACTGATTACCATGGCAGCACAGGCACATCTGCAAGATAAGATTGTTTTACAACCCAAAGGAGTTTTCCTTTAGATAGTGAGTTTTACTCTCAATTCTTTTACTTTTAGGGTGCGTTCACACTTGTAGTTTGGTTCGTTTAGTTCATTTGGTCCGGACCAAAGAAGAAGAAAAAAAAACATTTAGTCCTGGTCTGATTAGTGTTCAGATTGGCAATTTTATCACCGAACCAAAAGATACCGAACCTTAACCCTCTGGGGTCTGAGGATTTTTGGGGCCCTGGAGAAGTTTTGACATGCCCTGACATTTGTGCTTTTTTCAGTTGTTCATAAACATATTAATGACAAAAGTGTCATTACACTGTATTCAGCACAAATTAGGCTACAATAATATGTGAGGAACATAATGAGCATAATGAGCTGTTATGACCTGCATATTAATGAGCTCTTTCAGTCAGGTAGGCTGTAAAAAAACCCTCTGTGATCATGCTGATAACAGGATTAATGTCCACTCTGGACAAAAAAACCCCCAAAAAAAACATGATTTTTGTGATCTCATGCATGCACGTATTATTGCACATGATGTGAAGAAAATTTTGTATAGGCCTATGTTAAATTACAGTACCAGTCAAAAGATTTGACACTTTTTAAAAAAAAAAAAAGTCTTAAGTCTCTAACCAAATAATGGTTTTCTATTTTAATATACTTTAAAATATAATGTATTTCTGTGATGCAAAGCGTCTGAACATTCCTACCTCTATGGCATTTCATATAGGCTACTATATTTGTTATATTATATAGCCTAAATGTTAATGTGCAGTTGACAAACTATACATCATTACAAAGATCTAAGACTCAAGCTTCACATTTTGACTCTTAAAATCTTATATTGACCGTAATTTCTTAATATGCTTAAAAGCATGCACATTTGGAGAAATATTGATGGATTCTCATATGTTTATATCAATTTTCTATACAGAGGAATAATATTCAGTCCCTCCAGAAAAACGCAGATTTTTTTTTTTTGTAATTGTTGCGGGCAAAAATCCTTGATTTTGTGGCAGGTTTTCTTAAAAAATGGAATATGCGGGATATTTTTTCAATTTTATGTGATGAAATTGCGGGAACTTGCAAAAACTGTGGTTTGATGAAAAAGAGAAAAAAAGGTGATTCCCCCAACACCCTGTTCTCACTAGGCTACTACCTTAATGTAAAGAGTCATTTCTTATTACTTCCTATGATAAGCAAGCATACTAAATCACAGAATATTTAAGTTCTCATTCTGTTTTATTTCAGACCTTAATTAACACATGGCTCAAACTTACAAAACATTGAGTCAAACAAGTTCTGTAGCTTTACAAAAGGAATATTCAACAACTTCTGTAAAATAAAAAAAATAAAATGTGACCTTGATTCTTTCAGCCCTAGCAACTGTTTTGGAAGTTGACGCCTCGGTGTAGGTGAGCTGCTTCTTCCTGCCTGCTTCCGTTGCTGCTTTAACCATCCTCAAATGTTTGGCGGTGGCAAAGTGGTTTTCCAGCGTCGACTTCCGTCTGTGGTCCAACACGCAGTTGCACAGAGTGCAAAATAATTTGCCCCCACTGTCATGTAACACACCGGGAAACTGCTTTGCGCAGTCTTCTGCGCTTATTTTTGTTGGCAAATGAGAATATTTGCTTGCTTCATCATGGTTTCACCCTGGTTTCACTGCGGGGTTTGCAGATGATGTTCACGTCGCGTAATTACCCAAGGTTCCCATGGCAATAGGGGGAAACTAATGGCGCTTTACTTGTGTGAAGTAAACGCAACATTTTTCAACTTTCTGCTAAGATATATGTGACTTTTTTGCAACGAAAATACAGGGATTATGAAATCATGCTAGCCCCGCATATTTTGCTTGCTGAAATCGGCAATTTATGCGGCGAAAGTGCGGCGTATTTGAAAAAATGTGACCCCCGCATAAATATGCAGACTTTGGCTGATTATGCATTAAATCAGGCGATCGCATAATCGCGTTTTTCTGGAGAGACTGAATATTTATTCAATATTTATTGTCATCACTGTGAACGCTGGATACTGCGTTTTCAATTTATACTTGCTGCCGGAGGGCACTCTGTGCACCTTTAGTCCACAAATATCTCAGTAAAAGAAGAGGCATATCATGTGACATTCCAGGAACTAACAGGCTTCCAGAGATCGCTTTAACATACAGATAAACACTTTTGAAGACAATAAATACACGATTGAGACGATGTATGCATGTATTGCCTCAGAATTTGCGTCTGAATAGCGCTCACTCCGTGGGCGTGGCCGCATTAGCGGATAATGAGCTGAATCACAGGCGTCTGACATGTGTCTCTTTTCATACAGATTACATAAACAGAGAATTTTTGTTTTCGATTTGACTTACATGATTTAAAACCAATGTTGAAAAGTCATTTCAACATTTCTTTAGACATAAGTCTAATTTTTTTGTGATTAGTATTCACTAAGTTACAGTTCATTTTCTGAGAACTATCAGATTGGACTTCGTTCAGAGGGAAACGACAGATCACGCATCATGTTAGTTTTCTTTATTTTACAAAAAGCACAACATTTTGTTTTTACTCTGAGTGTACACAAATAAAAGAAGATATTTCACAGATTAAAATGGTGTATAACTCTTAATTGTATGTGCAACATTGACTGAGTATTTTTAGTCTCTTTCACACTGGTAAGAAAAAAACCGAGGTGGTATCGCCGGCGATACCTCAGACTCCAGAGTGTTAAAGGTCCCATGACATGCTGCTTTTTGGATGCTTTTATATAGGCCTAAGTGGTCCCTAGTACTGTATCTGAAGTCTCTTTCCTGAAATTCAGCCTTGGTGCAGAATTTCAGCCACTACAAGCCAGTCCCACAATGAGCTTTCGTCAGGATGTGCCGTTTCTGGGTCTGTAGCTTTAAATGCTAATGAGGAGGAGAGAGGCGGGGCAAGGTGGCAGGTGGGTGTGGCCTTAACCAGCTTGCGGCTACGGTACCACGCGCTAATGTTGACAGTGGATGTATCGCAGTGGCTCGTAGACACGCAGTCGTTCAAGCTTTTCAGTTTGACCCAGAATCTGATCCGGATGGAGAAGCACCGGATGAAGAAGTTGCTTTTTGGATGCTTTTATATAGGCCTAAGTGGTCCATAGTACTGTATCTGAAGTCTCTTTTCCGAAATTCAGCCTTGGTGCAGAATTTCAACCACTACAAGCCAGTCACACAATGAGCTTTCCTCAGGACGTGCCGTTTCTGGGTCTGTAGCTTTAAATGCTAATGAGGAGGAGAGAGGCGGGGCAAGGTGGCGGGTGGGTGTGGCCTTAACCAGCTTGCGGCTACGGTACCATGCGCTAATGTTGACAGTGGATGTATCGCAGTGGCTCGTAGACATGCAGTCATTCAAGCTTTTCAGTTTGACCCAGAATCTGAGCCGGATGGAGAAGCACCGGATGAAGAAGTTGCAACTCAGCGGCTACAGCAGGACATCTCCGAATGGTTAGTTTAAAACATTGTGTCTGGATACGGTACTTTAGTTGGTTTATGTATGCTGTTACAGTTATTATCATGTAGCTAATGCTAACCTACATCATTGGCTTTTCATGTTGCTCTGATTTGCTATCGTATATATATTATATATAGAATTATCAGCTATAGACACTAACCAGCGCCACTAAATTAGTCAGACCTCTGCCATTATTACAAATACCTTTTCGGATAGGTGCCATTGTGGAAAATGTGCTACCATGCCAACATTTATTTGTTTACATATTTTATATTTCATAAATCTTAAAAGTTTTTACGATCTTATTACAATTACATCAAGCTCTGCAATCTGGAAATGTGAATATCGCGTGCACCAACAGCAGAACGGTTATCCGAACAACAAAGAAATGTACAACACTCGCGTTACAGTCTGTGTATTCACACACACACACACACACACACTTGATGCTGTCTACCTTTACATTGGTGACAGTAACTGGGCTGTATTGGCCCACGTTGAGGAAACAGTTGTCGGTGAAATGTGTGGCGCAGACATACAAAACTATGGGAAGTTGTATCGGCGCATTACCAGAGAAAATAAAATTAACCTACTGTTTCTTCATAGGCTCGGATGAAGAGACTAAAAAAATACTTCGGTATTCATTTGTACATCCAGACACTGAGCAACTGCCATGCTTCGCTTGTTTGCAAGTCATGTTGTCTCTCGAGGAAAAAAAAGAAAATATTGTGCTCGAATCTCACTGTAGTAGCTCATTTTCCCATGGGCGGGCAAAGCAGAGAAAGGGGAGGTAACCTTTCCCCGTATGACGGCATATAGGGAAGATTCCAGATTGGGCCGTCTGAGCTTTCATTTTCTCAATTTACCCAGGGCTCGGTTTACACCCATTGCCTTTTCTAGCCACTGGGGGACCATATGCAGGCTAGGGAAACTCATATTAATGTTAAAAAACCTCAGAAAGTGAAATTTTCATGCCATGGGACCTTTAAGGCATAGGGATACATTCACAACGTGATTGGTCGGATTTTATGACATATTGCCTATTTTGAGACAGAACTTACCGAACATCCAAAACAATGCTGTGTGCTGAGGTAAATGCACTCGTTGTGGTCTCTTCTTCCTGTTTTTGGTTCGTTTACATGTCTTTGGTCCGTGCTGCATTCATTCGAACCGCACCAGAGTTCGTTTGGAAGTGGACCGAGACCCATCTTTTCAGCTGTAAGTCCATTTACATTACATTTTGCTAACTTTAGTATTATAAGACTCTTGAAGGTTACACATTAATATCTTATGTAGGGAATTAGCTCAAATGGTGAAATATATGTAATTAAATCATAACGCGTTATAATTTATTATAAATATACATCAACCCTAAAGGGAAATTATATATATATACAGTGGGTACGGAAAGTATTCAGACCCCCTTAAATTTTTCACTCTTTGTTATATTGCAGCCATTTGCTAAAATCATTTAAGTTAATTTTTTTTCCTTGTTTATGTACACACAGCACCCCATATTGACAGAAAAACACAGAATTGTTTACATTTTTGCAGATTTATTAAAAAAGAAAAACTGAAATATCACATGGTCCTAAGTATTCAGACCCTTTGCTCAGTATTTACTAGAAGCACCCTTTTGATCTAATACAGCCATGAGTCTTTTTGGGAATGATGCAACAAGTTTTTCACACCTGGATTTGGGGATCCTCTGCCATTCCTCCTTGCAGATCCTCTCCAGTTCTGTCAGGTTGGATGGTAAGTGTTGGTGGACAGCCATTTTTAGGTCTCTCCAGAGATGCTCAATTGGGTTTAAGTCAGGGCTCTGGCTGGGCCATTCAAGAACAGTCACGGAGAACAGACACAATTCTGTCTCTGAGCTCTTCAGGCAGTTCCTTTGACCTCATGATTCTCATTTGCTCTGACATGCACTGTGAGCTGTAAGGTCTTATATAGATAGGTGTGTGGCTTTCCTAATCAAGTCCAATCAGTATAATCAAACACAGCTGGACTCAAATGAAGGTGGAGAACCATCTCAAGGATGATCAGAAGAAATGGACAGCACCCAAGTTAAATATATGAGTGTCACAGCAAAGGGTCTGAATACTTAGGACCATGTGATATTTCAGTTTTTCTTTTTTAATAAATCTGCAAAAATGTCAACAATTCTGTGTTTTTCTGTCAATATGGGGTGCTGTGTGTACATTAATGAGGAACAAAAAGGAACTTAAATGATTTTAGCAAATGGCTATATATATATATATATATATATATATTGCAGAATTAGTTTTAGTTTTAGAATTAATTTCAAAGAGACTGGTTGGTTCGTCCACCTTACTTATCAGTACGATCTTTTTATCAACTCTTAAAAAGGAGATTATTCTTCTGGCCAAATGGAATAATTCTCCTACTCTAGTACTAACAAAACAAAAGCTTGTAGAGAAAAACAAAACGATAAAGTGACCTGGTTTATGAGCAGCACAGAGACAGTCAAGCATGAATATAGTGGATTTTAATACATGAAACTACGAATACATACAACTAAATCTAAGCAAAGAATACATATATACAGGATAACGAAAGTAAAGAAAGAAAGAGAGAGAAGACAAAAGAAAGGCAAAACCTACAAACACTTACCACATAACTTTAATAGGGAATACAAACTCAACGCATTTAAAGACCGATAAGAATGATACTTGCATGGATTTTTGGATGCAAGACGGAGATTCAGTGCGTTCGTGGGCTGGAGTTCATTGGTTACTTCCATGCCGGGAAGTTTGAACGGAGATAACCTGAAAGCACGTTTTGCCATGAGATGGTCATCCCGTCAGAAGAAGTAGAAGAAGAAGAGTGAGCGATGAGAGACCAGAGACAATATGAGAGACCTTGTCTTGTAAGGATAAAGCCCACACCTCTCCTTGGGTAAACTGACCAATCCAGAGAGTGTATTTTGAGCAGGAGTGGAATCCCTTTGTCTACATTTACCTAATTTGCATGTTTATGGTGTTATCATGATTAGTACAGTTTTACCCCAAAGTATAGTAAAAATAACAATGCATTTTACCGTAACATAACATAAATCATCAATTAAGGCATTCAGAGAGGATTAATTAAAGACCAAACTTGAAAGGGTGACATAAAAAGAGTTTTACATTCTCACATATGGTTACAAGCATTTAAACTTCTAAAATGACTAAAAATCATAATTAGACTAATTACGACATAGGGACATGCATACACAAAGGAATATATCATATAAAGTTCTGGGATAGCTTAACTACGAGTTGAATTCAGAGAGTTTATCTGTGTGTGTGTGTGTGTGTGTGTGTGTGTGTGTGTGTGTGTGTGTGTGTGTGTGTGTTTGTGTCTGTGTTATTTGGGGTTTCCCAATGTGTTTGAGGCCACATTGCCCTTAGAATCTGCCAAGGCAATTAATGTGACACCAGGGCAATTTGGTACAGACGCAATGAAGCC
The DNA here is from genome assembly GCA_036281575.1 of Ancherythroculter nigrocauda. Lineage (NCBI taxonomy): Eukaryota > Metazoa > Chordata > Actinopteri > Cypriniformes > Xenocyprididae > Ancherythroculter > Ancherythroculter nigrocauda. The sequence continues at coordinate 39,041,477 of VTFQ01000003.1, read as the reverse complement.
AGGTCTGTGATTTACATGAAGAAGTCAAAAGCTTTGCTGAGGCGTGTGTCGCTTTTCATGGGCTGCAACCCACAGATTCCTTCAGTGTTGTCTCTTAAGGAAAAGCACAGATTGCACAAGGCTCAGGGGTACCAAATATGGTGGAATCCTACCCATGGACAAGCTGTCAATGGAGGAGCTCACCTCCCGCAGCATGTCTGTCATCAGGGCTGTGACCAGCTGAGTTTGGGCACAATCATTTTGGAAGACCGAAAACAGTTGCTTCATTGAATTCACAGTTTGGTTCAGCAGAACACTGAGTATTGAGGACCAAAACTGTGCCTTTCAATGATTTGCCGTTGGTCTGCAGGGTTGCACTCTGTGTTGCAAGTTGTTCTCTAAGCTGTGGAATCTCAGTCTGAATTTCAGCCACATGCCGACTTACGGTGGCTAGGGTCACTGCGTTGACACTTGACATGCCAATGTTGAACAGGGTTCCGACAGCAGCGGCGGCTCCAAGCAAAGGTCCCAGGAACCGTTTGGTGCAGTGGTCGTGTCCACTTAACTCTGCTTGTGTGACAGTCATCTTATCCAGTTGGGTGAGCATGTACTTGACGTCAGCCTCTGCGTGAATGAGGGCATCCTCTGCCCATTGGACACCTGCCAAGCTGTATTGTGCAATTGTGCGTGAGTAGTGTGCTTTGTAGACATACACTTTCTGGGTGTGGGTGCTGCAGTTGGTGATGCTGAACCTGGTGAGGTGATTTCTGATTGAGGCTGTCCTCCAGTTGACTGGAGGCACATGTCTTTCTCTGCCAGCAGCCACATGTTTTTAAATCTGATTGCGATGGACCCATTTGAAAATTGGTTCTTTCTGTCCCCAACTCAGTTGGATTCGGTATGCAACTGGGGAGAGTTTGTCCACAATCTCATGAGGTCCCATCCAGTGGGGCAGAAATTTCTTGGACAGCCGATTGGAGGCGGCTGGGTGAAACTAATACTAGACCTTGTCACCTACATCCAGTTCTTGGTGTGATGTTTTCCAGTCATAATATGCTTTCACCCAGTTATTAGTTCAAAGGGAGACACGAGTTGACTCATGCAGGGTGGCTCTGATGGAAATGAGCACCAGAGGAAGTTTCACTTCCCAGTCTTTCTGGTTGGCAGACACATACATTCTCAGCATGCTGACCACAGTTCGATTGGTTCATTCCACTTGGCCTAATGAGATGGGATGGTAGCTGATGTGCAGTTAAGCTTGTACACCCAGGAGTTTCCAAATCTGCTGCATGATCTCGGCTGTAAAGTGGGTACCTCTGTCAGAGTTGACTCTCAGTGGCAATCCGAACCTGGAGAAGATGTGGTTCATCAGGAGGTATGCCGTGGTCATTGGGTGCTTGAAGACACTCTATCCACTTGGTGAATTGGCACACGACCATAAGGAAATAATTGTTGCCCCTCATCGACCTGGGCAGGGGTCCCACCCAGTCTATTTGACCATGGGAATGTGACTCATCTGCGTTGCAGTGGGGCTCTGTGATTTGAATTTGCTGTTTGGAATTGGCAGCAAACTAGACACCTTCTGACATACTCTGCCATATCTTGCTACATGCCAGGCCAGCATGCCACTTGTTTCAGTGTCTCGTATGTGGTTCTCATACCATGGTGTCTGGCACATGGTGCATTGTGTGCATAAATTAGCATGACCCCCCCCCCCCCCCTTTGGCACCGTGGCAACACAAGCCTTGTAAGGTCATCAGGGACATACCACAGAATGTTTTCTCTCACACGCAGCATGTGTTTGATCTCATGCAGTTGTCTGAGGCAAGGGGCAGCTGTGAGTTCAGACGCCGTGATCAGGTGGTTCAAGGGGTCTGAGAGATGGTTTATAATAGCTTGTATGGAGGTGTAAGAGGCTTGAAGGTCAGCAATGTCATTGTTGGAAATTTATGGAGCCAGCGAAAGTGGCTGTAAGGTGGGCGCTGTTGCAGGAAGAGTTTGCTGGCTGTGGGTTATTGCTGCCATGCTAAGGGTGGGTGGCTGGGTTGGAGGTGACCATAGATTGCCATGTAGTGCACCAGTCTTGGCAAGGGCATCATTTTGGTCATTCAAGTCTTTGTCAAGGCCTGGTTATTTTGAGTGTCCCTTCACCTTTTTCCCAGTAGACGATTATGTTGTATGTTCTTGTGATGTCATCACATGCTTGGAACAGGTGTTGGTGTTTGACCAACTTGTTGTTTGCTGTCTTGAAGCCATTTTGCTTCCAGCCCTGAAGGTGGAGTCTGGCATAGTTTGAGTCTGTGCATATAAGAAGTTCTCTGATGTTATGGGCTGAGGCAATTTATGAGAATAGCTGCTACCTTAGAATATTTCGATGACTGGGGACTCAACTTGAAGTGCTGTGGTACACCTGCATCTGCTTTTAGGATGCCCTCGTGGTTGTAGGGACATCCATCAACATAAGCAGTGTGCATACCTTGGCACGCATTCTCTTCAAAGTACCTGTGACAGGTCAGTTGTTGCTGGGGTCCCTCTACATCCAGAGCCGCAACTAGTGTGTCAAAAGAGCAGTTTTGGCAGGTAGCCAAGCCATTTCCCAGCACAGACTTGTGATTCTGGGCATATCATGCCTCAACATTGCACCCCTGGAGGGCCATCAACCATGTGGCTATCCGCCATCTCAGATGTGTTGGCTGTTGAGGAACATTACAGGCTGGTGTATGATATCTCTATGATATCTCAATGGTAATCTTTTGTGCTCCTATGTAGTTGGATGGCCCAAACAGTGCAGAGCAGAGCTTTTTCACAGTCTAAGTATTTACACTCTGGTGAAAGAAGTGTCTTGCTCACTCTTTTGTCCTGGTCATGCCTTTGGTAAAGACCAGCACTAAGGCAGTGGTTGGAGAATCCAGCTTTCAAGTAGAACTCCTTTTGTGGATCGTGGTAAGCTAGACATGGAGCTGTGCATAAATTTCATCTCAGTTCATTCATGGCATTTGTCTGAGCTTCGGTCCAGATGAAGTCCTTTTTCAGAAGGGCGTTTAGAAGTAGTGCAATGTCCAAGTAGTTCTCAATGAACTGCCATAAGTAGTTGCACACACCTAGAAAACTTTGCAGCTCTGAGACATTAATGGAAGGCTTGATGTTTTGAATGGCTTGGATGCGACTGGACTGCGTTTCAATGTCCTGTTATCCAATGAGTAGACCCACGTAGTTGACCTTGGTTCGGCACCACTGTCCTTTGTGGAGGGCAATCTTGGCACCGACGGTGGTTAATTGGTTCAAAACGTTGATCTCTGCAGACTCAGACGTAGCTGCAAGGTTCTGCTCTGGTGAGAGCTCAGGCTTGGGCTTGTTCAGGGCATGTCGAGAGGTGTTCCTCTGCTGGCTGTCTGGGCTGGATGGTCTGGCCGATGACAGTCGGCCATTTCTGGGCCACTGGCTGGCATCCCACATGGCTCCACCCTTTGGGTTGTTGGATGGACGTGGCTTGTCTCAAAATCTTTCAGAGTCCCCAGTCTGGTGCTTAGGATGGGCACCATCATAGTGATGCTGCCCTCTGCTAGCTGGGAATGGTCTTGACTCTCTGTTAAAAAGTCTGTCACTGTGGTGTTGTTGTGTGCCTTCTAGGGCCAGTTTTGAACAGTGATCAGAGACAGGGTAAATTGTTGGATTTTTCAGTCTTTTCAGAAGCAGTCTTTTGCTTGGCGTAGGCCTTAAGGGCTAAGTCCCACAGATGTTGGGTGGACATGCCAGGACTCCTAGGTTATGACTCACTGTAAGATGCAGATTCCGGAGGAACAGAGTTCAAGTCGGTCCTGTTTAAGGTCCATGGTGGCGAAGAGCTCTTGCTCCAATTCAGGGTCAGAAAACTCTCTAATCAAAGCCTGTCACAGCTGCAGGTAGTCTGATCTGTTTCTGGTTGCCGATTTAGGAAACTACACACCTCATGGCTAGACGTGATTCTGAGCAGATACAATATGTCCCATGTAGTCATGTTGGCCACAAATTGCAAGAAAAAGTATATGTCGTGCAGGTAGCCGTGCACATCATGGCCTCCCGCAGAGTTTGGGGTGAATGCAGGAATGTTTCTGGCCAGCTTGTCAAGTTCTTTGTGAGCTATGCCGTGACTAGTGGCAAGGATTTTCTGGAAAGGCTCCCACCCCTTTGCTGCTGATGGGGGTTCTATGATGATGGCTGGTGATGTCTTAAGCAGGCCTGGGCCCACTGGTCAGGGTAAACTCTGTGGTGTGCATTTCCCCTCTCTGGTCACTTTTCAGTCTGTAAAAATATTTCAGTTTTGTGAACAGTGTCAAGTTCATCTTTTAAATAGTCTCTTTGTTGTACCAAAGCAAGAATTTCAGCTCAGGCCGCCTGCAGGTGGTTTTCACAGACCTTGGCCTTAGCGTCCCTTTCTTTCAGTTCAATCTCTGCTCTTGCTAGGAGAGCTTGACCTCGTTGTATTTTTCCATTTAGTTCCTCTCTGGATTCTTTCTCCAACTGCTCTCTATGCTCTGTCTCTACATGAAGCTCTGCCAGGGCATTTTGGAGTCTCTCCACTTCCTCCTGTAGCTCTGGGTCCGTTTCATCTGCTGTCCCACGCCGGTCCTGGGTCTCGAGGAGTAGTTGATCAAGGTGACTTTGAGAGTGAGCCTGGTTCTTCTGGGCCTCCTTGGCCTGGAGCTTGAGTGCTGCTGCTTCTTGCTCCAGGTGGATGTTGCACTTCTCATTCAGCAGTGCCTGGGCGATGAGGTTGTGGGTGAAGCCACCGAAGATCTTGGCCCATTCTTTGTGGTTGTAGCTCTGGGTCGGATCATGGGCCATAAGCCTGTTCAAGTCATCGTCCAGCTGCTCTCTGCTCAGGTGCTGTAGGTCGCTGGTGGCATTGGGCAGGAACGCATTAGTCATGGTGCACAGCCAGGTCTCGAGATGATCCCAGTGGGCGGCGGAACTAGATGACGGAACATAGCGGCTTACTGTTTGCGAGAGAAAGACAGCACAAAAAGGCCAATGCAGAATTAACGAGCTACAATAATACTTGATTATGTACGCTTTGCGTGCAATTTTGACTAACTGGTGCATACAGTTAGTGGGATGTAGGCCAGATACCTATTGTCTTTGGCCGTGAATGGCCAGGCGGGGCTGATTTGTGTGGGTGAGCGCCAGATCTAAATAAAGATTTTGACGGGCGGTAATCTAGCGGGTCATCTAATGACTCTGGCTGCTTGGGTTGTCAATCTATTATTCAGCTTTCCTTTATGGCTCTCATAAGCTATGCCTTTACATGAACTGAAAGAAACAAAACAACAGAACAGCAAATAGAACAGAATAAAATAAACAAAAACAATTGAAGAGAAAAATAAAAATAAAATAAAATAAAATAAGAACAGGAAATGATAAAGGGGAGAAGACAGCCTATGCTTACTAACACGGCTAGGGTTTATGACAGGCCTGACAGAGTGGGGGTGCTGTCGAGTTATAACACCTAGGGAGATAGTATGCTGTAGCACAATGCGGAGCAGGAAGAGTAAAAACAGCAGAAATTAAATGAACATGAAAAACAGCAGGTTCAGAATTATGGATGAGAATGAACTCAGAATGTATAGAAGTTTAAATGAAAATGAAGACAGCATGATTAAAAAAAAAAAAAACATTTATTTTGAATCCAAGAGTAATAAAGATCAGTACAATGATGAGCCAGGTAATAAAGGAATCAAAACTCAGTTTCATAAAACTGCTCCACTCTGGATTCCAACCCACAATCTTTGGGTAAGGTGCTTATTAGGCATCTGGCTTTTAACATTGAGCTACTTGAGGATGCAGATTCACCAAACTGCTGAAGAGAACTTTTAGTGTGACAATGAGAACACAAAAAAAATATTACTTAGCATGTTAACCAGATTAGCATGCTAAAATAACTTAATGCTAATGCAGCTTATGGTTAAGCTGAGATTGATCATCTGAGCCGACTTTGGACAAAACTGTACAAAATTTGCAGGAGTAGTATAGAAAAACCTTTTTCATTTACTTCAATATGGCAGACAGGTTTTGGGTAATGTTTTCAAAAGTTATTAGCATTTTTACAAAAATCCTTATATCTCTAGAACACTAGGTGGCGCTGTGTTCAAACTTCTCAGGTACCTTCAAGACATTCTGATGATGATACGTACTAGTTTTTGTAAAGATATGTTCAATTGTTTAAAAGATATTGCAATTTATGACAACATTCAAAATGGCGGACACATGGTTTCAGATCTCATGACCTGTAGGTGGCGCTGTTCCCAAATTTGGCATGGACCCTTGGATCATAGTTCTGATGAAGCGTACCAATTTTTGTTTTGATTGCTCAAAGTTTGGCCAAGATACAGCCTCTGAACCAATTTTAGGGCGACCTTGTTAACTTTGTGACATCATAACTTTGGAAGAAAGACAAATAAAAAAAATCTGTCCAGTCATTTCTGTGCAGCTCAGGCCAAAGATTTTGGACAAAATTTGAAGGAGGAGTAGCGAAAAAACTGAATAATGTACTTTTCAAAATGGCCGCTACTGTAATGGGCGGAGACTTAATGTAAGATGTTAAATAGCGTCAGTATGAAGAGACTAATCAGATGTACTAAATTACATTTTTCTAGAGCAAATGGTTCAAAAGTTATAACCTTTAAAAAAAGTGAATTTTTGAACTGGTGGTGGCGCTATAGAGTTCAGTCACTATTCATGACCATCTCTACAATTGTGCCAGATTTCATCATTTTCTCATGTTCCGTTGATAGGGCTGCCATTGACTCCCATTTGGGAAAAATAAGAAAAACTAACAAATAAACTGAAGTTTACTTTAAACAATTATTAACAGTGGCTAAAACGTCAGACAAATATAGCAGCTGTTCATGTACTGAACTGAATGATCAGCTTTAAGCTTTTCAGTTATCAGAGAAGAGTGAGTGCATGGCTGTGACTTGTCTCAATCTAAACACACACCAAATAAAATATGCATCAAAATAGCTCAAATGGTGAAATTTATATATATATATATATATATATATATATATATATATATATATATATATATATATATATATATATATATATATATATCACACATACACACACTTGGTAAATCTGATCAAAGATGACTATAAAAATAAATCTGCATTGTTTATCCTTTTGATCTTTAATTCATAAAATTAGCATAAATCTAACCTTTCATTGAAGGAAAAGAATTGAAAGTGGGGGGAAAAAAAATAATATCACATTATAAAATAATTTTTTTCTCCAAAACACGTTGGCCACAATTATTGGCACCCCTATAATTTTTTATGACTAAAATATCTCTGATGTATATTCCCATTCATATTTACATTTTTTTAGCACACCAGGGTGATCATGAACATGAAATTGTCCAGCCATGACTTAAGTATAAACATGAGGAAACACAAAGGCCAAATTCGCTTAATCATTCAACACAATGAGAAAAACCAAAGAATATAGTTCTGATGAACTATATTCAGTGGCTGTAAGAAAATAGTTCACTCCACTATCAGGGCAATAATTAAGAAGTTCCAATCAACTAAAGATGTTACAAATCTGCCTGGAAGATGATGTGTGTCTAAATCGTCCTAATGCGCATTGAGGAGGAAAGTTTGAGTGGCCAAAGACTCTCCAAGGATCACAGCTGGAGAATTGCAGAGATTAGTTGAGTCTTCAGTCTCAGAAAGCCTAAAAAAAATTATCAAACAGCACCTACATCCCCACAAGTTGTTCGGGAGGGTTTCAAGAAAAATCCTCTGCTCTCATCCAGAAACAATCTCCAGCACATTCAGTTGTCAGATAAGACTGGAACTTCAAACGGGACCGGCTTCTATGGTCAGATGAAACTAAAAAAGATGGGTTTGGTGCACACGTGGAAAAAAAGTACCCCATGCCCATGGTTAAATATACTGCTGGATCTTTAATGTAGTGGGCCTATTTTTTCTGCTGGAGGTCATGGACATCTTGTTCAGATACATGGTATCATGGATTCTATCAAATACCAACAGATAAAAAAATCAAAACCTGACAGCTTCTGCTAGAAATCCAATAATGGGCCATGGTTGGATCTTCCATCAGGACGTTGATCCAAAACAAACATCAAAACCAACACAAAAATGTATCACTTAGCACAAAATGAAGCTTCTGCCATGGCCATCCCAGTCCCCTGACCTGAACCCTATAGAAAATGAGTGGAGTGAACTGAAGAGAAGAAGCACCAACATGGAGCTGGGAATCTGAAGGATCTGTAGAGATTCTGCATGAAGGAATGCTCTCTGATCACTTGTCAGGTGTTCTCCAAACTCACCAAGCATTATAGGTGAGGACTTGGCAAAATGAGGTTGCAAAAAGTATTGAATAAAAGGGTGCCAATAATTGTGGCCAACATGTTTTGGAGAAAAACATTTATTTCATAATGTGATTTCCCCCCACTTTCAGTCTTTTTCCTTCAACGAAAGGTTAGATTTTTTGCTAATTTTATGAATTAAAGATCAAAAGGACAAGGCAGATTTATTTTTTAGTCATCTTTGATCATATTTATCAAGGGTGCCAATAATTCTGACCACAACTGTGTGTGTGTGTGTTATATAATTACAACAGATTATTATTAATCATGAATATATAAGATCAGTTTGCAGAATTAGTTTTAGTTTTAGAATTAATTTCAAAAGAGACTGGTCGGTTTGCTTGAAGGTTCTTCTCTTAACACCCAATCCAATTTCATATAGAGTTGTCAAAAGTACTGACTTTGGTACCGATCGGTACTGAAATTTAAAAAATGTGAGGCTTTGAGCGGATTCGTAAACACCTCTGACTGGCCATTATGTTCTCATGCTCATCGGATATGTCTGCGATTGGCAACAATGATCAATGCACAGGAGCGTTTGAAATCACACGGAAGTATTTGAATTTGAAAGCGGGAGAGGAAGCGTTTGAAAGCAGATGTCTATCAGCGGACTGGTCCACAATAGATGCCTGCTTTCAAATGCTCCCGTGTGTACCTGTGTAAGCACTCAGTGAAGAGCATCGCTAATGACTATTTACAACGTTTTTGAAGCGTTGATCACTGAAGCCAATCACAGACATATCCGATGAGTGCGTCAACACAATGGCCAATCAGAGATGTTTTCGAATCAGCTCAAAGCATTACATTTTTAAAATTTCAGTACAGACTAGGTACTGAAGTCTGTACTTTTGACAACTCTAATTTTATATGTAAAGCACCCTGCTAGAAGACAAAAGTAAGCTTGGTGACAGACTAGAAATTACATGGGTTTGATACGTATGCACACACCATTACTTGATTATGCCGGCATTTACCATCTTTTAAATCATTATGGTGTTGTGTAATTGTTTTGCCTGGTTCAATTGAGTATGATATTAGGTTGTTGTTGTTTTTTTGGCCAACATTTTGTTCAATCGGTTATTTTTTTCAAAGAACGTCACAACGCAGTTTAATTTCAGTTAGAATTACCTTTTATTTTTGGTGAGAATTTCCCCCAAACCTTTTGGTTGGCTGTTGGCCTTCCAGACTAATGCTGCTCCATCAAACAGACCATGTGGATCAAACTGGTTTTTATAGCATTAGCATGCCCTAATTGGACTGAACCATTGGTAGTTTTGTCTGGGGGAAGGGGGAATAGCAGCTGAAGGATTCTTTACTTTTCTTTTCCTTTTTCATTTTTATATGGTGTGTTTAAGTATTCATAGGTTTACACTGATTGTTATTTGTGTATATGTGTCATGTTTTTGTTTTTTTTTGTTTTTCCTCTTTTGAGTATAATGTATTGTATGTATGGACCCTGTTGGTTCATTTGGTACAGTCTGAAGAGGGAGCTAGCCCTTATAAGTAAGGAGCTATGGAGATCATGAGGAGTCTTGTTTGCTGGAAGCAAAGGAGAGACCCTGTTGCAAATTGGACCAGAATATTTGGTGTAGCCTTTTTGCGCATTGTTGCAGTTTTGTTTTGTACAGTTTTTGTTGGTATTCCAGTATGTGGCCTTGTAATTTTTCCCACCACCTCACAGTAATAAACCACCTTTTTGGGAACCACTAAACCTCTGGCCAGCTTGACTGTAATTATTCCCTCTGACCACTGGGCCATCTCTTACATACTCCTTATTTGCTCATTCACCTCCCAGAGAGTGACATCTTCACACTTAAAAGATCAATGATCACAAGATCACAAGCTGATTTTGAGAAATTCTGACATGAAGATGATGCTGAGCTAAAAGTCCTCTAAGGACCCTAAGTTTGTGCCAGGCTGCAGCCTTATCTTTCCATTACTCAAAGGTCTTTTGACAAACTGGTCAAAGATCAACTGGCTACATGCTCTGAGTAGAAAAGGGGATACGACCCAGTACTAGCAGGCTGTACCTAATAAAGTGGCTGGCGAGTGTATATGCTCCTAGTTTATGGACTGCCTAAAAGGGTGCTGCAGAACCTAACCTCGCCACCCCAGGCCTGGGGTCTCATTTATAAAGCATGCGTATGCACAAAACGGGGCTGGAAACATGCGTATGCCAGTTCCCACGCAAAGGTTGTGATCTATAAAAAACAAACTTGACGGGAGAATGTGCACACCTTTAAACAAACTTTGAGCTGTGCGTACGCACATTCTGGAGACAAAGGGAATTGGCGACATCGATGGTGAGCTGAGGGACTGACAGCAGATGAAGGAAAACCATTTTAAATCCTAATTATGAGTCCTAATCATAAATACAGTGCATGTTCACAATAACAGTTAAAATAAATAAAAGAATAATTTAAACTTGTGTGGGAACTCACGTTTTAATTTGATACACATTTATATTAATGTTACACTTTCACTATTGGCGATAAGCACTGAAATAACACGCAGTCATTACGCAGAAGTTAAACAAAAATGATATGTATTCAGATAATAGATGTGCTCTTTTCGATCACTTTTCCTGTGACACGCTGTTTTAATGACAGCGAGGAGCGCTGGGAGCACAATAATTCCTCTTTAAACTGCAGATGTTATGACAAAATATTTTAGTGAGAACGATGATCAATGATGCACACTTAACTTTGATATTATGGAAGACACTGCTGGATTCGGTGGTCGAACGGTTCGTTGTCCAGTTTGAATAGGTCCAATGATAATATCTTACTGTATAACTGCAGCTGCACGGAGGTGTTGATGTCGTGCGAAGGATCTTCAAACAATTACCACTGTATTTGAAGGATATAATTTGAGGAAAACGGTAAGATTTGCATGTTTTCTTTGTCAGTGACGGCCGAGTCAGACAATTGTATTTACACTGCAATAAATAAGTAGGCTGATCTGTTTCCACTAAAAATAGCCTATACACATCCTAAAAGATATGTTCACCTTATCAGCAAAACTGATAAATTCTGAATTGTTTAAAAATATTAAAATACTATTTGGCCAGTGGAAATGAATGAATCAGCTCTATTCTAAAACCTTTATCTTAAGTATTTTATACAATTTTGTTTTTATGGATATTTTGATATATTTATTCTAAAGCATAAAGAGGATATTGGATGATTTTTATCAGTGTAGTGTATTGCACAAATGCCATTTATAGTCCATGGTTTTATAAATCTGAATTTTTTTGTGCATACGCAGAATCTAGCTTTTGCGCGTACGTAAACTTTTAGTAGGGATCCTACGCACAGTTTTATAAATGAGACCCCTGATCATGTACTATCTTTTGCCTGACTGTGCAAAATTCCACTAGTCTTTAAGCATGTTAGAAGTCCCAAAAGCACCTAAATCTTAATTAAGATAAATAAATTACTAAATAATCCTTAGGAATACAATAGGAACCACGGCACCTTCAGCGCTTGGGCCCTAATAATATATACACAAGATCACTTACCTTTGTACCCCTTCAGCTTGCTCCTTGGTAAATCCTTTTGTTAAATCTGCTGCTGAATCCTGTTTCTGTGCCTCATATTGGGTTTGGGATCCAGGGTCTGTTCCATTTGATGACTTCCTGCAGTATGCAGTGCTGTTCCCTGGCGAAGTACCATTCCTCAGCATGGCTTCCAACAACACTGCCAACAAAACATAACTAGCTAAATGCAAATAGCAGATTTGACCGGGAAATTAAAATTGAATAAGCTAATCGGTTATTTAAAATGAATCTACAAGGTCAATTAACCCTTTTTTGAGGTATAATTACTAATGTCTTAGACTTATTTCAATAGATTTAGAGCTGACAGTCCTCTTTCATTTTGGTGTCCATTACACAAGACAGAGCACAAAAGAAAAAAAAAACAGAACATGAGAATCTTGACACACATTTGTCAAAGATAATCTCCTTTTATATAATCTTATAATGCAGCGATGGCGTAAAAAGATGACAAAATGTGTCACAAAAATGCATATGAACAGACCAACAAATCAGCATATTGTAATTTTACAGGTAATGGCGTTTTTTTTTTTTTTTTTACCAAATTTTTCCGTTTTGTCATTATACAATTAAATACCTTTTTTTTTATAGATATTTTCTGTAATTTAATTTCCACAATTAATTTACATAAAATTGCTTGTATTTAGGGCCCAAGCACTGATGGTGTGAGGACCCTATTGTAATTGCTCTGCCAATTCTTCTTCTTCTCCGAAATGAATCACATTTTTGAGGACCTAAACATGCTCGAAAACTCATGAAACTTTGCACACGTGTCAGAAATGGTGAAAAATTACATCTGATATGGGTTTCAGAATTAGTTGTGGCAAAATGGCTCGATAGTGCCACCTACAAAATTTCAATCAACCGCCCTTTGTGCTATGTTTCACGTTCAAGTATGAAATTCGGTAGATAGATGTAACAGTCCAAAAACTACAAAAAAGCCCCTGGGTGCAAAACTTGAAAACCCAACAGGAATTGAGATATTTAGAATTTTCTTTGCAAAATTTTGGCAGTTTTTGCCATTTTCAGACATTGTACTTTTTAACAAACTCCTCCTAGAACTTTAATCAGATCAACATCATATTTGGTCAGTCTAATCTAAAGGCCTTTGCGAAGTAAAATTACAAAGATCCAGAGTTTCTGCTGAAGGGCATGTCTGTGGCGGCCTGGCAAAGTTTGATTTTTCGCTATGAAACAGGAAGTTGTTGTAACTCGGGCATACAATGTCTGATCTTCCCCAAACTTCACATGTTTTATTAGAGTCCTGGCCTGAAGACATCTACATGGCAATATTCAGTTACAGTCATAGCGCCACCTCTGAGCAACAGGAAATCACATGTTTTACACCGTGATCAACTTCTCATAGAGATTTAACTAGAAGCACATCATATAAGGTCAGTCTAATCTTAAGGCCTTTGCGATGTTAAATTGCAAAGATCTTGAGTTTTCGTTACGAAAATTACGAAGATCCAGAGTTTCCGCTGAAGGGCATGTCCATGGCGACTGACAAAGTCTGATGTTTCACCATGAAAGGGAAATCACATTTTTGAGGCCCTAAACATGCTCGAAAACTCATGAAACTTTTGCACACACGTCAGAAGTGGTGAAAATTTACGTCTGATATGGGTTTCAGAATTAGATGTGGCAAAATGGCTCGATAATGCCACTCTACAAAATTTCAATGAAATGCCCCTGATGCTACGTTTTACATAGAAGTATGAAATTCAGTACACACATCTAACAGTCCTATACCTACAAAAAAGTATCTTGGAGCAAAATCTGAAAACTGACAAGAAGTTGGATATTTTGAATTACCTTTGGAAAATTTGTGCAATTTTTGCCATTTCCAGACGTTGTACTTTAACAAACTCCTTCTAGAGCTTTAATCAGATCAAGGTCATATTTGGACAGCCTACTGTAATCTAAAGGACTTTGTTATGTTAAATCGCGAAGATCTAGAGTTTTTGCTGAAGCATGTGTCTGTGGCGTCCTGACAAAATTTGATGTTTCACCATGAAACAGGAAGTTGTTATAACTCGGGCATACAATGTCCGATCTGGCCCAAACTTCTCATGTTTGATGAGAGTCTAGGCCTCAAGACATCTATATGCCAATATTCAGTTAGTCATAACGCCACCTGCTGGCAACAGGAAATGGCATGCTTTGCACTGTAATTCACTCCTCGAAACACATTTCAATATGCCACCAAACATACTATAAACATGTTAAATAATTCAACACTTGGCTGAGTGCTAATGTATGCGATTAATGGCACAAAACAGGAAGTTGTTGTAACTCAGGCATACAATGTCTGATCTGCTCCAAACTTCACGTTTGATAATAGTCCTGAGTTAAGACAGGTTTCACCAAATCTAATTTAATGTTTTTTAATGCCTTTTTTTTAATGCTATATATATAAGTATATAAATTTATATATATATATATATATATATATATATGCCGCTAAATGTCGCTAGATGATGACATACGGCAATTAGAATATTCATCATGTCATTGTTGTATTCGCATTCTGCCAAGTGTCAGCCCTTTACATTTGTTTGCTTCTCTGCTGCTACCCTTTTGCTCACATAATATATTTTAATACAGCCAAATTCCCAATAAAATTGTTTCATCTATATATATATTTTTTTCTGTTTTGTTGTCAATATGAAATGGTGACTGGAACGCAGCCCATTAAGATTAAATACAGCGCTCAACATTAAGCCTTTTCATGTGGACACACGTAAATTGGTTACTTGTACGAGTAACAGTTGCTTGTACGGAAAAAAATAGTATTTTTTTGTTGTGGAAATATAAATTTGTTCAGAAGCAATATCCTTTCAGAATATTGCAGCTTTGACATATGTGAATCTGCATATTTTTGATTGATTACAACTGCATTAAATAATGTTATGGGATTGTTTTAAATATTTTTTGAAAATACAAATATGAAATGTTGGGGGGGGGGATTACTTTTAAAAATGAAACTAAACCACCAGTAGGTGGCGGCAAGTAACCGTCTTATTGAGTGAGTCATTGATTCATTCATTCAAACAATTCATTCCAATGGCTGATTCATTCAAGAATGAGGCAGTTGTTTATGAATGGGTCATTTAATCTTTGACTCAACTGATTCATTCAATACGCTGAACCATTCAGTAGTGAAAACAAGGCTGAGTGTTGCGCTTTGGTACTGCTGTGATCTTTGTTTGAAACAATTTTCGCTGATAAAATTGAACAAAAACAGTCAATGTTCCTTCTAAAATGTAAGTGGCTTAATATTAACTACTTGTTAATTGAACTGTTGTGTGAAATCAGTGTCACATTTTGGTCCCACTTTATATTAAGTGGCCTTAACTACTCTGTACTTACATTTAAATTAATAATTTGATACAATGTACTTATTGTGTACATACATGTTTTTACATTGTACTTATATTTTAAAAACACCTGCATGTAATTACATCTGTAATTAATTTCTGTAATTACATGTATAATTACACTTTTGACCCATCCCTTAACCCTTACCCCTACCCTTAAACCTACCCATACCACCAAAGCTTTCCCTAACCTTACCCGTATCCCATCTCAATAGCAGCAAAAGTGTTTTGCAATTCAATATGAACCCAATAAGTACATTGTACTTATTTTTTGTTGTAAGTACATAGTAGTTAAGGCCACTTAATATAAAGTGGAACCCACATTTTTAATCGTGATGGTAGCCTATTTAGGAAAACAGCATTCTTGGTCGTGTGGTTTTGCTTACCAGTATCAAGTTATAAAAACTCCACATTTTGAATTTTTACCTCAGTATGTTTAACTGAGTTTCTTTTTGTGTGCACTTCACTCATGTTTCCATTTCTCCTTGAGATGGTGCGCGAGCCTCAACAGCGCAACCTTGTTATCACCAGTAGCCTACATTATACAGCCTATTATTATCCACTATCGATCGCCACTAACACTAAATGTAATAAAATCAGTCATACTCGTGTTTTGGTGATTCCCAAGTTGCTGTTTTTGTTTGTTTGTTTGTTTGTTTGTTTGTTTGTTTTTGTGGTATTGACGTTTTAATCAGGTCCTTGTCCGGTCGGGAAAGTAAAGTTTGAACCCTGACATGTTAAACCAGCACTAAAATCCTGATTTATAATCGAGATGCTGTCTGACAAAATCACCATACACATAAGATAAAGACATTTGCTGTGATTTTGGCTATATGTACACGTAAAATGATCACTCAGGTTAGAAGCAATAGTATCTATTCTATTTGTTCTCTGAGAGGTGTGCCTGCGACAGGAAAGCAAAATCTTGCGCTTGTGCGGTAGTACCAGGGGGTCTCCGAAGCTAGATCAGGTTAAAGGGTAATGAAACCCCCCTGTTTTAGCCTGGTCGTTCACACCTCTGAGCTGCAAAAACTCTGTAAAAATGGGCATGTAAAGCTCTGGAAAAGTGGGAGTGTAGAGGGGGAGAAGAGGGGAGAGAACAACCAATGAAGCACAGACATAGAGCATGTGCTTCAAATAAAAAACAAATAAAATAGATACTATTGCTTCTAACCTGAGTGATCATTTTACGTACATATAGCCAAAATCACAGCAAATGTCTTTATCTTATGTGTATGGTGATTTTGTCAGACAGCGTCTCGATTATAAATCAGGATTTTAGTGCTGGTTTAACATGTCAGGGCTCATTATACAGAATAATGAATATTAATATATGAGCACGGAGAAAATGACAACAAACTCCCAAGCACAAGGGAGAAATGCGAAAGAATATTTAATAGGGCTAATAATAGGCTACTTTGATTACGTTTACGAGCACTGCAGTCTCAAAATCAGTCTTTTGTCTATTAGAATAATCGTGTCGTTGCATTCAGATGCAGGAGAATGTGTGAAATAAAAACTTTAAACACGGATACTTTATTCTGTATGAGCTATGTGCCACGTGGCTAGTGTTGTTAAACACAACGCGAAGTTCCGCGATGAAACCGATCATATGCGCGCTCCGCGTGTATATCATAACAGTCGTATTTTTAATGTGTTCGTATTCAAACTCCAGTTCTGACCGCATTGTGAGCAAAATACAAACAACACACGTGCTTACTGTGCTGAGGGAAACATATCCTACGGCTCGCGTGTTTGAACGCAGCTAGAGCAGGCAGAGGTGAATGAAGAGCACTTTTGTGACATTTGAATTCTCTGCTATAATGCGATCTCACGCGAACATATTTTCCATTTGTGCTGGTAGATCACAGCAAAACAATCCACATGCACCCAACCTCTGCTCTGGTCACATCGCAGGAAAACACATTGTGTTGTGGCACTGAGGAAATGAACACCAACGATATGTCTCTAAATGACAACATAGAGACCGAGCCGAGAAAAGTGATACTTCCTCACGCATAATACCGCAATTATAATTTTATGAATACTACAGCGCAGTGATTGGATTAAATGAGCTTTATGTCATGAATATATGTCGAGAATCGCTCAAAACGGTCTACGTTATAGCATATTTAACCATGCCCATACTTGGGCCAAAAGTACACGATTATGCAAGATTTTGTGACGTTGCTCCAACTCAGCTTTTCAAACCGGAAGACAAAAGTCACTCTGAAAAATGCAAAAATAACTATTTTTCACTTATGAATAACATTAATGAGTACCTTTAGTGTTTTCAATGATGTGCAGCCTATACATATCTGTTTACATATCAAAAATAGTGTTTTGGGGTTTCATGACCCTTTAACAAGTCACTATATTCGTCACAACACGCTTTCTTAGAAAAAAGTCACAAAAGGGGTCTGAAAAGTCGCTAAATTGGCAACACTGATGCAGCCTTCTGTCTACAGGTCCCAGTGCTCCGCTGTCCAAACCAGCGTTATGGCAATTTTGCACCGGCCGGAGGCAATTACCAAACTGGTTCCGTGTGTGTATCACACCAATGTACATATTTTGCGACAGCAAATCAAAGTTATTAATTATTTAGGCTTTATTCAAAATAAACTGGTAGTATTATTTTTCTTTATTTTTTAATGCCATTTAAGGCCTTCATTTTTGCAAAATCAATTTAATGACTTTTAATGCTTTTTTATGCCCCGCTGATACCCTGGTTTTAGCCTGGTCTTAGCCTGGTCTTTCACACCTCTGAGTAGGGATGGGCATTTTTCCAAAATATTGTATTCTAATATTTGGACTCGTAAAAAACGAATATTCGAATATTCGTTTATTTAAATGAGGTTAAACGAGAAAGACGTTATTGTTTTATATTCATCAATATTTTGTAACCATTTCTGAACAAGCTTACAATTAGGCAATATACACAACAAGCTTACATTATATCTTAAGCTTTTCTTTTAGTTCAAAGCATTAAACAATATGTGTAAACAGAAAATATTAAGAACAAAAGCATTTAATCTCAAGCAGGGCGAGCAGGAAAAATACTAATAAAGCAGACAGCGCCAGTTATTGTACAAAACGTACATAATACACTCGAGTCAGTATATGGTTATCGTGTTTATATTGTTTCACATTTTCATGTTGAGAAAAACAATAATATCCACATGCTCGGGTGAGAAAACGAGCCGTGCTGACAGACGTTGCAGAGACACAAAGATAATAATAGCCTATATAACTGTGTGCTAAGCTAAGTTTCTAACAGTAGCACTTTGTTTTCTGTTCGTAAATATGTCTCCCTCCATTAAACTTAAAGGAAACATGTGTCTCAAAATCATTTTGCTATCAGATAAGTTATCATCTTGGCTCACTCTGGGATAATTTTCAGCTGCGCTTACCTGTCGTGAATGCAGTGATGGACAGCTGTCTTTCTTCACTCAACGGGTATTTAGATTTCATGTGCTTTCTCATTATGGTGTTGATATTATGATAACTCGGTTTCATTAATTAATTTAATCAAAAGTAATTCCATTTTGTAAGATAATTTTCATCCAAGTAATTCCAAACTTTGCGAGGCAGACGACAACATTATGTGACGATCAAATAAAATAAACTTGTTAAACGCTCCACAGCGCAACCCGGTGCATTTAGTTATAACTGCGAATTTTAGTGCTTAGGATTTATCATGGATTCACTGCATTTACGGCCAGCAAAGCAACATAGTAAAATTCGAATAGTATTTTTATTTTTCGAATATTAATTACAGAACGAATATTCAAATATTCGACTATTTGTGCACATCCCTACCTAAAATGGGCATGTAAAGCTCTGGAAAAGTGTGAGTGCAGAAGGAGTGGAAGAGGGGAGAGAACATCCAATGAAACACAGACCTACAACCCACTCATTATACAGAATAATGAATATTAATATATGGAGAAAAATTACAACAAACTCCCAAGCACAATGAAGAAGAAGACATGATGAAATATGTGCGCATACACCGTGCTGGTTCATGTTTGGTGTGAAATAGGTCTATAAAAACTTTAAACACACATACTTTATTCTATGATCTATAATCCACGTGGCTAGTGTTGTTAAACTCAACGTGGAGAGGGAAGAATTCATGAAGAGAGCAGAAGAGCAGCAGCACGAGAACTGAACAGCAGCTACTGTTAGTGCCAATCGGTTGTGAGTTATTTAATAAAGTAGTTTAAATTATACACACCTTGTAACTGCATTATTTTACTCTAAGCCTCAGCCTTTCATATGCCTCACATGGTGTGAACGTGTGCATCTTTTGCATCATTAAAATGTGATCAGTTTATGTGAGCGGCAAGTTGAGAGATGTCTAGAATCATAGGAAGTGATTATCAGCTGGATCTGAGAAATATATAATAAGCGCCATTTTATTCACTTACACAGGCAGATATTGTTCGTTACCACAGAAAACAGTTTGCGCATCAACGTTGAACGCGCTTCCGTTGTGTAAAAAGTACCTGTACACGGCAAGAACGCAAGAAAAGCTTGACGTGTGCTGGTAAATGTACATTATTTAAGGCTATTTTCTATTGGTTAAGATATTGATATGAACGGTTGTTGTCAATTAACCTAAGCTTCATTCATAATGCTTCCCCCGTTGCAAGCATGAATGCTCTCTAAATTGTCCGGTTGCTGCACTGCTCTCGCAGTTGACTGTTTTTGAACAATCATTGATTTGCGAACATAGCCCTTCGAGTAAGGCTTTAAGACAAAGCAGGAGGCAGCAGACCATACTAATTCTCTGGAAAGGCTGGTTCACACAGAACGCATTTCTGCTTTAAAAAAAAGCAAGATGAGGGAAGTGAAATGGGGGGAATATGCAAGGTTTTGAGACACGTTCTTTAAAGGGTACATAACACACACAGTTTCCGCCAATCTCATGTTAATCTTGAGTACCAACAGAGTAGTACTGCATTCTTCATATCTCAGAAAAGTCTTTAGTTTTATTTATCATATTTATAAAATATGGATACACTGTATCGACTCTTTCCCAAAAAAGCTGAGCTCCTGGAGGCATGCCGTAGGCAGAGCTAGAGTTACGAGCATGCGCAGCTTTTGAGTAGTGATCATCTGCAAGCTGCAACATCATTATATATAAAAAGGAAACAAAAACGTTTGTCTTTACATTTTATGCACTTGCTTGCCGATTGCAAACAAAACACAGACATTTGATGCAGTTTTACTCACCGCCTGCGGTTCTGACTCATGACCGGGATCTATAACTGGGATCTGCAAATCCAGCGTCGAACTGGAACTTGTTTACAAAACATTTGTCACCGAAATCCCAGGACTAAACAAACATACGTGCACAACTCCGTTGCTACCCCGGAAAAACAAACTGCATCCACTATTCCCTTAATGCTGGGTTCTTTGGGAAGCTGAAAAAGGTTCTTTCCTTTCTTTGGTGACACTGTTGAGAATTTTTTCGGCTTCAATAACACGAACGAAGCGTGTTGATGGGTGTGCTCTTGCTCTCACTCTGGGTGATGTGTGCACATGCTTATCGGGGAGAAGTGCCCATACAAGAAATTTGTGGCGTCCGAAAGTTGCATTTGCTGGCCAGTTTGTGAGTAAATGTACATTTTTGACCAACATTTTCCACTTTTGATGTCATTTCTATCTAGAAATGACTACTGTAGTAATTAAATATTTGTTTAGTTCTCACCAAAGCTTGCGCTATATTGCTGTATATCATTAATCTGTTTTGCTGCCTCAGAAGTCTGTCCGAAATCAGTTTCATAAGGTGCCTTCATACACAAACGCTGACTTACAAGTCATTGCTTGATAAGGCAGCAAGTCAGCTACCTAGGTTTTCGGACGCAGCCAAAGTCAGAATGCATGAAACAGCATTAGCATTTTGTTTTGACTTTTTATTGAATTTTTGTACACATATTTGCATAGGTCATTGGTGCAGCTCTATATAATTAGGGGCCAAGCAACGAAGGTGCGTAGGCACCTACTGTATCCGTTAGTTTTCTTATTATTAGGGGCCAAGCACCGAAGGTGTGGAGGCACCTATTGTATCAGTTGGCGTTCTTTTTATTTTTATTAGGGGTCAAGCACCGAAGGTGCGGAGGCACCTATTGTATCAGTTGGCGTTCTTTTTATTTTTATTAGGGGCCAAGCACCGAAGGTGCTTAGGCACCTATTGTATCTGTTAGATTTCTTTTTATTAGGGGCCAAGCACCGAAGGTGCGTAGGCACCTATTGTATCCGTTGGCGTTCTTTTTTTTCTTCTTTATTATTATTAGGGGCCAAGCACCGAGGGTGCGGAGGCACCTATTGTTATTGTTGGCGTTCTTTTTTTTAATTTTTTTTTTTTATTAGGGGCCAAGCACCGAAGGTGCGGAGTCACCTATTGTATCCGTTGGCGTTCTTTTTTTTTTTTTCTTCTTCTTCCGAAGAACCAAAGTTTGCGGTTGTCTTTGTCAACTCACTCTGACTATACCGCATGAATTTGGTCACAGCGCCACCTATGTATATGTGATTTTTCAGCTCTTTTGACTAAAATTATCTTAATAGGTCTTTAATTGATCACTGTTGCAGTTGGTCTGATGCTTACGGCCATGTTGGCTGGCTTGTTGTGCCGCTTTTGTGCTTGGCCCCGTGATTGCTGCTTGCAGCTATATTTAGGGGCCAAGCACCGAAGGTGTGGAGGCACCTATTGTATCCGTTGGCGTTCTTTTTTTTTTTTTATTATTATTAGGGGCCAAGCACCGAAGGTGCGGAGGCACCTATTGTATCTGTTAGATTTCTTTTTTTTTATTAGGGGCCAAGCACCGAAGGTGCGGAGGCACCTATTGTATCTGTTAGATTTCTTTTTTTTTATTATTAGGGGCCAAGCACCGAAGGTGCGGAGGCACCTATTGTATCCGTTGGCGTTCTTTTTTTTTCTTTTCTTCTTCTTCTTCTTCTTCCGCTCTTGAAGTCTATGACAGCCCATAGAACCGCTTGCGGGAAAGTTATGAAATTTGGCACACAGTTAGAGGACAGTCTGAGCTATGTCCATAGCAAATTTGGAGTCTCTAACTCAATCCCTCTAGCGCCACCAGCTGTCCAAATTTGCACTTATGTTTATGTTAATAACTTTTGAACCATAATGGCTAGAAACAAGATTCCTTGGGTCAAGACGAATCGATTGCACCCTATGACGTCATTTTCCGTCATGAAAATTTTTCCGCCATTTTGAATTTTCTGAAAAAACTACTTTTTCGAACTCCTCCTAGGTCCTTGCTCCTATTTTCACGAAAATTGAACCAGATCATCTTCAGACCATGCCGACAAAAAGTTATGGAATTCAAGTTGATTCCTCAAACCGTTTTCGAAAAACACGCGAACAAATTGTACGTAGTGCTTGCGAAAATAGACATAAGGCTGTATCTCCGCAACGCTTTATCGTATTCAGACCAAACTTGGTACATGTCATCAAAAGCATGACTTGAGGCAACATGCAGCGTTTCGGCGCAGTGCCACCTAGTGGTGCGGAGATATGAAAAATTTATATTTTTGCTTATAACTTCTGATGGGTTTGTCCAAAAATCAAAAATTTGGACTCGTTGGATTCGGGGCATCATGTCGAGTTGAATGATACCCAATTTTCCCATATCAGACATTTTGGCTGTCGGCCATTTTGAATTTTGTGCTAAAATGCTGTATTTTACGAATGCATTGGCGTATCTTTACAAAACGTGGTACGGGTCATCAGCACAATGCCCTGAAGGAGCCTAAGAAGTTTCGGACCAGCGCCACCTTGTGGTCAAAAGTTATAATAAAATTTACAAAAATGCTAATAACTTTTGTCTGTATTAACCGATTGTAATGAAACTGGTCTCAGTAGATTCCGTGGGTCATGCTGAGAACATTGATATCAAATTTGCCATAGTTAGCTGAACTTCCTGTCCGCTGTATTGTTTTTCTTTAAAAACCTACTTTTTCGAACTCCTCCTAGACCGTTGCTCCGATTTTCACCAAAATTGAACCGTATCATCTTCAGACCATGCCGACAAAAAGTTATGGAATTCAAGTCGATAAGTCAAACCGTTTTCGTATACCAGAGCAAAGAATTTGAGGCATGATGTATAACACACTGTTGAAGCTGTATCTCCGCAACGCTTTATCTTATTCAGACCAAACTTGGTACATGTCATCACAAGCATGACCTGAGGCATCATGCAGTGTTTCGGCGCAGCGCCACCTACTGGTGCGGAAATATGCAAAATGGATATTTTCGCTTATAACTTCTGAAGTGTTTGTCCAAAAATCATAAATTTGGTATGGGTCATCAGGATAACGCTCTGAAGGAGCCTGAGAAGTTTCGGACCAGCGCCACCTAGTGGTCAAAAGTTATAACAAAATTGACAAAATTGCTAATAACTTTTTTTTTTCTAATTGCTCACTGCTGCTGTTGGTCTGATGCTCCCAGCCATGTTGGCTGGCTTCTTGTGCCGTTTTTGTGCTTAGCCCCGTAACTGCTGCTTGCAGCTATATTTATTCTTCTTCTTCTTCTTCCGCTCTTGAAGTCTATGGCAGCCCATAGAACCGCTTGCGGGAAAGTTATGAAATTTGGCACACAGTTAGAGGACAGTCTGAGCTATGTCCATAGCAAATTTGGAGTCTCTAACTCAATCCCTCTAGCGCCACCAGCTGTCCAAAGTTGCACTTATGTTTATGTTAATAACTTTTGTAACGTAAGGGCTAGAAACAAAATTCTTTTTTCCTGATTCCTTGGGTCAAGTCAAATCGATCGCACCCTATGACGTCATTTTCCGTCATGAAAATTTTTCCGCCATTTTGAATTTTCTGAAAAACCTACTTTTTCGAACTCCTCCTAGGCCGTTACTCCGATTTTCACGAAAATTGAACCAGATCATCTTCAGACCATGCCGACAAAAAGTTATGGAATTCAAGTTGATTCCTCAAAGCGTTTTCGAAAAACTCACGAACGAATTGTACGTAGTGCTTGCGAAAACAGAAGTAAGGCTGTATCTCCGCAACGCTTTATCGTATTCAGACCAAACTTGGTACATGTCATCACAAGCATGACCTGAGGTATCATGCAGTGTTTCGGCGCAGCGCCACCTACTGGTGCGGAGATATGAAATATGGGTTTTTTTGCTTATAACTTCTGATGGGTTTGTCCAAAAATCATAAATTTGGTCTCGTTGGATTCAGGGAATCATACCGAGTCGAATGATATCCAATTTTCCCACTTCGACCATTTTGGCCGTCGGCCATTTTGAATTTTGTGCTATAATGCTGTATTTTACGAACGCATTAACATATCTTTACAAAACTCGGTATGGGTCATCAGCACAATGCCCTGAAGGAGCCTGAGAAGTTTCGGCACAGCGCCACCTTGTGGTCAAAAGTTATAACAAAATTTTAAAAATTGCTAATAACTTTTGACTGTATTCACCAATTGTAATGAAACTGGTCTCAGTAGATTCCTTGGGTCATGCTGAGAACATAGATATCACATTTGCTATAGTCAGCTAAACTTCCTGTCCGCCATATTGTTTTTCTTCAAAAACCTACTTTTTCGAACTCCTCCTAGACCGTTGCTCCAATTTTCACCAAAATTGAACCGTGTCATCTTCAGACCATGCCGACAAAAAGTTATGGATTTCAAGTCGATAAGTCAAACCGTTTTCGTATACCGGAGCAAAGAATTTGAGATGTGATGCAAAAATTACCCTTGAAGCTGTATCTCTACAATGCTTTGACATATTTAGACCAAACTTGGTACATGTCATCACAAGCATGACCTGAGGCATTATACAGTGTTTCGGTGCAGCGCCACCTACTGGAGTGGAGATATGAAAAATTGTTATTTTGCTCATAACTTCTGATGAGTTTGACCAAAATTCATAAATTTGGTATGGGTCATCAGGACAATGCCCTGAAGGAGCCTGAGAAGTTTCGGACCAGCGCCACCTCGTGGTCAAAAGTTATAACAAAATTTACAAAAATGCTAATAACTTTTGTCTATATTAACCAATTGTAATGAAACTGGTCTCTGTAGATTCCTTGGGTTATGCTGAGAACATAGATATCAAATTTGCCATAGTCAGCTAAACGTCCTGTCCGCCATATTGTTTTTCTTTAAAAACCTACTTTTTCGAACTCCTCCTAGACCGTTGCTCCGATTTTCACCAAAATTGAACCGTGTCATCTTCAGACCATGCCGACAAAAAGTTATGGATTTCAAGTCCATATGTCAAACCGTTTTTGTATACCAGAGCAAAGAATTTGAGGCATGATTCAAAAATGACTCTTGAAGCTGTATCTCTTCAGTGCTTTGACATATTGACACCAAACTTTGGAAGTGTCATTGTCACCTCACTCTGACCATACCACAACAATTTGGACACAGCGCCACCTATTGTTCGAAAGTTATGAACCAGTAAATCCTCATTTTTGATAATTTTTCAGCTCTTATGCCTAAAATGATCTTAATACGTCTTTAATTGTTCACTGTTGCAGTTGGTCTGATGCTCCCAGCCGTGTTGGCTGGTTTCTTGTGCCGTTTTTGTGCTTGGCCCCATAATTGCTGCTTGCAGCTATATTTAGGGGCCAAGCACCGAAGGTGCGGAGGCACCTATTGTTATTGTTGGCGTTCTTTTTTTTTTTTTTTTTTTTTTTTTATTCTTCTTCTTCTTCTTCTTCTTCTTCCGCTCTTGAAGTCTATGGCAACCCATAGAACCGCTTGCGGGAAAGTTGTGAAATTTGGCACACAGTTAGAGGACAGTCTGACCTTTGTCCACAGCAAATTTGGAGTCTCTATCTCAATCCCTCTAGCGCCACCAGCTGTCCAAAGTTGCACTTATGTTTATGTTAATAACTTTTGAACCATAAGGGCTAGAAACACAATTCTTTTTCCCTCTTATTCCTTGGCTCAAGACGAATCGATCGCACCCTATGACGTCATTTTCCGTCATGAAAATTTTTCCGCCATTTTGAATTTTCTGAAAAACGTACTTTTTCGAACTCCTCCTAGGCCGTTACTCCGATTTTCACGAAAATTGAACCAGATCATCGTCAGACCATGCCAACAAAAAGTTATGGAATTCAAGTTGATACGTCAAACAATTTTCGTATACCGAAGCAATGAATTTGAGGCATGATGTAAAACACACTCTCTAAGCTGTATCTCTGCACTGCTTTATCATATTCAGACCAAACTTGGTACATGTCATCACAAGCATGACCTGAGGCATCATGCAGTGTTTCGGAGCAGCGCCACCTACTGGAGTGGAGATATGAAAAATGAATATTTTTGCTTATAACTTCTGATAGGTTTGACCAAAAATCATAAATTTGGTCTTATTAGATTCGGGGGATCATGTTGAGTCGAATGATATCCAATTTTTTTTTACAAAACTTGGTATGGGTCATCAGCACAATGCCCTGAAGGAGCCTGAGAAGTTTCGGCACAGCGCCACCTTGTGGTCAAAAGTTATAACAAAATTTACAAAAATGCTAATAACTTTTGACTGTATTCACCAATTGTAATGAAACTGGTCTCAGTAGATTCCTTGGGTCATGCTGAGAACATAGATATCACATTTGCTATAGTCAGCTAAACTTCCTGTCCGCCATATTGTTTTTCTTCAAAAACCTACTTTTTCGAACTCCTCCTAGACCGTTGCTCCAATTTTCACCAAAATTGAACCGTGTCATCTTCAGACCATGCCGACAAAAAGTTATGGATTTCAAGTCGATAAGTCAAACCGTTTTCGTATACCGGAGCAAAGAATTTGAGATGTGATGCAAAAATTACCCTTGAAGCTGTATCTCTACAATGCTTTGACATATTTAGACCAAACTTGGTACATGTCATCACAAGCATGGCCTGAGGCATTATACAGTGTTTCGGTGCAGCGCCACCTACTGGAGTGGAGATATGAAAAATTGTTATTTTGCTCATAACTTCTGATGAGTTTGACCAAAATTCATAAATTTGGTATGGGTCATCAGGACAATTCCCTGAAGGAGCCTGAGAAGTTTCGGACCAGCGCCACCTCGTGGTCAAAAGTTATAACAAAATTTACAAAAATGCTAATAACTTTTGTCTATATTAACCAATTGTAATGAAACTGGTCTCTGTAGATTCCTTGGGTTATGCTGAGAACATAGATATCAAATTTGCCATAGTCAGCTAAACGTCCTGTCCGCCATATTGTTTTTCTTTAAAAACCTACTTTTTCGAACTCCTCCTAGACCGTTGCTCCGATTTTCACCAAAATTGAACCGTGTCATCTTCAGACCATGCCGACAAAAAGTTATGGATTTCAAGTCCATATGTCAAACCGTTTTTGTATACCAGAGCAAAGAATTTGAGGCATGATTCAAAAATGACTCTTGAAGCTGTATCTCTTCAGTGCTTTGACATATTGACACCAAACTTTGGAAGTGTCATTGTCACCTCACTCTGACCATACCACAACAATTTGGACACAGCGCCACCTATTGGTCGAAAGTTATGAACCAGTAAATCCTCATTTTTGATAATTTTTCAGCTCTTATGCCTAAAATGATCTTAATACGTCTTTAATTGTTCACTGTTGCAGTTGGTCTGATGCTCCCAGCCGTGTTGGCTGGTTTCTTGCGCCGTTTTTGTGCTTGGCCCCATAATTGCTGCTTGCAGCTATATTTAGGGGCCAAGCACCGAAGGTGCTTAGGCACCTATTGTATCTGTTGGCGTTCCGTACGCTTATTATTATTCTTCTTCCGTTTCTTCTTCCGCTCTTGAAGTCTATGGCAGCCCATAGAACCGCTTGCGGGAAAGTTGTGAAATTTGGCACACAGTTAGAGGACAGTCTGAACTATGCCCATAGCAAATTTGGAATCTCTAACTCAATCCCTCTAGCGCCACCAGCTGTCCAAAGTTGCACTTATGTTTATGTCAATAACTTTTGAACCATAAGGGCTAGAAACAAAATTCTTTTTTCCTCTGATTCCTTGGGTCAAGACGAATCGACTGCACCCTATGACGTCATTTTCCGTCATGAAAATATTTCCGCCATTTTGAATTTTCTGAAAAACGTACTTTTTCGAACTCCTCCTAGGCCGCTACTCCGATTTTCACGAAAATTGAACCACATCATCTTCAGACCATGCCGACAGAAAGTTATGGAATTCAAGTCGATTCCTCAAACCGTTTTCGAAAAACACACAAACAAATTGTATGTAGTGCTTGCAAAAATAGACATAAGGCTGTATCTCCGCAACGCTTTATCGTATTCAGACCAAACTTGGTACATGGCATCACAAGCATGACCTGAGGCAACATGCAGCGTTTCGGCGCAGCGCCACCTAGTGATGCGGAGATATGATAAATGGCTATTTTTGCTTATAACTTCTGATTGGTTTGGCCAAAAATCATGAATTTGGTCTCGTTGGATTTGGGGCATCATCTTGAGTCGAACGATATCCAATTTTCCCATATTGGCCATTTCAGCTGTCGGCCATTTTGAATTTTGTGCTAAAATGCTGTATTTTACGAACGCATTAGCGTATCATTATGAAACTCGGTATGGGTCATCAGCATAATGTCCTGAATGAGCTTAATAAGTTTCGGACCAGCGCCACCTTGTGGTCAAAAGTTATAACAAAATTTACAAAAATGCTAATAACTTTTGACTATATTAACCGATTGTAATGAAACTGGTCTCAGTAGATTCTGTGGGTCATGCTGAGAACATAGATATCAAGTTTGCCATAGTTAGCTAAACTTCCTGTCCGCCATATTGTTTTTCTTTAAAAACCTACTTTTTCGAACTCCTCCTAGACCGTTGCTCCGATTTTCACCAAAATTGAACCGTGTCATCTTCAGACCATGTCGACAAAAAGTTATGGATTTCAAGTCGATAAGTCAAACCGTTTTCGTATACCAGAGCAAACAATTTGAGATATGATGCAAAAATGACTCTTGCAGCTGTATCTCTGCAATGCTTTATCATATTCAGACCAAACTTGGTACATGTCATCACAAGCATGACCTGAGGCATCATACAGTGTTTCGGCGCAGCGCCACCTACTGGAGTGGAGATATGAAAAATGGCTATTTTTGCTTATAACTTCTGATGGGTTTGACCAAAATTCATAAATTTGGTATGGGTCATCAGGAAAATGCCCTGAAGGAGTATGAGAAGTTTTGGACCAGCACCACCTTGTGGTCAAAAGTTATAACAAACTTGACAAAAATTCTATTAACTTTTTTTTTCTAATTGCTCACTGCTGCTGTTGGTCTGATGCTCCCAGCCATGTTGGCTGGCTTCTTGTGCCGTTTTTGTGCTTGGCCCCGTAATTGCTGCTTGCAGCTATATTTATTATTCTTCTTCTTCTTCTTCTTCCGCTCTTGAAGTCTATGGTAACCCATAGAACCGCTTGCGGGAAAGTTGTGAAATTTGGCACACAGTTAGAGGACAGTCTGACCTTTGTCCATAGCAAATTTGGAGTCTCTAACTCAATCCCTCTAGCGCCATCAGCTGTCCAAAGTTGCACTTATGTTTATGTTAATAACTTTTGAACCATAAGGGCTAGAAACAAAATTCTTTTTTCCTCTGATTCCTTGGGTCAAGACGAATCGATTGCACCATATGACGTCATTTTCCGTCATGAAAATTTTTCCGCCATTTTGAATTTTCTGAAAAACGTACTTTTTCGAACTCCTCCTAGGCCGTTACTCCAATTTTCACGAAAATTGAACCAGATCATCTTCAGACCATGCCGACAAAATGTTATGGAATTCAAGTTGATTTCTCAAACCGTTTTCGAAAAACACGCAAACGAATTGTACGTAGTGCTTGCGAAAATAGACATAAGGCTGTATCTCCGCAACGCTTTATCGTATTCAGACCAAACTTGGTACATGTCATCACAAGCATGACCTGAGGCAACATGCAGCGTTTCGGCGCAGCGCCACCTAGTGGTGCGGAGATATGAAAAATGGCTATTTTTACTTATAACTTCTGATGGGTTTGGCCAAAAATCATGAATTTGGTCTCGTTGGATTCGGGGAATCATGCCGAGTCGAATGATATCCAATTTTCCCATATTGGACATTTTGGCCGTCGGCCATTTTAAATTTGGTGCTAAAATGCTGTATTTTACGAACGCATTAGCGTATCGTTATGAAACTCGGTATGGGTCATCAGCACAATGCCCTGAAGGAGCATACCAAGTTTAGGACCAGCGCCACCTTGTGGTCAAAAGTTATAACAAAATTTACAAAAATGCTAATAACTTTTGACTATATTAACCGATTGTAATGAAACTGTTTTCAGTAGATTCCTTGGGTCATGCTGAGAACATAGATATCAAACTTTCCATAGTCAGCTGAACTTCCTGTCCGCCATATTGTTTTTCTTTAAAAACCTACTTTTTCGAACTCCTCCTAGACCGTTGCTCCGATTTTCACCAAAATTGAACCGTATCATCTTCAGACCATGCTGACAAAAAGTTATGGATTTCAAGTCGATAAGTCAAACCGTTTTCGTATACCAGAGCAACGAATTTGAGGCATGATGCAAAAATGACTCTTGAAGCTGTATCTCTGCAATGCTTTATCATATTCAGACCAAACTTGGTATGTGTCATCACAAGCATGACCTGAGGCATCATACAATGTTTCAGCACAGCGCCACCTACTGGAGTGGAGATATGAAAAATGGCTGTTTTTGCTTATAACTTCTGATGGGTTTGACCAAAATTCATAAATTTGGTATGGTTCATCAGGACAATGCCCTGAAGGAGCCTGAGAAGTTTCGGACCAGCACCACCTTGTGGTCAAAAGTTATAACAAAATTGACAAAAATGCTAATAACTTTTGATAATATCTACCAATTGTAATGAAACTGGTCTCAATAGATTCCTTGGGTCATGCTGAGAACATAGATATCAAATTTGCCATATTCAGCTGAACTTCCTGTCCGCCATATTGTTTTTCTTTAAAAACCTACTTTTTCAAACTCCTCCTAGACCTTTGCTCCGATTTTCACCAAAATTGAACCGTATCATCTTCAGACCATGCCGACAAAAAGTTATGGATTTCAAGTTGATAAGTCAAACCGTTTTCGTATACCGGAGCAAAGAATTTGAGAGATGATGCAAAAATTACTCTTGAAGCTGTATCTCTACAATGCTTTGACATATTCAGACCAAACTTGGTACGTGTCATCACAAGCATGACCTGAGGCATCATACAGTGTTTCGGCGCAGCGCCACCTACTGGAGTGGAGATATGAAAAATGGCTATTTTTGCTTATAACTTCTGATGGGTTTGACCAAAATTCATTAATTTGGTATGGGTCATCAGGACAATGCCCTGAAGCAGCCTGAGAAGTTTCGGACCAGCGCCACCTCGTGCTCAAAAGTTATAACAAACTTGACAAAAATGCTAATAACTTTTTTTTCTAATTGCTCACTGCTGCTGTTGGTCTGATGCTCACGGCCATGTTGGCTGGCTTCTTGTGCCGTTTTTGTGCTTGGCCCCGTAATTGCTGCTTGCAGCTATATTTATTATTATTCTTCTTCTTCCGCTCTTGAAGTCTATGGCAGCCCATAGAACCGCTTGCGGGAAAGTTGTGAAATTTGGCACACAGTTAGAGGACAGTTTGACCTTTGTCCATAGCAAATTTGGATTCTCTAACTCAATCCCTCTAGCGCCACCAGCTGTCCAAAGTTGCACTTATGTTTATGCTAATAACTTTTGAACCGTAAGGGTTAGAACCAAAATTCTTTTTTCCTCTGATTCCTTGGGTCAAGACGAATCGACTGCATCCTATGACGTCATTTTCCGTCATGAAAATTTTTCCGCCATTTTGAATTTTCTGAAAAACCTACTTTTTCGAACTCCTCCTAGGCCGTTACTCCGATTTTCACGAAAATTGAACCAGATCATCTTCAGACCATGCAGACAAAAAGTTATTAAAAGCTTTTTGATTAACGCAACTGTCCTTGAAAAACACACAAATAAATTTAACGTAGAGCACCCCAAATCAGACTTGAGGCTATATCTCCGCAATGCTTTATCATATTCAGACCAAACTTGGTACATGTCATCACAAGCATGACCTGAGGTAACATGCAGTGTTTCGGAGCAGCGCCACCTACTGGTCCAGAGATACGAAAAATTGCTTTTTTTGCTTATATCTTCTGATGGGTTTGTCCAAAAATCATAAATTTGGTCTCGTTGGATTCGGGGTATCATGCCGAGTCGAACGATTTCCAATTTTACCATATCAGCCATTTTGGCTGTCGGCCATTTTGAATTTTGTGCTAAAATGCTGTATTTTACAAACGCATTAACGTATCGTTACGAAACTCGGTATGGGTCATCAGCACAATGCCCCAAAGGAGCCTGAGAAGTTTCGGACCAGCGCCACCTAGTGGTAAATTCAAATATTCAAATACTTATCACTATGGGTGTGGTCAACTTTTTTTCAAAAGAATCATGTCTTTAGACTCCTGAATTCCTACTGAGTCCAACGATACCAAACATGCTAGGTTTTGACTTATGGTGTGTCCGCCATGTTGAATTTTGCAAAAAACCTGCTTTTTCGAACTCCTGCAAGGGCGTTACTCCGATTTTCACAAAAATTGATACAGATCATCTTCAGACCATGCTTGCAAAATGTTATTAAAATCTTTTCGATAGGTCCATCCGTTCTCGAAATCGGCACAAATGAATTGGACGAAAAGCTTGAAATCAGACTTGAGGTTATATCTCCACAACGCTTTATCGTATTCTTACCAAACTTGGTACATGTCATCACAAGCATGACCTGAGGCATCATGTAGAGTTTCGGTGCAGCGCCACCTACTGGTCTGGAGATATGAAAAATGGCTAATTATGCTTATAACTTCTGATTGGTTTTTCCAAAAATCATAACTTTGGTCTCCTAGGATTCGGGGCATCATGCCGAGTCGAATGATGTCCATTACTACCATATCGGCCATTTTGGCTGTTGGCCATTTTGAATTTTGTGCTAAAATGCTTTATTTTGTAGTAAAATGCTGTATTTTACGAACGCATTAACGTATCGTTATGAAACTCGGTATGGCTCATCAGCACAATGCCCCAAAGTAGCCTGAGAAGATTCGGACCAGCGCCACCTAGTGGTAAAATCAATTATTCAAATACTTATCACTATGGTTTTGGTCAACTTATTTTCAAAAGAGTCATGTTCTTAGACTCCTGAATCCCCACTGAGTCCAACGATACCAAACATGCTAGGTTTCGACTTATGGTATGTCCGCCATGTTGAATTTTGCCAAAAACCTGCTTTTTCGAACTCCTCCTAGGGCATTACTCCAATTTTCACAAAAATTGACACAGATCATCTTCAGACCATGCTTGCAAAATGTTATTAAAAGCTTTTCGATAGATCGGTCCGTTCTCGAAAACGGCACAAATGAATTCGACGAAAAGCTTGAAATCAGACTTGAGGTTATATCTCCACAACGCTTTATTGTATTCTTACCAAACGTTGTACATGTCATCACAAGCATGACCTGAGGCATCATGCAGAGTTTCGGTGCAGTGCCACCTACTGGTCTGGAGATATGAAAAATGGCTAATTATGCTTATAACTTCTGATGGGTTTGTCCAAAAATCATAACTTTGGTCTCCTAGGATTCGAGGCATTATGCCGAGTCAAACGATATCTAAATTTACAATATCAGCCATTTTGGCCATCGGCCATTTTGAGTTTTGTGGTAAAATGCTGTATTTTATGAACACATTTATGTATCCTTATGAAACTTGGTATGGCTCATCAGCACAATGCCCTGATGGAGCCTGAGAAGTTTCAGACCAGCGCCACCTAGTGGTAAAATCAAATATTCAAATACTTATCACTATGGGTGTGGTCAACTTATTTTCAAAAGAGTCATGTCCTTAGACTCCTGAATCCCTACTGAGTCCAACGATACCAAACATGCTAGGTTTCGACTTATGGTGTGTCCGCCATGTTGAATTTTGCGAAAAACCTGCTTTTTCGAACTCCTCCTAGGGCGTTACTCCGATTTTCACGAAAATTGATACAGATCATCCTCAGACCATGCTTGCAAAATGTTATTAAAAGCTTTTCTATAGATCCATCCATTCTCGAAAACGGCACAAATGAATTCGACGAAAAGCTTGAAATCAGACTTGAGAATATATCTCCACAATGCTTTATTATATTCTTACCAAACTTGGTACATGTCATCACAAGCATGACATGAGGCATCATGCAGAGTTTCAGTGCAGTGCCACCTACTGGTCTGGAGATATGAAAAATGGCTAATTATGCTTATAACTTCTGATGGGTTTGTCCAAAAATCATAACTTTGGTCTCTTAGGATTCAGCGCATTATGCCGAGTCAAATGATAACCAATTTTACAATATCGTTCATTTTGGCCATCGGCCATTTTGAATTTTGTGGTAAAATGCTGTATTTTATGAACACATTTGCGTATCGTTATGAAACTTGGTATGGGTCATCAACACAATTACCTGAAGGAGCCTGAGAAGTTTCGGACAAGCGCCACCTAGTGGAGAATTTTTTTAAAATATGCTTGTAACTTTTGAGTCTGATGCTCATGTCTGATGCTCATGGCTGTGTTGGCTGGCTTGTTGTGCTGCTTTTGTGCTTGGCCCCATAAATGCTGCTTGCAGCTTTAATTATTATTATTATTCTTCTTCTTCCGCTCTTGAAGTCTATGGCAGCCCATAGAACCGCTTGCGGGAAAGTTGTGAAATTTGGCACACAGTTAGAGGACAGTTTGACCTTTGTCCATAGCAAATTTGGATTCTCTAACTCAATCCCTCTAGCGCCACCAGCTGTCCAAATTTGCACTTATGTTTATGCTAATAACTTTTGAACCGTAAGGGTTAGAAACAAAATGCCTTTTTCCTCTGATTCCTTGGCTCAAGGCGATTCGATTGCACCCTATGACGTCATTTTCCGTCACGAAAATTTTTCCGCCATTTTGAATTTTCTGAAAAACCTACTTTTTGTAACTCCTCCTAGGCCGTTACTCCGATTTTCACGAAAATTGAACCAGATCATCTTCAGACCATGCAGACAAAAAGTTATTAAAAGCTTTTTGATTAACGCAACTGTTCTTGAAAAACACACAAATAAATTTAACGTAGAGCACCCCAAATCAGACTTGAGGCTATATCTCCGCAATGCTTTATCATATTCAGACCAAACTTGGTACATGTCATCACAAGCATGACCTGAGGTAACATGCAGTGTTTCGGAGAAGCGCCACCTACTGGTCCAGAGATACGAAAAATGGCTTTTTTTGCTTATATCTTCTGATGGGTTTGTCCAAAAATCATAAATTTGGTCTCGTTGGATTCGGGGTATCATGCCGAGTCGAACGATGTCCAATTTTACCATATCAGCCATTTTGGCTGTCGGCCATTTTGAATTTTGTGCTAAAATGCTGTATTTTACAAACGCATTAACGTATCGTTACGAAACTCGGTATGGGTCATCAGCACAATGCCCCAAAGGAGCCTGAGATGTTTCGGACCAGCGCCACCTAGTGGTAAATTCAAATATTCAAATACTTATCACTATGGGTGTGGTCAACTTTTTTTCAAAAGAATCATGTCTTTAGACTCCTGAATTCCTACTGAGTCCAACGATACCAAACATGCTAGGTTTTGACTTATGGTGTGTCCGCCATGTTGAATTTTGCAAAAAACCTGCTTTTTCGAACTCCTCCAAGGGCGTTACTCCGATTTTCACAAAAATTGATACAGATCATCTTCAGACCATGCTTGCAAAATGTTATTAAAATCTTTTCGATAGGTCCATCCGTTCTCGAAATCGGCACAAATGAATTGGACGAAAAGCTTGAAATCAGACTTGAGGTTATATCTCCACAACGCTTTATCGTATTCTTACCAAACTTGGTACATGTCATCACAAGCATGACCTGAGGCATCATGTAGAGTTTCGGTGCAGCGCCACCTACTGGTCTGGAGATATGAAAAATGGCTAATTATGCTTATAACTTCTGATTGGTTTTTCCAAAAATCATAACTTTGGTCTCCTAGGATTCGGGGCATCATGCCGAGTCGAATGATGTCCATTACTACCATATCGGCCATTTTGGCTGTTGGCCATTTTGAATTTTGTGCTAAAATGCTTTATTTTGTAGTAAAATGCTGTATTTTACGAACGCATTAACGTATCGTTACGAAACTCGGTATGGCTCATCAGCACAATGCCCCAAAGGAGCCTGAGAAGTTTCGGACCAGCGCCACCTAGTGGTAAAATCAATTATTCAAATACTTATCACTATGGTTTTGGTCAACTTATTTTCAAAAGAGTCATGTTCTTAGACTCCTGAATCCCCACTGAGTCCAACGATACCAAACATGCTAGGTTTCGACTTATGGTATGTCCGCCATGTTGAATTTTGCCAAAAACCTGCTTTTTCGAACTCCTCCTAGGGCATTACTCCAATTTTCACAAAAATTGACACAGATCATCTTCAGACCATGCTTGCAAAATGTTATTAAAAGCTTTTCGATAGATCGGTCCGTTCTCGAAAACGGCACAAATGAATTCGACGAAAAGCTTGAAATCAGACTTGAGGTTATATCTCCACAACGCTTTATTGTATTCTTACCAAACTTTGTACATGTCATCACAAGCATGACCTGAGGCATCATGCAGAGTTTCGGTGCAGTGCCACCTACTGGTCTGGAGATATGAAAAATGGCTAATTATGCTTATAACTTCTGATGGGTTTATCCAAAAATCATAACTTTGGTCTCCTAGGATTCGAGGCATTATGCCGAGTCAAACGATATCTAAATTTACAATATCAGCCATTTTGGCCATCGGCCATTTTGAGTTTTGTGGTAAAATGCTGTATTTTATGAACACATTTGTGTATCCTTATGAAACTTGGTATGGCTCATCAGCACAATGCCCTGATGGAGCCTGAGAAGTTTCGGACCAGCGCCGCCTAGTGGTAAAATCAAATATTCAAATACTTATCACTATGGGTGTGGTCAACTTATTTTCAAAAGAGTCATGTCCTTAGACTCCTGAATCCCTACTGAGTCCAATGATACCAAACATGCTAGGTTTCGACTTATGGTGTGTCCGCCATGTTGAATTTTGCGAAAAACCTGCTTTTTCGAACTCCTCCTAGGGCGTTACTCCGATTTTCACGAAAATTGATACAGATCATCCTCAGACCATGCTTGCAAAATGTTATTAAAAGCTTTTCTATAGATCCATCCATTCTCGAAAACCGCACAAATGAATTCGACGAAAAGCTTGAAATCAGACTTGAGAATATATCTCCACAATGCTTTATTATATTCTTACCAAACTTGGTACATGTCATCACAAGCATGACATGAGGCATCATGCAGAGTTTCAGTGCAGTGCCACCTACTGGTCTGGAGATATGAAAAATGGCTAATTATGCTTATAACTTCTGATGGGTTTGTCCAAAAATCATAACTTTGGTCTCTTAGGATTCAGGGCATTATGCCGAGTCAAATGATAACCAATTTTACAATATCGTTCATTTTGGCCATCGGCCAAACTTGGTATGGGTCATCAACACAATTACCTGAAGGAGCCTGAGAAGTTTCGGACAAGCGCCACCTAGTGGAGAATTTTTTTTAAATATGCTTATAACTTTTGAGTCTGATGCTCATGTCTGATGCTCATGGCTGTGTTGGCTGGCTTGTTGTGCTGCTTTTGTGCTTGGCCCCATAAATGCTGCTTGCAGCTTTAATTATTATTATTCTTCTTCTTCCGCTCTTGAAGTCTATGGCAGCCCATAGAACCGCTTGCGGGAAAGTTGTGAAATTTGGCACACAGTTAGAGGACAGTCTGATCTATGTCCATAGCAAATTTAGAGTCTCTAACTCAATCCCTCTAGCGCCACCAGCTGTCCAAAGTTGCACTTATGTTTATGTTAATAACTTTT
The DNA here is from genome assembly GCA_036281575.1 of Ancherythroculter nigrocauda. NCBI lineage: Eukaryota > Metazoa > Chordata > Actinopteri > Cypriniformes > Xenocyprididae > Ancherythroculter > Ancherythroculter nigrocauda. Next base: position 39,003,177 of record VTFQ01000003.1, on the reverse strand, counting down.
TAACCGTAAGGGCTAGAAACAAAATTCTTTTTTCCTCTGATTCCTTGGGTCAAGACGAATCGATGCAATGAAAATTTTTCCGCCATTTTGAATTTTCTGAAAAACCTACTTTTTCGAACTCCTTCTAGGCCGTTAGTCCGATTGTCACGAAAATTGAATCAGATCATCTTCAGACCATGGTGACAAAATTTATGGAATTCAAGTTGATTGCTCAAACCGTTTTCGAAAATTGTACGTAGTGCTTGTGAAAACAGAAGTAAGGCTGTATCTCCGCAATGCTTTATCGTATTCAGACCAAACTTGGTACATGGCATCACAAGCATGACCTGAGGTACCATGCAGTGTTTCGGCGCAGCACTACCTACTGGTGTGGAGATATGAAAAATGAACATTTTTGCTTATAACTTCTGATGGGTTTGTCCAAAAATCATATATTTAGTAACGTTAGATTCAGGGCATCATGTCGAGTCAATTGATATCCAATTTTCCCATATCGGCCATTTAGGCCGTCGGCCATTTTGAATTTTGTGCTAAAATGCTGTATTTTACAAACGCATTGGCGTATCATTACGAAACTCGGTATGGGTCATCAGCACAATGCCCTGAAGGAGCCTGAGAAGTTTCGGACCAGCGCCACCTTGTGGTCAAAAGTTATAACAAAATGTACAAAAATGTTAATAACTTTTGACTGTATTCACCAATTGTAATGAAACTGGTCTCAGTAGATTCCTTGGGTCATGTTGAGAACATAGATATCAAATTTGCTATAGTCAGCTAAACGTCCTGTCCACCATATTGTTTTTCTTTAAAAACCTACTTTTTCGAACTCCTCCTAGACCGTTGCTCCGATTTTCACCAAAATTGAACCGTGTCATCTTCAGACCATGCCGACAAAAAGTTATGGATTTCAAGTCGATATGTCAAACCGTTTTCGTATACCAGAGCAAAGAATTTGAGGCATGATGCAAAAACAACTCTTGAAGCTATATCTCTTCAGTGCTTTGACATATTGACACCAAACTTTGCAAGTGTCATTGTCACCTCACTCTGACCATACCACAACAATTTGGACACAGCGCCACCTATTGGTCGAAAGTGATGAACCAGAAAATCCTCATTTTTGATCATTTTTCAGCTCTTTTACCTAAAATGATCTTAATAGGTCTTTAATTGCTCACTGCTGCAGTTAGCCTGATGCTCCCAGTCGTGTTGGCTTGCTTCTTGTGCCGTTTTTGTGCTTGGCCCCGTAATTGCTGCTTGCAGCTATATTTTTATTATTATTCTGCTTCTTCTTCTTCTTCTTCCGCTCTTGGAAGTCTATGGCAGCCCATAGATCTGCTTGCGGAAAAGTTGTGAAATTGGCACACAGTTAGAGGACAGTCTGACCTTTGTCCATAGCAAATTTGGAGTCTCTAACTCAATCCCTCTAGCGCCACCAGCTGTCCAAAGTTGCACTTATGTTTATGCTAATAACTTTTGAACCGTAAACGAAATTATTTTTTCCTCTGATTCATTGGGTCAAGACGAAACGATTGCACCCTATGACGTCATTTTCCGTCATGAAAATTTTTCCGCCATTTTGAATTTTCTGAAAAACCTACTTTTTCGAACTCCTCCTAGGCCGTTACACCGATTTTCATGAAAATTGAATCAGATCATCTTCAGACCATGCTGACAAGAAGTTATGGAATTCAAGTCGATTCCTCAAACTGTTTTCGAAAAACTCGCAAACGAATTGTCCACAGGAAATTTGGAGTCTCTATCTCAATCCTTCTAGCACCACCAGCTGTCCAAAGTTGCACTTATGTTTATGCTAATAACTTTTGAATAACTTTTGAACCATAAACAAAATTCTTTTTTCCTCTGATTCCTTGGGTCCATAGATATATACACTAGATGTCGCCCTGGGATTCTTAGCATGCGTCAAAACCGCCGCCATCTTGGAACAGGGGTCTTGTCATAGGAAGTAGCTAGGTAACGCTGCTATCTCCACCTGTACTTTGAATTCATGGACGATGCCGGACTTTTGTGCTGCGTATGGATGTTCAAACGAAAGAAATTTAAAAACAAGACAGCAAGGGATTACATTTCACAAGTGAGAATGTGTTTCATGATATTGAATGTTACGAAATTATATTTCTGGTTACGTTGGTTTGTTTCAGTCCTTGGTTAACGACCGCTGCTAATCCATGCTAGTTACCCATTAGTTTTTGACAGTTTGCGTGGCAGGGGCAGCTGCCACTGAGACCTGTCACTCGACCTGTCACCGTTAGTGGCAGCTGCCACTCGACCTGTCACCGCTATATGCGCCTGCCCCGCGACCTGTCACCGCTGCCACTCGACCTGCCACGGCTATACCCGCCTGCCCCGCGACCTGCCACAGATAAATGCGCCTGTCAGTCGACCTGCCACGGCTATACCCGCCTGCCCTGCGACCTGCCACGGATAAACGCGCCTGTCAGTCGACCTGCCACGGCTATACCTGCCTGCCCCTCGACCTGCCATGGATAAACGCGCCTGCCCCGCGACCTGTATGCGGTCACGCCATCTATGCTTAAAATGTATTGCGCATATACAGGAGGTTGCGTGGTAGGTGTTAAGTATCGGTAGAAATATTTTTAAAATTCATAAAAAATAAATAAAATGTTTACTGCAAACTTAACACTCTCGGGTCGGCGGTCACGCCAGCGTGATCACCGCGTTTTTTTTCTAACCAGTGTGAAAGAGACTCAAAATACTCTGTCAATGTTGCACATACAATTAAGAGTTATACACCATTTTAATCTGTGGAATATCTTCTTTTATTTGTGTACACTCAGAGTAACAACAAAATGTTGTGCTTTTTGTAAAATAAAGAAAACTAACAAGATGCGTGATCTTTCGTCTCCCTCTGAACGAAGTCCAATCTGATAGTTCTCAGAAAATTAACTGTAACTTAGTGAATACTAATGACAAAAAAATTATACTTATGTCTAAAAAAACGTTGAAATGTCAGGTTTTAAATCGTGTAAGTCAAATCGAAAACAAACCTTCTGTGTTTATGTAATCTGTATGAAAAGAGAGCCATGTCAGAAATCAGTGATTCAGCTCATTATCCGCTAATGCGGCCACGCCCACGGAGCCAGCGCTATTCAGACGCAAATTCTGAGTCAATGCATGCATTCATCGTCTCAATCGTGTATTTATTGTCTTGAAAAGTGTTTTGAATAGCCATAGTTAGCGATCTCTGGCCTCTGTTAGTTCAGTTATTTCCTGGATTGCCTATTCTTCTTTAGTGCTCAGGCATTTGTGGACTAAAAGTGCACAGAGCGCCCTCTGGCTGCAAAGTATGAATTCAAAACACAGTATCCAGCACTCATAGTAATGACTATAAATCCTGAATAAATGTACTCCTCTGTATAGAAAATTGACAAACATATGAGTATCCATCAGTATTTCTCCAAATGTGCATGCTTTTAAGCTAAAAGCCTATATGAAATGCCATAGAGGTAACATAATTGTTCAGACACTTTGCATCACAGAAATACATTATATTTTAAAGAATAAAATGTAATACCATTATTTTAAATTGTAGTAATATTTCACAGTATTGCTATTTTTTCTGTATGTTTGATTTACACCATGATGAGATTTGAGACATGATCAGCAGAGGGTTTTTTCACAGCCTACCTGACTGAAAGAGCTCATTATTTATGCAGCTCATTAGAGCTCTTATGGAATTCTTTTGTCTTCTCAGGTGAGAATCACCCATTATACATGAGGATTCCCGCCTCCACGCATACTATGTTTCTTGACCAAAGATGTTTTAGAAAATTTAAATCTCTCTATTGTTTTATATGAACAAGCAGGCAGCATAATTTTTACCTCATTTTGAAGCAAAAACTCTAGTCTACAACCTCAAATACCCAGAAGTCTTGTGAACAAAGATTTAATATATATTTTTTGGCCTTATTTCAGTGACTTAAGGTTTTTGTTTTTTCAATAACCACGCATAAACGTTATTCCTTCAAAAACACAAACATGTACATACATGTTCCTCACATATTATTGTAGCCTAGTTTGTGCTGAATACAGTGTAATGACACTTTTTCCATTAATCTGTTTATGAACAACTGAAAAAAGCACAAATGTCAGGGCATGTCAAAACTTCTCCAAGGCCCCAAAAATCCTCAGACCCCTGAGGGTTAACCTGATTCTTGTTAGGGCCAAAGCCCTGTAAAGGGCTGAAGGCCCTTTTGTTAGGGCCCAAGCGAATTAAGCGCGCAGGGCCCTCTTGTTCTTCTAAGGATTATTATTAGGGCCCAAGCGAATTAAGCGCGCAGGGCCCTCTTGTTCTTCTAAGGATTATTATTATTTTTTTTTTTTTTCCGTCTTCCGGGGCTTTTTGGGGGCCTTAACATGCTCAAAAACTCTTGAAAATTGGCACACACATTGGAATCCGCGGCCATTAGGACGCCCCAGAGGCTGGTATCCGGGCGTGGCAGGGGGGCTCGACAGCGCCCCCTTGAAAAAAGTCTGAAAATTTGGTCCATATATTAAACACGCTTGCACGTATTAGTATGAAACTCGGTACACATATAGACCTCATCGGGCCGAACAACTTTCGTACTCTAAGTTAACCCTCTGGAGTCTGAGGCTGATTTGGGGCTTGGAGAAGTTTTGACATGCCCTGACATTTGTGCTTTTTTCAGTTGTTCATAAACATATTAATGACAAAAGTGTCATTACACTGTATTCAGCACAAACTAGGCTACAATAATATGTGAGGAACATGCATGTACATGTTTGTGTTTTTGAAGGAATAATGTTTATGCGTGGTTATTGAAAAAACAAAAAACTTCAGTCACTGAAATAAGGCCAAAAAAAGTATATTAAATCTGTGTTCATAAGACTTCTGTGTATTGGAGGTTGTAGACTAGAGTTTTTGCTTCAGAATTATGTAAAAATTATGCTGCCTACTCCTTCATATAAAACAATAGAGAGATTTAAATTTTCTAAGACACTTTTGGTCAAGAAACACAGTATGCATGGAGGCGTGAATCCTCATGTATAATGGGTGATTCTCACCTAAGAAGACAAAAGAATTGAATAATAATGACCTGAAATGACTTGCATATTAATGAGGCCTTTCAGTCAGGTAGGCTGTGAAAAAACCCTCTGTGATCATGATGATAACAGGATTAAAGTCCACTCAGGACAAAAAAAAAAAAACATGATTTTTGTGATCTTGTGCATGCACGTATTATTGCACATGATATGAAGAAAATTTTGTATAGGCCTATGTTAAATTACACTACCAGTCAAAAGATTGAACACATTGCCATTATAATGTTTTTAAAAGAAGTCTCAAGTCTCTAACCAAATAATGGTTTTCTATTTTAATATACTTTAAAATATAATGTATTTCTGTGATGCAAAGCGTCTGAACATTCCTACCTCTAGGGCATTTCATACAGGCTACTATATTTGTTATATTATAGAGCCTAAATGTTGATGTGCAGTTGACAAACTATACATCATTAAAAAGATCTAAGACTCTTAAAATCTGATATTGACCATAATTTCTTAATATGCTTAAAACCATACACATTTGGAGAAATATTGATGGATTCTCATATGTTTATATAAATTTTCTATACAGAGGAGTAATATTTATTATTCTATATTTATTGTCATCATTATGAGCGCTGGATGCTGTGTTTTTAATTCATACTTCAGCCGGAGGGCGCTCTGCCCCTTTTGTCCACAAATGCCTCAGTAAAAGAAGAGGCATATCATGTGACAATCAAGGAACTAACAGAGGCAAGAGATCGCTAAATATGGCTATTCAAAACACTTTTGAAGACAATAAATACACGATTGAGATTATGTATGCATGTATTGCCTCTGAATTTGCGTCTGAATAGCGCTGGCTCCGTGGGCGTGGCCGCATTAGCGGATAATGAGCTGAATCACAGACTTCTGACATGGCTCTCTTTTCATACAGATTACATAAACACAGAAGGGTTGTTTTCGATTTGACTTATATGTTTTAAAACCTGACATCTTAACGTTTTTTTAGACATAAGTGTAATTTTTTTGTCATTAGTATTCACTAAGTTACAGTTCATTTTCTAAGAACTATCAGATTGGAGTTCGTTCAGAGGGAGACGAGAGATCACGCATCATGTTAGTTTTCTTTATTTTACAAAAAGCACAACATTTTGTTTTTACTCTGAGTATACACAAATGAAAGAAGATATTCCACAGATTAAAATGGTGTATAACTCTTAATTGTATGTGCAACATTGACGGAGTATTTTGAGTCTCTTTCACACTGATAAGAAAAAAACCACGGTGGTATCGCCGGCGATACCTTCAGACCTCAGAGTGTTAAACGCCACACCAACAGGAAGTCAGCTATTAAGGGTTGTTTGAAAAACGCATGCTCTGGAATTTGATATACTCCTCCTAGACGATTAATCCGATCGCCACCAAACTCGGTCAGCATGAAGTCAAGACACTGATGATTAAAAATTGCCAGGGGATTTTTGATATCTCGAACGGTTTGGCCGTGGCGAGGCAACGAATTTATGGCGAGAAAAAGGAAACAGGAAATGTGTTATAACCTCTGCATACATATATTGATCTTTATGAAACTTCACGAGTGTGTTGGTTGTAGTAGTCTGATCACATGGATGTGACTATTGTGAGTCAAAGTTATAGCGCCACCAACTGGCAGCAGGAAGTGTATCACTTTTTGAAATGCTTTGAGATCACCCTCTTATTTTTACCTGATTTGCTTCAAACTTCATCAATGTAATGGCAATACACAGCAGATGTAGACCTATGACAGGATTTTTGATATTTGAAATATTGTTGCCATGGCAACAGGTCAAACTGTAATAATATTCTTGAGTGTTTTTGAGGCTCTTAACATGCTTCAAATTGCATGAAACTCGACACACACATCAATATTGTCAACCAGTAGACATGGACAAAGCCATAGAAATGGGCGTGGTGGAGGGGCTCAGTAGCGCCACCTTTTGACAAAAGTGGGGGGGTTAGATTTCCTACAGTCACCAAACTCGGTACACATATTGTTCTCATCAAGCCGGACAATTTTCTAATTTACATTCATTAGCTCCGACCAACAGGAAGTCGGCTATTTTTGTTTGAATGTTAATTTTTTGAAAAAACAGGCTATGAATTTTATACTACTACTCCTACAGGGTTTATCCAATTTACACCAAGCTTTTTTTAACTTGTTGCTAACACATTGAAGTTGTTTAATTGCAAACGGATTTTGGATACCTCAAACGGTTTGGCCGTGGCGAGGCAACAAATTTATGGCGAGAAAAAGGAAACAGGAAATGTGTTATAACGTCTGCATACATATATTGATCTTTATGAAACTTCACGAGTGTGTTAGTTGTAGTAGTCTGATCACATGGATGTGACTATTGTGAGTCAAAGTTATAGCACCACCAACTGGCAGCAGGAAGTGTATCACTTTTTGAAATGCTTTGAGATCACCCTCTTATTTTTACCTGATTTGCTTCAAACTTCATCAGTGTAATGTCAATACACAGCAGATGTAGACCTATGACAGGATTTTTGATATTTGAAATATTGTTGCCATGGCAACAGGTCAAACTGTAATAATATTCTTGAGTGTTTTTGAGGCTCTTAACATGCTTCAAATTGCATGAAACTCGACACACACATCAATATTGTCAACCAGTAGACATGGACAAAGCCATAGAAATGGGCGTGGTGAAGGGGCTCAGTAGCGCCACCTTTTGTCAAAAGTGGGGGGGTTAGTTTTTCCTACAGTCACCAAACTCGGTACACATATTGTTTTCATCAAGCTGGACAATTTTCTAATTTACATTCATTAGCTCCGACCAACAGGAAGTCGGCTATTTTTGTTTGAATGTTAATTTTTTGAAAAAACAGGCTATGAATTTTATACTACTACTCCTACAGGGTTTATCCAATTTACACCAAGCTTTTTTTAACTTGTTGCTAACACATTGAAGTTGTTTAATTGCAAACGGATTTTGGATATCTCAAACGGTTTGGCCGTGGCGAGGCAACGAATTTATGGCAAGAAAAGGGAAACAAAGTGTTATAACTTCTGCATACATTAATTGATTTTGATGAAACTTTGGCTTAGTCTTCGTTGTACAAGGCTGATCACATGGATTTGACTATTGTGATTCAAAGTCATAGCGCCACCAACTGGAAGCAGAAAATGTGTCACTTTCAGCATACATTGAGATCACCCTCTTATTTTTACCTGATTTGCTTCAAAATTCATCAGAATAATGTTAAAACTTGGCACATGTAATCCTTTGAAAATGGGCAGGGAAGAGGGGCTCTATAGCGGCACCTTGTAGTGCAGTAAATGTGGAGTGAATTTGACATAGTCCTTTGATGTTTAACCGTTTTAAGTGCCTATTGCCCGCTGTGCACAGTTGCCCTGAAGCCACCGGGGTGGCGGTGCCACCGGGCTTGGGCCCGCCATCGCTGCTCGCAGCTATATTTTTCTTTAGGATTATTATTATTAGGGCCCAAGCGAATTAAGCGCGCAGGGCCCTCTTGTTCTTCTAAGGATTATTAGGGCCCAAGCGAAAATTCGCGCAGGGCCCTCTTGTTCTTCTAAGGATTATTATTTTTTTTTTTTTTTATTTTTTTTTTCCGTCTTCCGGGGCTTTTTGGGGGCCTTAACATGCTCAAAAACTCTTGAAAATTGGCACACACATTGGAATCCGCGGCCATTAGGATGCCCCAGAGGCTGGTATCCGGGCGTGGCAGGGGGGCTCGACAGCACCCCCTTGAAAAAAGTCTGAAAATTTGGTCCATATATTAAACACGCTTGCACGTATTAGTATGAAACTCGGTACACATATAGACCTCATCGGGCCGAACAACTTTCGTACTCTAAGTTAAACGCCACGCCAACAGGAAGTCAGCTATTAAGGGTTGTTTGAAAAACGCATGCTCTGGAATTTGATATACTCCTCCTAGACGATTAATCCGATAACCACCAAACTCGGTCAGCATGAAGTCAAGACACTGATGATTAAAAATTGCCAGGGGATTTTTGATATCTCGAACGGTTTGGCCGTGGCGAGGCAACGAATTTATGGCGAGAAAAAGGAAACAGGAAATGTGTTATAACGTCTGCATACATATATTGATCTTTATGAAACTTCACGAGTGTGTTGGTTGTAGTAGTCTGATCACATGGATGTGACTATTGTGATTCAAAGTCATAGCGCCACCAACTGGAAGCAGAAAATGTGTCACTTTCAGCATACATTGAGATCACCCTCTTATTTTTACCTGATTTGCTTCAAAATTCATCAGAATAATGTTAAAACTTGGCACATGTAATCCTCTGAAAATGGGCAGGGAGGAGGGGCTCTATAGCGGCACCTTGTAGTGCAGTAAATGTGGAGTGAATTTGACATAGTCCTTTGATGTTTAACCATTTTAAGTGCCTATTGCCCGCTGTGCACAGTTGCCCTGAAGCCACCGGGGTGGCGGTGCCACCGGGCTTGGGCCCGCCATCGCTGCTCGCAGCTATATTTAGGGCCCAAGCGAAAATTCGCGCAGGGCCCTCTTGTTCTTCTAAGGATTATTATTATTTTTTTTTTTTTTTATTTTTTTTTCCCGTCTTCCGGGGCTTTTTGGGGGCCTTAACATGCTCAAAAACTCTTGAAAATTGGCACACACATTGGAATCCGCGGCCATTAGGACGCCGGAGAGGCTGGTACCCGGGCGTGGCAGGGGGGCTCGACAGCGCCCCCTTGAAAAAAGTCTGAAAATTTGGTCCATATATTAAACATGCTTGCACGTATTAGTATGAAACTCGGTACACATATAGACCTCATCGGGCCGAACAACTTTCGCGCTCTAAGTTAATCGCCACGCCAACAGGAAGTCAGCTATTAAGGGTTGTTTGAAAAACGCATGCTCTGGAATTTGATATACTCCTCCTAGACGATTAATCCGATCGCCACCAAACTCGGTCAGCATGAAGTCAAGACACTGATGATTAAAAATTGCCATGGGATTTTTGATATCTCGAACGGTTTGGCCGTGGCGAGGCAACGAATTTATGGCGAGAAAAAGGAAACAGGAAATATGTTATAACGTCTTAATACATATATTGATCTTTATGAAACTTCACGAGTGTGTTCGTTATAGGAGTCTGATCACATGGATGTGACTATTGTGAGTCAAAGTTATAGCGCCACCAACTGGCAGCAGGAAGTGTATCACTTTTTGAAATGTTTTGAGATCACCCTCTTATTTTTACCTGATTTGCTTCAAACTTCATCAGTGTAATGTCAATACACAGCAGATGTAGACCTATGACAGGATTTTTGATATTTGAAATATTGTTGCCATGGCAACAGGTCAAACTGTAATAATATTCTTGAGTGTTTTTGAGGCTCTTAACATGCTTCAAATTGCATGAAACTCGACACACACATCAATATTGTCAACCAGTAGACATGGACAAAGCCATAGAAATGGGCGTGGTGGAGGGGCTCAGTAGCGCCACCTTTTGACAAAAGTGGGGGGGTTAGTTTTTCCTACAGTCACCAAACTCGGTACACATATTATTCTCATCAAGCCGGACAATTTTCTAATTTACATTCATTAGCTCCGACCAACAGGAAGTCAGCTATTTTGGTTTGAATGTTAATTTTTTGAAAAAACAGGCTATGAATTTTATACTACTACTCCTACAGGGTTTATCCAATTTACACCAAGCTTTTTTTAACTTGTTGCGAACACATTGAAGTTGTTTAATTGCAAACGGATTTTGGATATCTCAAACGGTTTGGCCGTGGCGAGGCAACAAATTTATGGCGAGAAAAGGGAAACAGGAAATGTGTTATAACTTCTGCATACATTGATTGATGTTTATGAAACTTCAGGAGTGTGTTGGTTGTAGTAGTCTGATCACATGGATGTAACTATTGTGAGTCAAAGTTATAGCGCCACCAAATGGCAGCAAGAAGTGTATCACTTTTAAAATGCTTTGAGATCACCCTCTTATTTTTACCTGATTTGCTTCAAACTTCATCAGTGTAATGTCAATACACAGCAGTTGTAGACCTATGACAGGATTTTTGATATTTGAAATATTGTTGCCATGGCAACAGGTCAAACTGTAATAATATTCTTGAGTGTTTTTGAGGCTCTTAACATGCTTCAAATTGCATGAAACTCGACACACACATCAATATTGTCAACCAGTAGACATGGACAAAGCCATAGAAATGGGCGTGGTGGAGGGGCTCAGTAGCGCCACCTTTTGACAAAAGTGGGGGGGTTAGTTTTTCCTACAGTCACCAAACTCGGTACACATATTACTCTCATCAAGCCGGACAATTTTCTAATTTACATTCATTAGCTCCGACCAACAGGAAGTCAGCTATTTTGGTTTGAATGTTAATTTTTTGAAAAAACAGGCTATGAATTTTATACTACTACTCCTACAGGGTTTATCCAATTTACACCAAGCTTTTTTTAACTTGTTGCGAACACATTGAAGTTGTTTAATTGCAAACGGATTTTGGATATCTCAAACGGTTTGGCCGTGGCGAGGCAACGAATTTATGGCAAGAAAAGGGAAACAAAGTGTTATAACTTCTGCATACATTAATTGATTTTGATGAAACTTTGGCTTAGTCTTCGTTGTACAAGGCTGATCACATGGATTTGACTATTGTGATTCAAAGTCATAGCGCCACCAACTGGAAGCAGAAAATGTGTCACTTTCAGCATACATTGAGATCACCCTCTTATTTTTACCTGATTTGCTTCAAAATTCATCAGAATAATGTTAAAACTTGGCACATGTAATCCTTTGAAAATGGGCAGGGAGGAGGGGCTCTATAGCGGCACCTTGTAGTGCAGTAAATGTGGAGTGAATTTGACATAGTCCTTTGATGTTTAACCGTTTTAAGTGCCTATTGCCCGCTGTGCACAGTTGCCCTGAAGCCACCGGGGTGGCGGTGCCACCGGGCTTGGGCCCGCCATCGCTGCTCGCAGCTATATTTAGGGCCCAAGCGAAAATTCGCGCAGGGCCCTCTTGTTCTTCTAAGGATTATTATTATTTATTTATTTTTTTTTTTTTTTTTTTTTTTTTTTTTTTTTTCCGTCTTCCGGGGCTTTTTGGGGGCCTTTAACATGCTCAAAAACTCTTGAAAATTGGCACACACATTGGAATCCGCGGCCATTAGGACGCCGGAGAGGCTGGTACCCGGGCGTGGCAGGGGGGCTCGACAGCGCCCCCTTGAAAAAAGTCTGAAAATTTGGTCCATATATTAAACATGCTTGCACGTATTAGTATGAAACTCGGTACACATATAGACCTCATCGGGCCGAACAACTTTCGCGCTCTAAGTTAATCGCCACGCCAACAGGAAGTCAGCTATTAAGGGTTGTTTGAAAAACGCATGCTCTGGAATTTGATATACTCCTCCTAGACGATTAATCCGATCGCCACCAAACTCGGTCAGCATGAAGTCAAGACACTGATGATTAAAAATTGCCAGGGGATTTTTGATATCTCGAACGGTTTGGCCGTGGCGAGGCAACGAATTTATGGCGAGAAAAAGGAAACAGGAAATGTGTTATAACGTCTTAATACATATATTGATCTTTATGAAACTTCACGAGTGTGTTCGTTATAGGAGTCTGATCACATGGATGTGACTATTGTGAGTCAAAGTTATAGCGCCACCAACTGGCAGCAGGAAGTGTATCACTTTTTGAAATGTTTTGAGATCACCCTCTTATTTTTACCTGATTTGCTTCAAACTTCATCAGTGTAATGTCAATACACAGCAGATGTAGACCTATGACAGGATTTTTGATATTTGAAATATTGTTGCCATGGCAACAGGTCAAACTGTAATAATATTCTTGAGTGTTTTTGAGGCTCTTAACATGCTTCAAATTGCATGAAACTCGACACACACATCAATATTGTCAACCAGTAGACATGGACAAAGCCATAGAAATGGGCGTGGTGGAGGGGCTCAGTAGCGCCACCTTTTGACAAAAGTGGGGGGATTAGTTTTTCCTACAGTCACCAAACTCGGTACACATATTATTCTCATCAAGCCGGACAATTTTCTAATTTACATTCATTAGCTCCGACCAACAGGAAGTCAGCTATTTTGGTTTGAATGTTAATTTTTTGAAAAAACAGGCTATGAATTTTATACTACTACTCCTACAGGGTTTATCCAATTTACACCAAGCTTTTTTTAACTTGTTGCGAACACATTGAAGTTGTTTAATTGCAAACGGATTTTGGATATCTCAAACGGTTTGGCCGTGGCGAGGCAACGAATTTATGGCGAGAAAAGGGAAACAGGAAATGTGTTATAACTTCTGCATACATTGATTGATGTTTATGAAACTTCAGGAGTGTGTTGGTTGTAGTAGTCTGATCACATGGATGTAACTATTGTGAGTCAAAGTTATAGCGCCACCAAATGGCAGCAAGAAGTGTATCACTTTTAAAATGCTTTGAGATCACCCTCTTATTTTTACCTGATTTGCTTCAAACTTCATCAGTGTAATGTCAATACACAGCAGATGTAGACCTATGACAGGATTTTTGATATTTGAAATATTGTTGCCATGGCAACAGGTCAAACTGTAATAATATTCTTGAGTGTTTTTGAGGCTCTTAACATGCTTCAAATTGCATGAAACTCGACACACACATCAATATTGTCAACCAGTAGACATGGACAAAGCCATAGAAATGGGCGTGGTGGAGGGGCTCAGTAGCGCCACCTTTTGACAAAAGTGGGGGGGTTAGTTTTTCCTACAGTCACCAAACTCGGTACACATATTATTCTCATCAAGCCGGACAATTTTCTAATTTACATTCATTAGCTCCGACCAACAGGAAGTCAGCTATTTTGGTTTGAATGTTAATTTTTTGAAAAAACAGGCTATGAATTTTATACTACTACTCCTACAGGGTTTATCCAATTTACACCAAGCTTTTTTTAACTTGTTGCTAACACATTGAAGTTGTTTAATTGCAAACGGATTTTGGATATCTCAAACGGTTTGGCCGTGGCGAGGCAACGAATTTATGGCAAGAAAAGGGAAACAAAGTGTTATAACTTCTGCATACATTAATTGATTTTGATGAAACTTTGGCTTAGTCTTCGTTGTACAAGGCTGATCACATGGAGTTGACTATTGTGATTCAAAGTCATAGCGCCACCAACTGGAAGCAGAAAATGTGTCACTTTCAGCATACATTGAGATCACCCTCTTATTTTTACCTGATTTGCTTCAAAATTCATCAGAATAATGTTAAAACTTGGCACATGTAATCCTTTGAAAATGGGCAGGGAGGAGGGGCTCTATAGCGGCACCTTGTAGTGCAGTAAATGTGGAGTGAATTTGACATAGTCCTTTGATGTTTAACCGTTTTAAGTGCCTATTGCCCGCTGTGCACAGTTGCCCTGAAGCCACCGGGGTGGCGGTGCCACCGGGCTTGGGCCCGCCATCGCTGCTCGCAGCTATATTTATTTATTTTTTTTCTAAGTTTTTGGGGTTTTTGGGGCCCTTAACATGCTCAAAAACTCTTGAAATTTTGCACACGGGTCAGAACCCGCGGCCATGACAGCCGGAGAAAAGCTGGTACCCGGGCATGGCAGAGGGGCTCGACAGCGCCCCCTTGAATTGGGTCAGAAAACATGGTCCATATATCAAACACGCTTGCACATACAAGTATAAAACTCGGTACACATATAGACTTTATCGGGCCAAACAACTTTCGTACTCTAAGTTATACGTCACCTCAACAGGAAGTCAGCTATTATGGGTTGTTTGAAAAACGCATGCTCTGGAATTTGATATACTCCTCCTAGGCAATTAATCCGATCACCACCAAACTCGGTCAGCATGAAGTCAAGACATTGATGATGAAAAATTGCCAGCGGATTTTTGATATCTCAAACGGTTTGGCTGTGGCGAGGCAACGAATTTATGGCAAGAAAAGGGAAACACGAAATGTGTTATAACTTCTGCATACATTGATTGATCTTTATGAAACTTCACGAGTGTGTTGGTTGTAATAGTCTGATCACATGGATGTGACTATTGTGAGTCAAAGTTATACTGCCACCAACTGGCAGCAGGAAGCGTGTCACTCTCAAAATGCTTTGAGATCACCATTTTATTTTTATCTGATTTGCTTCAAACTTCACCACAATAATGTCAAAACATGGCAGATGTAGACCTTTGAAAAGAATTGTGATATCTCAAACATAGTTGCCTTGGCAACACGTCAAACTTTTATAATATTCTTTGGCGTTTTTGAAGCCGTTAACATGCTTCAAATTGGATGAAACTCGACACACATATCATTATTGTCATACAGTAGATATGGACAAAGCCTTAGAAACGGGCGGGGAGCAGGGGCTCTGCAGCGCCACCTTTTGACAAAAGTGGGGGGTTTAGTTTAACCTACAGTCACCAAACTCGGTACACTTATTGTTCTCAATAAACTGGACAACTTTCTCATTTACAGTCATTAGCTCTGACCAACAGGAAGTCAGATATTTTGGTTTAAATGTGGATTTTTCAAACATTCTTACGCACATACTTAAGCTCTCTTAGACGTAGGGTCTCAGTCCCCCTACCCCCCTCCCTCTGTGTGTGTGTGTGTGTGTGTGTGAGTGAGTGAAAGTGAGAGACAGAGAGAGTTTTACAGCCTTTTATTGCAGACTCACTGTGCTTAAGAGTTTATTTCCAACCCTTACTCAATCACATCTGAAGCAGCTAATCAGGCCAGTTCATTTGTAGGCCACTGACAACATATTATTATATTATTAGTTTGATAATTAGGGTTAATTCAAATATAAAAACACACTGCAAAAGCATGCTTTTGGTGCATAAGATTGGGGCACAAACAACAGCTCAGGGAGGTCGAAAACATAAAGTGTGAGGATTATTGACTAGCCTTATTCCTGACTAGCCTACTGCGTTTCAGATTACGGGTTCCACTTCCGGTTTGGTGAACTTCCATTCAAAAAAACTGAAACTTATCGTTTCAAATCATATGGTTGCCCTACAATTAAAGCTTATCTGTCAGCTTGACTGAATCAGCTGTCAATTTCTTTCATGTTTTATTTTCAGACATCATGAGAATGACATAACGCTTGGTATTGTAATATGTTATAAGAAAAATATCTATGGCAAGAGCTCTTTTCAGCAGCTGCTTTCTATCCTCCAGAATATTTTATTTTGTCTCTTTGCATACTGCTGTAATAGTATGAAAAAGGACAGCATATACTGTACATTTGTGGTCTGTTCTCTCTATATAATTTACAATACATCCCATTAATAATTCACTGGAATGCACAAAAAATCTCCTCAAAGCCTCACGTCTCTTTCCAGGTTTGTTTCACAGGTAAATACAATTTATTAAAATGGAAATCACTTTGAAATAGTATCACACAATGCTGAAGTTCATGACCTTTTTTATTAAGGCAATGTATTACATAATGCATATATATATATATATATATATCACTATAGCATATGTTCAACCCATCCGTTATTGCTGTGGAAAAAATCACACCTTTACATGGCTTGTTGAAATTACGTTGTTGATGCTTTCACACTTTTAAATGTCCATTTATTGTTCATTGGTTGAAGGGTGAGTAGAATAATGTCATCTTATTGTACCCAGTTTAAAAAGATCATAGTGTCTATCACTGACTGTTTACAGTTTAACGGAAATTACTCCCATAATTCGTGCAAAGCGTCGTGGGGCGTTGGAATAAGGTGGATACAACATCAGCAATCACAGGCATTCGCATTAAGGCTAAATTAGATTTCTCAGAGCACGGTGGAGTTTGCACAAATAACAGTATGTAATTTGCTCTAGAATTTTTTTAGGGTTTGTCTGAGAAAAAACACAGACATGGCAGATTAGGATGATATTTTGCACTCATTGTTTGATTTAAATTAAATTACGATTGTATGTTTAGTAATTGAACCTGAATGAATTCAAAATGAAGGTACTATACTTCAGATCAGTAAAAAGATAAGAAAACTGTTAGTCTTTGTTTTTTTTAAGTTCGAATGACAAAATAGCTGTGTTAGGCACTGATTAAAGTGGATTGATTCTATGTTTTCATTGTATGAGTTTTAATGAACTTTAAAACTTGGAAAATAAAACTGCATTGTTTAGGGTACAATGCAATATTTTGTGTGTAGTTATTTATTTGTAAATATTATGATATAATCAATGTTAAAATAATAGTTTGGTATAACACAACATTTACTTAGTGCACAGCCTTAATATGGTTTGAAAGAAATATGTGTATAAATTTAATAAGGTAGTAGCAGTAGGAGTAAAAAAAAAAAAAAAAAATCATGTATTTGTCATCTTAAAGGAGGCAAGCTGACAGGGAAATATATGTACGAAAATATTTGTTATTCTAAAACTTGATCTATAGTGGACAATTGTAGTGTAATAGCAGTCTTCTGGTAGTTGAAATGGTTAAAAGTTAATAATATGCTGTTTGGACCAAAAACACTAAAAACATGGCTGAAGTTTGAAGTAAAAGCTGCTGCAGTAAATGTGGTGTGATATTGACATAGTACTTTTATGTTTAACCGTTTTAAATGCCCATTGCCCGCTGTGCACAGTTGACCTGAAGCCACCGGGCTTTGGCCCGTCATCGCTGCTCGCAGCTATATTTATACATGTTCCCAATTAAGTACAACTGCGGTGACTATCATGTTGTTTTACTGTTTTATTCTTTAATAATTATATATCAAAGTCATAAACTACCTCACTATACAGACATATTTTAAAAATTCATAAAAATATGAAATCAAATTGTTTTCTACAAACTCCACCTGATTCTTGTTCTAGATCTCCCCAAGTGGTGATTTCCATGTTGTTTTTCTGTTTTATTCTTTAATAATTATATGTAAGTAGCGATAGTTCATTTGAAGTTTACTCAAGTGGAAGAATGTTACTAATAAACTTAGGCCTACTAGCACTATGCATTATATTTTTTAAAAAGTAGATTATCTTAATATCAAAACCTTAAATTTTCTCTGGACTCAATGATAAATACATGTCTGACCGTTGGAACGAACCCCCCCCCAAAAAACCTAGAAAATCGCATTCATGGCGATTTATGGTGATTTTATTTCCGTTAGACCCTTGCCTACATTGACGCTGATGCATTAAAGAGGAAGGCTCCCCTGTTCCAAGATGGCGGCTCTATTGACGCATTCGTTCCAATGAACTGCCGTATCCAAGGCGACATCGGTCAAGCCGATTCGAATGCATCGACCATGCCGACAAAAAGTTATGGAATTCAAGTCGATTCCTTAAACCGTTTTCGTAAAACACGCAAACGAATTGTACATTGTGCTTGTGAAAATAGACATAAGGCTGTATCTCCGCAACGCTTTATCGTATTCAGACCAAACTTGGTACATGTCATCACAAACATGACATGAGGCATCATGCAGTGTTTTGGCACAGCGCCACCTACTGGTTCGGAAATATGAAAAATTGATATTTTTGCTTATAACTTCTGATGGGTTTGTCAAAAAATAATAAAATTCGGGGAATCATGCCGAGTCGAATGATAACTAATTTATCCATATCGGACATTTTGGCCATCGGCCATTTTAAATTTTGTGCTAAAATGCTGTATTTTTACGAACGCATTAGCGTATCTTTACGAAACTCGGTATGGGTCATCAGGACAATGCCCCAAAGGAGCCTGAGAAGTTTCGGACCAGCGCCACCTAGTCGTAAAATCAAATATTCAAATGCTTATCACTATGGGTGTGGTCAACTAATTTTCAAAAGAGTCATGTCCTTAGACTCCTGAATCCCTGCTGAGTCCAACGATACCAAACATGCTAGGTTTCGACTTATGGTTTGTCCGCCATGTTGAATTTTGCGAAAAACCTACTTTTTCGAACTCGTCCTAGACGCTACATTTGATTTCCATGAAAATCAAGTCAGATGATCTTCAGACCATGCTTGCAAAAAGTTATTAAGAGCTTTTTGTTTAACCCAACTGTTTTTGAAAAACACGCAAATAAATTTAACGTAGAGCACCCCAAATTGGACTCAAGGTTATATCTCCGAAATGCTTTATCATATTTAGACCAAACTTGGTACATGTCATCATAAGCATGACCTAAGGCAACATGCAGTGTTTCAGCACAGCGCCACCTACTGGTCCGGAGATATGAAAAATGGCTATTTTTGCTTTAACTTCTGATGGGTTTGTCTAAAAATCATAACTTTGGTCTCCTAGGATTCAGGGCATCATGCCGAGTCGAATGATATCCAAATTTTCCATATCGGCCATTTTGGCCATTGGCCATTTTGAATTTTGTGGTAAAATGCTGTATTTTAGGAACACATTTGCGTATTGTTATGAAACTCGGTATGGGTCATCAGCACAATGACCTGAAGGAGCCTGAGAAGTTTCGGACCAGCACCACCTAGTGGAGATTTTTTTTTTCATATGCTTATAACTTTTGATCTGATTGACTTATTTTCACGGGACTCACTTTCTAAGACTCCTGAATCCTTGCCGAGTCCAATGATACCAAACGTGTTAGGTTTCAACTTACGGTTTGTGCGGCATGGTGATTTAGCGCTTAAAAAACGATTGCGAATATCTTCAAAACCGTTAGCCCGATCGAGACGAAACCACCGTAGGAAACATGAAACCTTAGCTGGTTAACTATATGTCACAGCCCAAATGTCAAAATTTTGAAGTCGTTCATTGGTCATTTTTTATGATCTCATACATATAAATGTCTATAACCCAAAAACTAAATAAGATTTTTCCACCAAATTTGACACACACATGTATGGGGTCACCCTGAGGACATATAAAAAAAATGGTTGGATTTTGCCTCTTGGTGGTGCTATAATTGAACAAAACAAGAAATTGCCATTAAGTGCTATACAGTATTATGATATAAAATGTTCTATTATATGAATGCTTTGGTGTACCATTATGAAACTCGGTATGTGTCATCGGCACCATGCTTTGAAGGTTCTCAAATGGATCCGAGAGAAATGTTGTAATAACATTTATTAAAAATGCTAATAGTTTTATGTAAATGTGGCCTATTGTAATGGGACTTGTTTTATTAGGTTCCGTGGGTTCATGCTGAGAACATTGATGCCAATTTTACAATAGTCAGCCAAACTTCCTGTCCGCCATTTTGATTTTCTATAAAACCTACTTTTTCAAACTGCTCTCAGACCATTCATCCAATTTTCACCAAAATCGAATCGTATCATCTTCAGACCATGTCGAATTAAAGATATGGATTTCGTGTTGATAGACAAAACCGTATTCATATACCACAGCGAAGAATTAGAGTCTTGATGCCCAAATGACTCTTGAGGATGTATCTCTGCAATGCTTTGACATATTGACACCAAACTTTGCTATTGTCATTGTCAACTCACTCTGACCATACCGCATGAATTTGGTCACAGCGCCACCTATTGGTGGAAAGTGATAAACCAGTAAATCTTTATCATTGACTGTTGTTGTGGAAATTTTAAAAAATCTTCAAAAAGTTTCAAGTAATGAGTAATAGTAGATTTCTAAGTAGTGCATGTGTCTTTAGAGACATAAACCTTATCAGGGGAGATGTACCTGGGTGGGATAGGTTAAACTCATCCTTGAAAGATATGAGGGGTCCTGGGTAAGACAGACCTATGATTTGTACAAGATATCCTTAACAAAGATATGGAAAAGAACGTGTTTTACGTGACATGCAGGTTTTGTGTGACATACGTGGAAGAGGAAAAGGGTCAGGAATGACTATATTTGGAAGGGAGAGCTTAACCTTGAAGAGCTAAGGAAAGTATCAAGGTGCCCAGGGAAAGGAATGTGTTATTCTCACACTCTGTAGCTTCCAAGTGAAGCTGTCATGACTGTTTGAGTCTTTCTTATAAGAAATAAAACTTTAAAAGGCTCTTGGGTCTGAGTTTGTTTCTTACACAGTGCGTTGCTGTCGACTTTTTGCCACAACAATTTGGTGTCAGAAGTGAGGATTCCCTGGTGCCTTTTGGATTGGACTCAGAAGCGTGTGACGTTTGGCCAACCTGAGAGACTCTCAGCCCTACCCCGCAAAAAGGTTCAGGGAAGAGGGGTCCGCCGCCGCTGAGCCCACTGGGGGAACCACAGGAATTGAGAAAAGAATCCCAGGTGGCAACACGGCTCGCTGGTAAGAAACAAATTTAAAATTTTATGGGAAATGAAAATTTTATGGTTTTGGTAAGAATTTGTGATTTGGTAAATAAGTAATTAGAAAACAGGACGAACCATTTTGGAGGCTTCGGCTGGGCTGTGTGGTCGCGGTCCAAGGGTTTTGTGGGATTGAGATCGACTGCAATAGTTAGTAATAGTAAAAATTTGAATTGTGGTGTGATGCACAACGCAATCTAAATAATCAAAAAATAGTAATAGTGAATTGGGAAAGAAAATTTGAATTGTGGTCTGCGGTGACAATCTGTGAACGCTGGGAGTCCGCCGAAGCAGATTGTACGAGTCTGCATAACACAATTTAAATAACCAAAAGCAGGGCGATCAAGACATCCCCAAAACTGATCGTGAGTGCAGTAACAGCGTATTTCTAAGTGCTTAAATCTGTAAGTGGCCCGTGCGGCCTTGGGTCAAAAAGGTCGTGGAGCAGTTGCTCAAAGCTCGTCCGGTTGGGGCAGTCAATCGGATCTGTTGGAGACGTCCGCAGATTATTAGGTGTGCGCCGAAGAGTTAAAATCCACACAAGCCGGGAGAATCGAAAATGGGGAAATCCCAAAGCAAGCTTGCACAAAAGGTTACAGGGGGTGCTGTTGAATATGATACCCCTGTGTATTTTCAAATGAGAAAAATGTACGGATGAGCAGGGTTGAGAGATATAGATAAATTGGTTAAATATCATGATTTTCCACCCGAAGGAACATTGAGTGTAACACGACTCACAATGATCAAAGCTGATATAGAGGCAGGGGATGAAGGGAAAGTGGGCTGTTGTAAACGCAAGTACGCGTGTGTGAATTGTAGTCAAACGGTGAATTGCTGGCTGCAGGAAGCAGAAAAGAGAGAGAAGAGCTTTGCAGAAGCAGTTAGTACAACCAGTAGAGATGGAAGTGCAAAATAAAGCAAATGAAGAAAAGGTTGAAGAAAAAGAGAAAAGTATAAAAACAAATAAAAAGGTAAATTAACCGAATTTGAGAAGTGAAGCAAGGAATTTGCTCAGAGAACATCTGACTATGTTTCACCCATCTAACCCCTTTTATTCTGTCTCTGTGTCTCCATCTGTCCCTCCGCCGAGTTATCATCATCCAACAAACTTCCCAAGCGGTATGCAATGTGTGACCTGGGTTCCAGACGACGACAATTCCCCCCCTCCAAAACAACAGAACGTGCCCCCTCAACAACAGCCGGGAGCAGCGGCAGCGGTAGTGGGTGAG
Organism: Ancherythroculter nigrocauda; assembly: GCA_036281575.1. Taxonomy (NCBI): domain Eukaryota; kingdom Metazoa; phylum Chordata; class Actinopteri; order Cypriniformes; family Xenocyprididae; genus Ancherythroculter; species Ancherythroculter nigrocauda. Next base: position 38,980,640 of record VTFQ01000003.1, on the reverse strand, counting down.
AGACCACGAGCAACCATAAAAATCTCCACATCCCAGCCCCTCTTGGAAGACCCCGACGACCTAGACATGATACCCGAGACCCCGGAAGAGAGAGATGACAGTAAACAGCCACCAAGCAAAAGACTGACAAGACAGAGGGTAAAGTCTGAAAATGTGAGCATCACAATTCCATCAGAGAACATGCAGGCCCCCATGATCGAAGTATCAGGGCCAGAGGAGCCTATGCTTGTGTACAGACCTTGGACTATGACTGAAATAAAACAGGCAATGGAACACCTGCCGAACCCTGAAGAAGCAAGCGAAAAGTTTGTAGAGGATTTTGGCACGTTTTGCATGGAGTTCAGTCCAACGATGCATGAACTGAAAAGAATGCTGGCCCTGAAACTGGGTGCGACGAACTGGTACAAGGTGAAGGGCCGACTGCGCAGAGCAGACTGCAGAAGAGAACACCGCGACTGGGAACACCGAGCAAATGCGGAATACCGCGAGGCTGTGACGGAGTTGGCTGATGCTATCAGGACAGCTTTTCCCGTGCGCACTGGGATCACGAAAATGAACAGCTGCATGCAAGAGAAAGGTGAGAGTGTGCGCACTTTCTATCACCGGCTGATTGAACTGTTTAACAAACACGGCGGCATACCAGAGCCAGCAGACTGGTAAATAAGTAATTAGAAAACGGGACGAACCATTTTGGAGGCTTCGGCTGGGCTGTGTGGTCGCGGTCCAAGGGTTTTGTGGGATTGAGATCGACTGCAATAGTTAGTAATAGTAAAAATTTGAATTGTGGTGTGATGCACAACGCAATCTAAATAATCAAAAAATAGTAATAGTGAATTGGGAAAGAAAATTTGAATTGTGGTCTGCGGGGACAATCTGTGAACGCTGGGAGTCCGCCGAAGCAGATTGTACGAGTCCGCATAACACAATTTAAATAACCAAAAGCAGGGCGATCAAGACATCCCCAAAACTGATCGTGAGTGCAGTAACAGCGTTTTTCTAAGCGCTTAAATCTGTAAGTGGCCCGTGCGGCCTTGGGTCAAAAAGGTCGTGGAGCAGTTGCTCAAAGCTCGTCCGGTTGGGGCAGTCAATCGGATCTGTTGGAGACGTCCGCAGATTATTAGGTGTGCGCCGAAGAGTTAAAATCCACACAAGCCGGGAGAATCGAAAATGGGGAAATCCCAAAGCAAGCTTGCACAAAAGGTTACAGGGGGTGCTGTTGAATATGATACCCCTGTGTATTTTCAAATAAGAAAAATGTACAGATGAGCAGGGTTGAGAGATATAGATAAATTGGTTAAATATCATGATTTTCCACCCGAAGGAACATTGAGTGTAACACGACTCACAATGATCAAAGCTGATATAGAGGCAGGGGATGAAGGGAAAGTGGGCTGTTGTAAACGCAAGCACATGTGTGTGAATTGTAGTCAAACGGTGAATTGCTGGCTGCAGGAAGCAGAAAAGAGAGAGAGAAGAGCTTTGCAGAAGCAGTTAGTACAACCAGTAGAGATGGAAGTGCAAAATAAAGCAAATGAAGAAAAGGTTGAAGAAAAAGAGAAAAGTATAAAAACAAATAAAAAGGTAAATTAACCGAATTTGAGAAGTGAAGCAAGGAATTTGCTCAGAGAACATCTGACTATGTTTCACCCATCTAACCCCTTTTATTCTGTCTCTGTGTCTCCATCTGTCCCTCCGCCGAGTTATCATCATCCAACAAACTTCCCAAGCGGTATGCAATGTGTGACCTGGGTTCCGGGCGACGACAATTCCCCCCCTCCAAAACAACAGAACGTGCCCCCTCAACAACAGCCGGGAGCAGCGGCAGCGGTAGCAGGTGAGAGACCACGAGCAACCATAAAAATCTCCACATCCCAGCCCCTCTTGGAAGACCCCGACGACCTAGACATGATACCCGAGACCCCGGAAGAGAGAGATGACAGTAAACAGCCACCAAGCAAAAGACTGACAAGACAGAGGGTAAAGTCTGAAAATGTGAGCATCACAATTCCATCAGAGAACATGCAGGCCCCCATGATCGAAGTATCAGGGCCAGAGGAGCCTATGCTTGTGTACAGACCTTGGACTATGACTGAAATAAAACAGGCAATGGAACACCTGCCGAACCCTGAAGAAGCAAGCGAAAAGTTTGTAGAGGATTTTGGCACGTTTTGCATGGAGTTCAGTCCAACGATGCATGAACTGAAAAGAATGCTGGCCCTGAAACTGGGTGCGACGAACTGGTACAAGGTGAAGGGCCGACTGCGCAGAGCAGACTGCAGAAGAGAACACCGCGACTGGGAACACCGAGCAAATGCGGAATACCGCGAGGCTGTGACGGAGTTGGCTGATGCTATCAGGACGGCTTTTCCCGTGCGCATTGGGATTACGAAAATGAACAGCTGCATGCAAGAGAAAGGTGAGAGTGTGCGCACTTTCTATCACCGGCTGATTGAACTGTTTAACAAACACGGCGGCATACCAGAGCCAGCAGACCGGGGTGCCGAGGCCGATGTTTGGGAATGTTATGTGAGCAATTGGTTCACCAAAGGACTGCGAGAGGAAATTATGAAAAGACTGAGAAGCAGCTTGGTCGGCTGGGCAGAGGCTCGTTTGTCCGGCCTACTAAAATATGCGCTGCATGTGGAAACACAGCTGGAGGAAGAAAAGGCAGAAGCTGCACAACGCGCAGCAGAGGAAGAGCGACTTGCAACAGTGAAACGAGAGAAAGCGCGAGCCAAAGCCGACAAAGAAATGCAACTGGCAATGGTCAACGGAGTAAGAAAGATCGGGGAAACGTCTGGGAATGAAGAGGGGAACAGAGACCGAAGAGACAGCGGACGAGGAAGAAACGCGAACAGAGTGAGGAGCTGGAAAAGTGAGTGGAGATGCTGGATTTGTGAGACGAATGACCACAATTTGAGAGACTAAGAAGTGTCGAGTGTGCAGGCAGGATGGTCATTGGGGCGACAACTGACCAAAGGCCAAGAAGGATCAGACTGCCTGAGTGGAGGGGGAGAGCGGAGAGTGGACTGAGGGGACCCAGGGAACACAGCCAACCGCTTCAGATAAGGGAAGTGAACATTTATTAACAACACACATATACACATACACTGATATTCTAAAATGTTCTGGACAGACAAAGTGTGTGCGCTCTTAGTAGAGCTGACAGAGAAGCAGCACTCAGCTTATCTCATGACAGGGCAGCTGGTACCTCATATCTCACTCGTGAAGGCTACGGGAGAGAGCTGGGGAGAAGTGGGGCTGTTTGTGAGACAATGTGTTGAAACAACAGACTGGGTGAGAAAAGATAAGGATGTGAGTTTCAGTAAGAAACTAAATGCATTTATGACTACCTTTGAAGGGAAGGTTAGGGTGGAAAGAATCATAACACCAATTGAGAAACAAAGCAAAGGAAATCATTGCACGGTAGTTGATGATGTTGCAAAAATACATCCGCTGTTGGCGGAAGTACCTGAAAAACTGTGGGCAAAACACAAATATGATGTGGGTTTGATTAAAGGCTGTGAGCCAGTGGTCATTGTTCCAAAATCAGATTATAGACCATGTCAGCAACAATATCCTTTAAAAAAGGAAGCCGTACTCGGAATAACTCCAGTCTATGAGTCATTACTAAAGGAAGGAGTTATTGTACCGTGCAAAGATTCTCCTATGCGCACTCCTATCTTTCCTGTGAAGTAGATTAGGGACAAAGGTCAACCCACTGAGTGGCGTTTTGTTCAAGATCTGCAGGCAGTTAACTCAGCTGTCAGACAGAGGGCCTCTTTGGTAGCGAACCCTTATACCATTTTGTCACAAATACCACAAGATGCTGAATATTTCTCTGTTGTGGACCTGGCCAATGCTTATTTTAGCGTGCCAGTTGACAAAGACAGTACATTTTGGTTTGCATTTAATTTTAATGGGAAGGGATATAAATTCACGAGGCTCTGTCAGGGGTTCTGTGATAGCCCTAGCATATACAATGAGGCACTCAGAAAAAGTTTGGAACCATTATGTCTGACAGATGGGACTGCTTTACTGCAATATGTAGATGATCTGTTAATTTGTGCAAGAGATGAGGCTACTTGTGTGGCTGACACAGTCACTCTCCTGAAGCATCTGGCGCAGGAGGGTCACAAGGTCAGTAAATCAAAACTGCAATTTGTGAAACAGCAAGTAACCTTTCTGGGACATGTAATTTCACGAAATGGTAAATCACTCTCTGACAAAAGGGTGCAAGCAATAAGAGATGTACCAAAACCAATTACCAAAAAGCAAATGCTGTCATTTTTGGGAATGTGTTCATACTGTCGAACATTCATCCCCAACTATGCAGTATACGAGCAACCCTTGCGAGCCTTGACAACAGGAAAGGGTTTGAAATCATGTGATGAAATTGAATGGACCAGTGAGGCAGAAAAAGCGTTTGAATTCATGAAATGTCAGTTGGGTCAAACTCCCACTTTGGGAATTCCGGAACCCACAAAACCCTTTGTTCAGATGGTTGATGAGAAAAATGGATATATGACTTCTGTTTTGTTGCAGTATCATGGAGACAGACTTCGACCTGTGGCATATTTTTCAAGCAAATTGGATCCAGTTGCAGCCGGACTGCCACACTGCTTGAGGGCCGTGGCGGCAGCAGAGAAGGCCGTACTGGCGTCTAGGGAGTTTGTGGGGTATGCTAATCTGACATTGATGGTGCCACACGAGGTCTCCATGATCCTACAAGAACAGAAAACATCACATTTATCCACAGCTAGATGGTTGAGGTATCATACTGTCTTGCTTGATATGCCAAATATTGTGGTTAAGCGTTGCACAACACTGAATCCTGCCACCCTCCTTCCAACAGAGGAGGATGGGGAGGAGCATCACTGTTGTCTAACGGCTCTTGAACAAGTGTGCACACCACGTTCAGATCTGTCTGACGAACCAATTGAAAACTGTTACAATATTCTGTTTGTGGATGGGTCCGCGTTTAAAGATCCACAGACAGGGAAAAATCGAGTAGGGTACGCAATCACGACCGAATTCGAACTTGTGGCATCCGGCGCATTACCGTCAAATTATTCTGCCCAAGCAGCAGAGCTCGTGGCTCTGACTGAAGTGTGCAAACTCATGACAGACAAATGCGTTACAAATTATACGGATTCACGTTATGCTTTTGGGGTAGCTCATGACTTTGGGGCTCTGTGGAAACACAGAAAATTTCTAAAATCTGATGGGCACCCAATATTGAATGCTCCTTTGGTAGCTGCTCTCTTGGAGGTCATTATGTTGCCTGAGAGATTAGCTATCTGCAAGTGCACAGGACATCGATCTGATGAAACGTCCATATCAACAGGAAATCGACTGGCTGACGGAAAGGCGAAGGCTGCGGCCTTGTCTGGCGAGACGAAGGAGGCAGAATGTGCCTTGGTTCCCGTGACTAACAATGTTAATTCTCCTTCCTTACAGAGCATGCAGACATTTGCAACAGGAGTAGAAAAGAACCAGTGGAGACAGGCCGGTTGTACACTGGAGGAGGGAGTGTGGATGAGCAGTGATGGCAAGCCTTGTTTACCCCGACATTTTTATACCCACTATGCGAAAGCATTGCATGGGAAAGACCATTCATCAAAAATGATAATGGTGGCAGAAATGAAAGAATTGTGGTTTACAAAGGGATTCACTACTGTAGCAGAAAACTTCTGTAAAAGATGTGTGATTTGTAATAACCATAATGTGGCGAGGGGAGTAAAAATGCCTCAAATGTCTCAACCTCCAGCCTCAGGGCCATCTGAATACATAATGTGTGACTTTGTTGAACTGACCCCATGTAATGGGAAGAAATACTGTTTAACAATGGTAGACATGTGGTCAAAGTGGGTGGAAGTGTTCCCCACATCAAAACAAGACACAGCAGCAGTGGCAAAGGCCCTGTTGACTGAGATCGTCCCACGATGGGGAGTCCCACGCAAGATCAGTTCTGACAATGGCACACATTTTGTAAATGAGGGAATAAAACAAGTGGGAAAATTTTTGGGAATTGATCTGAAAACACTTACTCACCGTCGTCAGGAGGGGCAATAGAGAAACAGAATGGAATTTTGAAAAACAAATTGGCAAAATGCTGTGAGGAAACTGGACTCACATGGCTTAAAGCACTGCCCATTGTTCTGATGTACATGAGAATGAGAAAAAGAAGCAGACTGAATTTGAGTCCATACGAAATTCTCTTTGGTAAACCACCACGAATTGGGGTGCATGGGGGTAAACAACTGCTGCCTTCAACAGATTTGTGTGAACATGACATGATAAGCAATTGTAAAGAATTGTCTTCTCTTTTATCTGATGTCTGTGTCCAGGTGAAAGCTGCACAGGGGAGAGTGGCAGAGACCACCCTCCATAACATCAACCCAGGCGACTCTGTCGTGGTGAGAGATCTGAGGAGAAAGAGTTGGAGGGCCAGGAGGTGGCTAGGACCATTCCAGGTGCTTCTGACGACTCACACGGCTGTGAAAGTAGCAGAAAGGGCCACTTGGATCCACGCCAGCCACTGCAGGAAGGTGCCAACCCCGTCTCAAGAGGAGGAGCAAAGAAAGAAGTAAACGGAAGACAGCCAATGCCAAAGGGAAAGGTTCAGGTCAAGTTGATCTGAGCCAACACAACAGAACCAGAGGAAGAAGAGTCACATGTCAATTTCTGCACAGATCCTGTATAAACACCAAGTGCCACTATCAGCTCAGGAACAAGGACATGGCAGGAATATTGTGTTAAAGCAGCCGATATACAAGCTTGAGCCAGCGGTGAGAACACAAGCTGCAGTAGTGTTGAAAAGGTGGGAGTTGAGGAAGATTCAAGAACTGCTGATAACAGATCCAAGCATCATAGCTGTGTGCTCAAGTGGAGCGACAAAATACCAAACTGAATCCAGAGGGGAGTGGAGAGGATATACGACTCTTATCGTGCAATCTGTGCAGGGGTGGCGTCCCTACATAGACAGAGAAAGCAGAGCAGTAAGTGCTGCTAAGACCGATCTACCTCACACCTTCTGGGCATACAACTGCGCTGTGCATACAGCAAACTGAACTGAATTGAAGAAAATGGAACAGGCAAAACCGTGGCATCCTTTTCGGATACGAGGATTGTGTGGTTTGTCAAGAACAAATTGTGTATTGACTGTCGTTGCTGTGTTGATATGTGGTGTTATTATACTCCTCACCGCAGAACTCGAGAAGACAACGAGAGTAACAATGATGGGGAGCAACGACAGTGTGAGTGAAAACTACCAAATGGAAGACAACGAGACATCCATCCGACGTGTGAAGAGATCAACGGCAGTACTGATAGCACCTGTGCAAGGATTGACAGAAAGCATTCTCAACATCAAAGAAGGCTCATCAGTGCAATTCGACTGTAATCCGTTTGCAAAGAACTGTCCAGGCTGTGGAAATCAAGGTACGACTAGCTATGCACCAACATACTTTTGCAAAGATCCGTGCAAATGGGCCGACGTAAAAGCCTATACTGACCCCACGAGCTACGGGAAGGACAAGAGATTTCAAGTGGTCAAGCACAGCAGACATGGTAACAACAAGGACGGCATGAGAGTGTTGATGACAGCTGTAAAGATGTCAGATCAAGGCAAGTACTTCTGTGCTATTGACAAGACAGGTACAGACTGGTACGAAGCATTCAGTGTTGTTGTGAGAGAACAACCACCTGTGAGACCAAACATTAGACTAGCTTATATGCCAGCCACTAACGAAGAATTGACATGGATGGGACGTGACGGTACAGTGAGTGGAAGCGTACAGAAGGCGGCGGAAAAGTGCCATGGAAACAGGGCATGTACTCTGGCTCTGCTGCAGAAACAAGAATTAGAAATAAAAACAAGTTGCTGGCTTTGTTTGCAAATGACTCATGCATGGGAAGCAATTCCTTTGACTGTTAAAACTATAAAAGATACCACCTGTCTGATTCCGGGGGAGATGACTCAAGTGCTGGACATTGCAGCAGACATAGAGATGGGAAGAACGCCACTACTAAGCCCAAAACCCTTCTGTACTCTTAAATATGAACGTGAGAAACCAAAGGGTGCATTACCACCGTTAAGAGTGACACGCAAACAGGGAGATGTATGTGTCTGCCAGAAAGAAGACATCTATGAGAAAATGGACAACACAGGAGAGTCTGTCTGCAGAATTAGAATTGACGTGGAGAAGAGGAAGACAAATCTTTGTAAAGCAACCATCAACGGAGTGGCCAAGAACTTTTCATGTCCTTTCAACGAGTTACAGGAGACCTCTCCTGTTGCAGTGTGGGTGTGTGGAGATAAGGCGTATCATTATTTGCCGAAAGGGACTTGGAAAGGTTGTTTAACTTGGAAAGGTTGTTGGTATCTAGCAATGGCAAATGAAACTGAACTAGCTCTAACAATGATAAATGATGAAATGAAAGAGATAAGAAGTGCAGTTATCCAGAAGAGGTTAGCCCTTGACCTTTTGACATCAGAAAAAGGTGGGGTGTGTAAACTCCTGGGGACTTCATGTTGTTTTCATATTCCAGACTTCAGTGACAATATTACTGATATTGTAGCTCACATGAGACAGGCCGTAAAAGAGCCAGAACAGGTAAACAGCAATTGGATGAAATGGTTTGATTCCCTGGGAGGAGGTTGGATGCACTGGTTATTGTACACTGTTTTACCAATTGGGGCAATAGGGTTAATGGTGATAATATGTTTGCCATGTATCTACAAATGTCTTTCATGTGCTGTACAAAGAGTGATGATGTCAGAAAAAGAACACCAACTGATGAGATTGCCTATGTATACAGATGACATGTTTTTAGAATGGTCAGAGAAAGAACAGGAAGTGAGTGAAACCAAATCTGAGGAGTCTAGTGTTTAAATTAGTTAACTGAACTGAGACTAAAAGTAAACTAAGAAACATTGAAATCAATGAAAAGAAAAAGTAATCTGATTATGAGGGTTTAGATTCATGGGAATGCCCATTCTTTATCTATTCTGTTTAGCTTGCTAAAATACAGGGTCTATCCCCACATAAAAAGCCTTAAGCATTATTTCTGACTTCTTTCACAAATTTAAGAGAGTGATCTTTCATGTGAAAATCAGAGATGAGAAGCATGAAGGTGATGTAATAACTTAAGTTTGCTATGGGAAAATGTAATCAACAACAATGATTGAAACTGAGAGATTGATTAACTATCAAATTATCAATGAATGATAAAGAGGAGGAATTGTTGTGGAAATTTTAAAAAATCTTCAAAAAGTTTCAAGTAATGAGTAATAGTAGATTTCTAAGTAGTGCATGTGTCTTTAGAGACATAAACCTTATCAGGGGAGATGTACCTGGGTGGGATAGGTTAAACTCGTCCTTGAAAGATATGAGGGGTCTTGGGTAAGACAGACCTATGATTTGTACAAGATATTCTTAAAGATATGGAAAAGAACGTGTTTTACGTGACATGCAGGTTTTGTGTGACATACGTGGAAGAGCAAAAGGGTCAGGAATGACTATATTTGGAAGGGAGAGCTTAACCTTGAAGAGCTAAGGGAAGTATAAAGGTGCCCAGGGAAAGGAATGTGTTATTCTCACACTCTGTAGCTTCCAAGTGAAGCTGTCATGACTGTTTGAATCTTTCTTATAAGAAATAAAACTTTAAAAGGCTCTTGGGTCTGAGTTTGTTTCTTACACAGTGCGTTGCTGTCGGCCACAACACTGTATTTGTGGTTTTTCAGCTCTTTTGCACAAAATGATCTTAATAGGTCTTTAATTGCTCACTGTTGGTCTGATGCACACGGCCGTGTTGGCTGGCTTGTTGTGCCGCTTTTGTGCTTGGCCCTGTAAATGCTGCTTGCAGCCTTAATTAGGGGCCAAGCACCGAAGGTGCGTAGACACCTATTGTATCCGTTGGCGTTCTTTTTTTTCTTCTTTATTATTCTTCTTCTTCTTCCGCTCTGGAAGTCTATGGCAGCCCATAGAACAGCTTGCGGGAAAGTTGTGAAATTTGGCACACAGTTAGAGGACAGTCTGAACTGTGTCCATAGCAAATTTGGAGTCTCTAACTCAATCCCTCTAGCGCCACCAGCTGTCCAAAGTTGCACTTATGTTTATGCTAATAACTTTTGAACCGTAAGGGCTAGAAACAAAATTCTTTTTTCCTCTGTAGTGAACAACAGATGTGATGGCACCAGAGCTTCACAACAGACATTCTTTTGTCCCACTTTGATTAATCAAAAGAATGTGATAGGACCCTCAACGACAAGTAAATGACTATTGTAATCAGGACTGCCAAAAGTGGGTGACAGGAAAGATGACATCAACGGCCCATTGATGATAGGCTAATCTCATCACGAGTTGCCTTTGTTCACCTCAGGCTTCCATGCCTGAGTTCAAGGTGCGAATGACCATGGACTCCTAGGGCTGCCAAACCGGTTCTGGCTAGAGCACAGCAAGAACAAAGAAATGCTCAGAAAGAAAGACATTTTCTAAACATATTGGCTTGAAATCACCAAAAATGGACAGGAATACTGTAAGGAACATGTCCTATGTGTCCTTGTACTCATCCAGGAAACAAAACTACACCCACTCAGACAGAAGTGTGATACCTCAATCAATTCACATCAAGTTTGGACTCTGCACAAGGACTTTGAGAAAGGTTTAAAAAAGAAATACAGCATTTCCAAGGTCCTAAAGACATTGTCTTATTTAACTGTGTATTTTGGAACAATACAACAAGTTTCACAGGATGAAAGGTGGGCGTGTTAAGGGACGGACACCTGGAATGCTGTGACCCAATCACATCACCACATCAGGAAAGGTGGGGATTAGTAATCCCCTCCCCAACGAGAAGGAATAAAAGTTTTCCCAAGTGAACAGACCCTTGTTCTGAGTTTCTGACCTGACGCGGGAAGAACAACAGCACGACCAAGGTGAGACTCTTGCGAGTAAACCTTTCACCGCACGGATCAAGTAGCCAAAGTGCTTCTGCAGAGGACTTTGACTCCTGACCTGCATAACCCAAGGACCTCCAACCTACAGAAGATCCTACGGACCGACCACTATCTGACCTACAGTTCTCTGGATTACACAAAGACCTCCAGCACTCAGTGCAGCTCTGCAGCTGTTGGAAAGCAATCCAGTCTTCCACTGCACACGGAAGGATACCAGTGGACAACGTTTCCCATTCCCGGACTGATCACCCGACCAAGTGAAACGTAAATATAAGCTTACCAAACCTTTTCCAAAAGCCTTGGCATTAGGTTGTTGCTAAATGAGATTGCTATTTGTGTAGAGACTGTTTTTCTAGGGTCAGCGTACACAAATAGATACATTAGACATGTTATCTGTATTCAGAGTAAATGCTTATTTACTTATTTTTAATACCAGCATCCAGAAAGACCACAATTGACCCCCTCATAGACTGCTAATTACCCATTCATTGCTTCGTCCAATCCATTGCTCATCTACTTGTTTTGTTAACATCCATTTGTGTTGTAGTTTGTAGTTTCTGTTTGATTATTGATTCAATTTCCTTAGTAGTTTAGTCATTTTTCCTTAGTAGTTTAGTCATTTTCCTTCGTGGTATTTAGTGAGTGTGATATTTTACTCTTGTATATCTTTTTGTTAATAAATTCATTTTATTGCAAACTGTGTCATTCTTGTGTTGATAATAAGAGGCTCTACAAGCTCGCCCGAATCTCACTAAATCCTTCAGATTGGTCAGATGATAAACTTCCTCCAATTTATAAAATATTAATTCAGTTAACAATCTTTCATGATTGTTCTTTATTGTCAAGGTGATAATCCTGACTGGTGCCCTGAAATATTGGAAGGAATCATCTGACTCAATATTAATATTAATATTTAAGACCAAAATCACTACATTTGTGGTGCCCTCATGTGAGGCTAATCCAAAAATCACTACACCTCTGATCCTTGGGTCAAGACGAATCGAATGCACCCTATGACGTCATTTTCCGTCATGAAAATTTTTCCGCCATTTCGAATTTTCTGAAAAACCTACTTTTTCAAACTCCTCCTAGACCGTTACTCCAATTTTCACAAAAATTAAACCAGATCATCTTCAGACCATGCTGACAAAAAGTTATGGATTTCAAGTTGATTCCTCAAACTGTTTTCGAAAAACACGCAAACGAATTATACGTAGTGCTTGCGAAAATAGAAGTAAGGCTGTACACTTTATCATATTCAGACCAAACTTGGTACATGTCATCACAAGCATGACCTCAGGCATCATGCAGTGTTTTGGCGCAGCGCCACCTATTTTTGCTTATAACTTCTGATGGGTTTGTCCAAAAATCATAAATTTGGTCTCGTCGGATTCGGGGCGTCATACTGAGTCGAATGATGTCCAATTTTACCATATCGGACATTTTGGCCTTCGTCCATTTTGAATTTTGTGCTAAAATGCTGTATTTTACGAACGCATTAACGTATCTTTACGAAACTCAGTATGGGTCATTAGCACAATGCCCTGAAGGAGCCTGAGAATTACATACCAGCACCACCTTGTGGTCAAAAGTTATAACAAAATTTACAAAAATGCTAAAAACTTTTGACAATTTTAACTCATTGTAATGAAACTGATCTTAGTGGATTCCTTGGGTCATGCCGAGAACACAGATATCAAATTTGCCATAGTCGGCTGAACTTCCTGTCCGCCATATTGTTTTACTTTAAAAACATACTTTTTCAAAGTCCTCCTAGACCGTTGCTCCGATTTTCACCAAAATCGAACCGTATCATCTTCAGACCATGCTGACAAAAAGTTATGGATTTCAAGTCGATACGTCAAACCGTTTTCGTATACCGGAGCAACGAATTTAAGGCATGATGCAAAACACACTCTTGAACCTGTATCTCTGCACTGCTTTATCGTATTCAGACCAAACTTGGTACATGTTATCACAAGCATGACCTGAGGCAACATGCAGCGTTTCGGCACAGCACCACCTACTGGTCCGGAGATACAGAAAATGTATTTTTTTGCTTATAACTGCTGATAGATTTGTCCAAAAATCATAACATTGGTCTCGTTGCATTCGGGGAATCATGCCGAGTCGAATGATATCCAATTTTCCCATATCAGCCGTTTTGGCCGTCGGCCATTTTGAATTTTGTGCTAAAATGTGTAATTTACGAACGCATTAGTGTATCGTTACGAAACTCGGTATGGGTCATCAGCACAATACCCTGAAGGAACCTAAGAAGTTTCGGACCAGCGCCACCTTGTGGTCAAAAGTTATAACAAAATTTACAAAAATGCTAATAACTTTCGACTTTTTTAACTCATTGTAATGAAACTGGTCTCAGTTGATTCCTTGGGTCATGCCGAGAACACAGATATCAAATTTGCCATAGTCAGCTGAACTTCCTGTCCGCCATATTGTTTTTCTTTAAAAACCTACTTTTTCGAACTCCTCCTAGACCGTTGCTCCGATTTTCACCAAAATCGAACCCTATCATCTTCAGACTATGCTGACAAAGAGTTATGGATTTCAAGTCGATACATCAAACTGTTTTCGTATACCGAAGCAACGAATTTGAGGCATGATGCAAAACCCAGTCTTGAAGCTGTATCTCTGCACTCCTTTATCGTATTCAGACCAAACTTGGTACCTATCATCACAAGCATGACCTGAGGCATCATGCATTGTTTCGGCACAGTGCCACCTACTGGTCCAGAGATACGAAAAATGGCTATTTTGGCTAATAACTTCTATATGGTTTGTCCAAATATCATAAATGTGGTCACGTCAGATTTGGGGCATCATGCCGAGTCGAATGATAACCATTATTACCATATCAGCCATTTTGACCGTCGGCCATTTTGAATTTTGTGCTAAAATGCTGTATTTTATGAATGCATTAGCGTATCATCATAAAACTCGGTATGGGTCATCAGCACAATGCCCTGAAGGTGCATGAGAAGTTTCGGACCAGCACCACCTAGTGGTAAAATCAAATATTCAAATGCTTATCACTATGGGTGTGGTCAACTTATTTTTAAAAGAGTCATGACCTTAGACTCCTGAATCCCTGTCCAAAGATACCAAACATGCTAGGTTTCGACTTATGGTTTGTGCGCCATGTTGAATTTTGCGAAAAACCTACTTTTTCGAACTCGTCCTAGATGCTTCATTTGATTGTCATGAAAATCAAATCAGATCATCTTCAGTCCATTCTGGCAAAAAGTTATCCAAAGCTTTTCGGTAAATCAAACATTCTCAAATAACAGGCAAATCAATTTAACGTAGAGTACCCACTTTGGACTCATGGCTGTATCTCTGAAATGCTTTATCCTATTCAGACCAAACTTCATACATATCATCCCAAGCAAGACCAGAGCCTACATGCTGAGTACACAGTTTCGGCACAGTGCCACCTACTGGTTTGATTATACAAAAAATGGATATTTTTGCTTGTAGCTTCAGATAGGCTTGTTAGATTCAGGGCATCATGCCGAGTCGAATGATATCCAATTTTCCCATATCAGCCATTTTGGCTGTCGGCCATTTTGAATTTTGTGCAAAAATGCTGTATTTTATGAACATATTAGCGTATCATTACCAAACTCGGTATGGGTCATCAGCACAAAGCCCTGAAGGAGCCTGAGAAGTTTCAGACCAGCGCCACCTAGTGTTTATTTTTTTTCATATGCTTATAACTTTTGATCTAGTTGACTTATTTTAATGTGAGTCATATCCTTAGCAAGTGTCATTGTTACCTCACTCTGACCATACCACATTGATTTGGTCACAGCACCACTTATTGGTCAAAAGTGATAAACCAGTAAATCTTTATAATTGACTATATCATTTTTCTAGCCTGGTAATACCAGACTCTGCTACTTCACTTTGCTTCGTAGACAGAGTCTGGAATGGCATAATAGAGAAGTGTTTTCTCTCTCGCTAGGGGGCGCTTGTCTGAAGTTTAAAATCATTGGTTACCCGTAAGCCAATCAGATACGTTTAGTTATGACGTATGTTATGCGCCTGTACAGCCGCATCGAAGCACAGACATCATGCATCGAACTCAAATCTATGATTGAATTTCCACTGTAAACCTGTTGTAAACACATGATAAAACAAATGTTTATCAAACAGTCTTCTTGTTCTGGCTTCAGTTTGAAAAAGAGTTGAATGTTCTCCATAACAGAGCGAACTGCATCCCGTGTCTCGTTTCACCATTTCCGCGGTCGTTTCGGTTTTCGATTTCTCTAACCTACAATGTAAAACTCGGCACTTAGCATTACGTCACGGCTCTCAGCCCGCCCTCTGTTCGTTGATTGGCCCGGCTGTTTCCAGACCGGTGGCAAACAGAAAGCTCTGACGCTGTATCAGACTGAGTACAGAAGCGAAATGAAATTGAGCGGAAGTAGGAAGTCTGACGTAGTCAGGCTATCATTTTTCAGCTCTATTGCCTAAAATGATCTTAATAGGTCTTTAGTTGCTAATTGTTACAGTTGGTCTAATGCTCTCAGCCATGTTAACTGGCTTGTTGTGCCGCTTTTTGCTTGGCCCCGTAATTGCTGCTTGCAGCTATATTACATAATTATTTTTATAGTTAAGTTGTGCATAAATTGTTTAAGCAAAACAACTGTTTATGTCCAAAAATAATTTTAGCATTTAGTTCAGGCAACAACAAACAAGTAATCAACTGCAGATACTGAAGTGACATACACTATGTGGTACAGTACAAATATTTTGAGTATCCCTTATTTTCCTGTAAAGAAACAAGATTGTCCCTTATCTTCCTTTGAAGTTGGCAACCCTACATGTCCTGATTATTATTATTTGTCATTTTTTCATTATTAAACACAATAAGCAAATGACCTATTCCTCTCTCTCTCTCTCTGTGTGTGTGTGTGTGTGTGTGTGTCTGTTATTTAATGACACTTCGATGCGTGTTTGTGTTCCTCTGCTAACCTATGTGCATTAATGACGTATTTATGGAATTTTATAGTATATTAACTTATAGTCTGTTGTTATGTTTATGTTCTCAATAGGCTATGCTGTGTATTAATAGCGTTTAAGTATATTTCTTGATTTTGTAAATAACATTTTAAAAAGATAAACAGATCTTCAGCTAGCTTCTATCTGCTAGATAGGTCATGTGCCGTTTGTAAATAAAACATTCATAATTTACCTTTTGCTTTTTTAGTTGGATACAGTTTTTCTGCTTTGTAGAGGAATTTCAAAGCCTTGTCTTTATTGCCATCTTCGAGGGCTTTAGCGGCGATATTTAAACATTTTTCAGCTTCATCCCGGTTTCCTTCCATCATTTCATCAGCTGACAAACAGCGGTTTGCGATTCAGAACAACACTTTCGCTTTCTTCTTCTTCTTCTTCTTCTTCTTCTTCTGCTTCTTCTTCTTCAACGGTGGCTGGCAACCAGCGTAATAGGCGCATTACCGCCACCTTTTGCTCCGGAGTGTAGAACAGACAGAAGGTGCGTCCCAGTTCGTGTACTAATGCACTTTTCTATGACGTTTTTAAGTATAAATAGCGCGAGTAGTGTGTTCACACTGAAAATTCCAAAAAGAAAAAGTACACTTTAAATACCCGGATGATGCACTAAATTAACGGAAATGAAGTGTGGAATGTCGGACACTTTTTTTTTAATACCATAAACCAACAATACAATGAGATATATCATTGAAGTAAAAAACAGCAACTAAAATAGAATGAAATAACAATGCCAGAGGACAAGAACAAAATTAAAAGAAACAAAAGGAAAAGGGTGCTACTTTATACATCTGCTTACAATGCTATAAGCTCAAATTGCCTTTTTACTTTTACAATTACGCAAAACAGAACAATACAGTTTGAAATCATTTTTAAAGCAAAACAAAAATTGGCTTGGAGTCAGACCATTTCATCTTTTGAATGTGAAACTTTCCCATTAATATTAACAATTGTATGAAGTATGCATTCTCTTTCTCAATCCCATGATCATTAAAGTGTATCATTATATCAAGTCCACTCAACTGCAATTCAATGTTAATTTTTTTCTTAAATAAATGCTCCACATCAATCCAAAATATTTTTGTATGTATACAATGGAAAAATAAATGAAAAATAGTTTCCTTTTTACCTTTACAGAAATTACAAGAGTAATCAATATCTAATTTAAACCATTCCAGCACATGTTTTACTGGGTATATGCTATGCATTATTTTAAAAGAGACTTCTTTTACTTTATTATTAACATAGAATTTATCCACTGTTCGCCAAGCTTTACGCCAATTCACATCCCCAAACACAGAAGACCAGAAAAAACGAGCTGGAGGATAAACAACATTATTAAGTATATTTCTAATATAGTTATTTGAGACTCTATTTTGTAAAATATTTGTATTACCAATAAATATTTTACCCTTGATATCTGTAAAATTTAGATCTTCCTCCTGTAATGCATTCCTCAGAAGGATCAATACTTTTTGGGGAATTGCATCCAATACAACAGCAAACTCCTTGGGTCTAACTGGTATTTTAAATGTATTCAAAAATTTTGCTTTGATCTGCCTGCATTGACACCATTCTTTTAGAGCTGCTGTGCAACAAAATTATATACCAGTTATCACTGTAAAGCTGCTTTGACACAATTTGCATTGTAAAAAGCGCTATATAAATAAAGGTGACTTGACTTGACTAGATCAGTCCAAAACCCTCTTCAAGCTACACAGAGCAAGCAAACACCCTGCGCCAAACTAACTGGCTTCAGGATGACAGCTGACACACTGTCAAGGCACTGGCTGCCTTAACACCTGCAGCACAAGCTCAGATACATGAACTTGTCTACTGTCTACATCATCCGCCATGGAACGACCACCACTCCAAGAGACACAAACAACCAGAGCCCACCCTGGCTTTCCAGCCTTGTGTGCCAGAGGTATGGCTGATCTTTCTGTATCTGCAATGTCGCTCGTTGTTGCACACAGGAGGGACAGTGATCGAAAGGAGGGATTATGTAACAACAGATAAATCAGACACAAATATTTGTTATATTAACAAACATACTTAAAACCCCTCACCGAATGCAAATCAAGGTGTCTGCACAACTCCCCAAGGTAATAGAACTAGCATCCGGTTGCCATCTGGTTTTTACAACCCGAAACTATGCAGACCTCTGTATCAAAAGTCATTGTAAGTCAGTCCTACAGGGAAGACACAAAGCCTGTAAAAACAGTCTCTTCTGCCTCAAATTATAGTCAAACTGTTCTATAAATGAACATGCATCCCAGGACATTGCGTGTATGATTATAACTGTCTTGTAAAGTGTCTTTTGTATGGTATTTTGTTTTATGCATATCTTATGAGTGAACTACTTGTTCATGTAACCTCATATATCGTGTCTCCTATCAAATTGATGCTCATTTCACAACTTACACTTTCATGTATGTCACTTCCTCATAGGATTCAGTGTGTGTTTGTTGTATTAATTGGAGTATAACTCAACTCAAACCCACAAGGCCCAGTTTAATCATGCTCAAAAACAAGAGCCATAAACTCCCCCACCGAGGAATTTCCCACTTGGAAATTCTATCTTTCCTCATTGGTCAGGTCCACCCTGGGAGGTGTGACTTCTCCCGGACGTTAAAAGGAGACGCACAGCTCTGCCTCCTCTCTCTTGCTCCCGACTGACTCTTTATAGCTCCTGGCTGCTCTGTGGCCACTCCGGCTAGGGCTGGAGGCCTCATAGGCCGCACAGGCATCGACCTGCCCCCGGCCATGTGCTTATCTAGAAGAGAGAAAGAACTATTTCCTACTACAAGAGTCAAACTAACCACGCAAGTTTGTCATCTTTTCTTCAACACAGGAGGAATCGATTGCAACTTTACCATCGGATCGAACTCTCAGAACTTTCTACTGCAACAGTATATTCGGATGCTCTTCAAACAGCTGAGGCATAATGCAAGTATCATATGATATACTAAATTGCTGCTAGTTAGTTAAAGTTGTGAACCCCCTTTGTTAACAAAGGAGCTTGTAATGATAAGCTGATGATTCTTTCCAGAACTTTTTCCATAGCTTCATTCCGTTTCCGTTTTTAGGTCATTCTTTCATTTCCCATTCTACCCATGTACTGTATGTGTGATTGTGTGTATGTGTTTAGATAGTTGTATTCATGATTTAGTTAATAAACTTGTGCACAATACATATTTGGTTCTGTCCCCCTATCTGCAAATAACTGTCACTTAAATGATCTCGATTTTGTTACACTCTCTACACGATGTAAATTCTGAATAATTATTAATATTTCCCTTTTGAGCTTACTCGCTACACATTAATAAAGGAAAGGATGGGGGGCGTCACGTGACCCAGAGTGAGATGGCTGCCTGAGTTCTTTGCTCCGCTCAAATTTTCAAATAATTTACATTTCTCTCCTCTGATTTTTCATTTTATTTCATTGAACGGACTCATAACTATGTCAGACACACCTTCTGATAAAGATTTTCCTATTTTTGGCTCGACACGCTCACAGAAGGCTAAAGAAAAAGATAAAAAGAAGCCTACTCACCACGCGCCTTCGGCTGACGCTAACGTTAACATAATCTAGATATGTCGCTGATTTTATCAGAAAAAAAGGCCAATGGATCACGCCTCGATGGAATTACTTGCCGTCTGGAGGGGATAGCCAATTCTGTGTCTTGCCTTCAGAATTCATTTGCTGTCCTCACAGAGAGAGTTGCGGGCGCTGAAACTTGCTTAGACGAAGCCGAACGGAGGATTTCGTCTGTCGAAGATTCGGCAGCAGCTACTGAAGGGCAACTGGCCAGCTTGAAGGTGACAGTGGATCAGTTGCAGACAAAGATAGATGATCTTGAAAACAGAGGCCGTCTGAATCTGAAAATAGTGGGTCTGCCAGAGAAATCTGAGGGCTCCGGCCCACTCTCAGCGTTTCTGCGAGACATGATCCCTAAGTGGTTAGATCTGCCTGCTGACTTCCCAGCGCTAGACATTGTGAGGGCCCACAGATCTCCCACCTTCGCATCTAACAATCCGAATTCAGCTCCGAGAAGTATTTTGGTTAGGTTTCTATGGTTCACTGATAAAGAAGAAATTCTGAAAGTGGCCCTGAAGAAGACTGTTACTCACAATGGCTCAGAGCTTCGATTCTACTCGGATCTGTCAGCTGGCTTGCTGCAGAAACGCCGTGAGTTCGCAACCGTTGGTAAAGCTCTGGCCGCCCACGGTCTGCATCGGGGATTCGCCTATCCAAATATAAGGTTTCAAATATCAGGTATACGTGGCTGGTATGAAAGGTAGTTCTTTTTATTTCAAATGTTTATTTGTTTATTTTAATAATTATTGTCCCAATGGTTTCATCTATTACTGTTTTCTGTTTTGTATTATACTCGTTAGTGGAGCGGGCCGTGACGGGGCCGTATAACTTGGTGGTATTATGTTATCAGCTGTTTCAAGGCTTCTTGTGTTATTTTGCAACTTCTTGATATCATCTGTGCCTCATCGTTTGGGGATGGGGTCTTGGGGGGAGGGTTTTTCGGGTTTGTTTCATGTTCTACTTGTGGTACTTTTCTGTTCGTATTTGGTATCTCATACTGACAATCTGTTGCATAATTTTGCATGTTATTCTTACGACTCTACACTTTTCTGTATGCAGAACGCTCTTATTTAGTAACTTGGAACGTGAAGGGCATAGGTCATGTAATTAAAAGGAAGAAAATTTTAACATTCCTTAAAAAAGAACATATATCTATCGCGCTACTACAGGAAACTCATTTATCTGATAAAGAACATATGAAGTTGAAAAGGGATTGGGTTGGTCAGATTTATTTTTCCTCATTCACGTCAAATAGTAGGGGCACCGCAATTCTTATTCATAAAAACATCCCATTCATTCTCGAGCATGCAGAATATGATTCTGAAGGAAGATTTGTGTTGATTTCAGGTTTAATTCTTGGAAGACATATTACAGTAGAAAATGTCTGGTGGATATTTGGAGAGAGCTGCATCCTAAAGACAGAGATTATACGTTCTACTCTCATTCTCACAATTCTTATTCAAGACTGGATTATTTTTTCATACCTTCTGAATGTATACATCATGTGAGTTCTTGTCATGTTGGCCCCATTGTGTTATCTGATCATGGTCCTGTTTATTTAGAGATTGATATTAGTATATCAATCCTGAATTCAACCTACTGGAAATTTAATACTTCATTTTTAAGCAATACTAACACTATACTTTCACTCTTTTTTTAAACAGAAAATAATTCAATATTGGCAGGACAATCAGAATTCGAGGCCACTTTATTGCTTACGCTTCTCTGATGAAGAAACTTAGAACCCAAAAAAAGGAAAGAATTAGAAGCTGAAGTAAATTTTCTGGAAAAACAACATAAAAGATTCCCAAATCAAGATAATTGGATTTTGTTAAATAATGCCAGAACCAAGCTTAATCTAGATCATACAGAACATGTTAAAAAACTTATTTTTCAGTAAACAGCGTTATTACAAGTTTGGCGTATCATTTAAAAAAACAGCAGAACGAAAGAACCATAAAAGCAGTTAAAGGTGCCATCAAATTGAAAATTGAATTTACCTCAGCATAGTTGAATAACAAGAGTTCAGAACATGGAAATGACATATAGTGAGTCTCAAACTCCATTGTTTCCTCCTTCTTATATAAATCTCATTTGTTTAAAAGACCTCCGAAGAACAGGTGAATCTCAACATAACACCGACTGTTACGTAACAGTCGGGGTGTACACCCCCAATATTTGCATATGCCAGCCCACGTTCCCAACATTATGAAAGGCATTAGACAAGGGCAGCCAGTATTAACGTCTGGATGTGCACAGCCGAATCATCAGACTAGGTAAGCAAGCAAGAACAATAGTGAAAAATGGCAGATGGAGCGATAATAACTGACATGATCCATGACATCATGATATTTTTAGTGATATTTGTAAATTGTCTTTCTAAATGTTTCGTTAGCATGTTGATAATGTACTGTTAAATGTGGTTAAAGTTACCATCGTTTATTACTGTATTCACGGAGACAAGAGCCGTCGCTATTTTCATTTTTAAACACTTGCAGTCTGTATAATGCATAAACACAACTTCATTCTTTATAAATCTCTCCAACAGTGTAGCATTAGCCGTTAGCCACGGAGCACTATCAAACTCATTCAGAATCAAATGTAAACATCCAAATAAACACTGTACTTATGCGATTAGACATGCTGCACGATGAACACTTTGTAAAGATCCATTTTGAGGGTTATATTAGCTGTGTAAACTTTGTTTATGCAATGATAGAGTTGAGAGCTCTGTGGGGGCGGAGAGCACAAGCAATTAAAGGGGCAGCAGCCCTGAATCGGCGCATTTCTAATTATGCTCCAAAATAGGCAGTTAAAAAAATTATTTAACCCTCAGGGGTCTGAGGATTTTTGGGGCCCTGGAGAAGTTTTGACATGCCCTGACATTTGTGCTTTTTTCAGTTGTTCATAAACATATTAATGGAAAAAGTGTCATTACACTGTATTCAGCACAAACTAGGCTACAATAATATGTGAGGAACATGTATGTACATGTTTGTGTTTTTGAAGGAATAACGTTTATGCGTGGTTATTGAAAAAACAAAAAACTTAAGTCACTGAAATAAGGCCAAAAAATATATATTAAATCTTTGTTCACAAGACATCTGGGTATTTGAGGTTGTAGACTAGAGTTTTTGCTTCAAAATGAGGTAAAAATTATGCTGCCTGCTTGTTCATATAAAACAATAGAGAGATTTAAATTTTCTAAAACATCTTTGGTCAAGAAACACAGTATGCGTGGAGGCGGGAATCCTCATGTATAATGGATGATTCTCACCTGAGAAGACAAAAGAATTGCATAAAGAGCTCTAATGAGCTGCATAAATAATGAGGCCTTTCAGTCAGATAGGCTGTGAAAAAACCCTCTGTGATCATGTCTCAAGCTCATCATAATGTAAATCAAACATACAGAAAAAATAGCAATACTGTGAAATATTATTACAATTTAAAATAATGGTATTCTATTATATTCTTTAAAATATAATGTATTTCTGTGATGCAAAGTGTCTGAACAATTATGTTACCTCTATGGCATTTCATATAGGCTTTTAGCTTAAAAGCATGCACATTTGGAGAAATATTGATGGATTCTCATATGTTTGTCAATTTTCTATACAGAGGAGTAATATTCAGGATTTATTGTCATTACTATGAGTGCTGGATACTGTGTTTACAATTCATACTTGAAGCCGGAGGGCGCTCTGCCCCTTTTGTCCACAAATGCCTGAGCACTGAAGAAGAATAGGCAATCCAGGAAATAACTGAACTAACAGAGGCCAGAGATCGCTAACTATGGCTATTCAAAACACTTTTCAAGACAATAAATACACGATTGAGACGATGAATGCATGTATTGACTGAATTTGCGTCTGAATAGCGCTGGCTCCGTGGGCGTGGCCGCATTAGTGGATAATGAGCTGAATCACGGATTTCTGACATGGCTCTCTTTTCATACAGATTACATAAACACAGAAGGTTTGTTTTCGATTTGACTTACACGATTTAAAACCTGACATTTCAACGTTTTTTTAGACACAAGTCTAATTTTTTTGTGATTAGTATTCACTAAGTTACAGTTCATTTTCTGAGAACTATCAGATTGGACTTCGTTCAGAGGGAGACGAGAGATCATGCATCATGTTTGTTTTCTTTATTTTACAAAAAGCACAACTTTTTTTTTTACTCTGAGTGTACACAAATAAAAGAAAATATTCCACAGATTAAAATGGTGTATAACTCTTAATTGTATGTGCAACATTGACAGAGTATTTTGAGTCTCTTTCACACTGGTTAGAAAAAAAATGCGGTGATCACGCCGGCGTGACCGCCGACCCCAGAGTGTTAAAAAAAAATCTATGGGGTATTTTGAGCTGAAACTTCACAGACACATTCAGGGGACACCTTAGACTTTTATTATATCTTGTAAAAAAATGTTCGATGGCACCTTTAAGACATCTGAAGGCAGAATGACCTTTGACCCCTCAGACATTAACACTGCTTTCTCTGATTTTTTCAAAACTCTATACAGCTGGCTCCAGTGGCTCCAGTGAGGATTTGCTGAACTTTCTAAATGAGATTTCGCTTCCTAGTATTTCGGAAGATACTAGAGCTTTTTTAAATGCCCCTTTTACTAAGGAAGAAATTTGTCAATCTATACAATCTATGCCAACTGGTAAAACTCCCGGCCCAGACGGGTTTCTGTTCTGGCCCGAGCTTTGTCCAATCTTAATGCAAGCAATAAATAGTACTTTAGATTCAAATTCTATGCCTGAATCCTGGTTATTGGCAGTGATCAGCTTGCTTCTGAAAAAAGACAAAGACCCAGTGAATTGTTCTTCTTATCGGCCAATTAGTTTACTCAATGTGGATTATAAAATTATAGCTAAATCTTTAGCTCGGCAACTCGAAACTGTTTTACCCTACATCGTCAACCCAGATCAGACAGGTTTCGTGAAGTCCAGGTATGGCACTGATAATATTCGTAGAGTGTTGAATATTATTGATCATTTAAATGCTACCAAGGAACCTGCCTTGATAGGGTGGAATGGACTTTTCTTTTTGCGGTATTAGAAAAAATAGAATTAGGATCTAATTTTATCAGTTTGGTTAAACTTTCATATTCTAAGCTTATGGCTCAAGTTAATACTAACAGGGTGTTGTCTGACAGATTTTCAATAAGCAGAGGCTGTCGCCAAGGCTGCCCACTCTCGCCATTGTTATTCTCTTTGGTTATCGAACCACTGGCTGTTGCTGTGAGAACTAACAGTAATATACATGGTATTAAAATAGGTCTAGAGGAACATCTTATATCCCTTTATGCAGACGATGTTCTGCTCTATCTTAAATATCCTGAGACGTAATTGAAAAATATAGAAATTTCTCAGGATATAAGAACAATCTGGACAAATCTCAAGCTTTGTATTTGCATGTTCCCTCTGAAGCCATTACAAAATCCCCTTTTAATTTAGCACTTTCTGGATTTCAATATTTAGGAATCAATGTCACACCTAATTTGGTCGATTTGTATAAAGCCAACTATCCCCAGTTAATTACGCAAATTAATCAGAACCTGTCAGATTGGTCGATTCTTCCAAATTCTTTTTTTGGCAGGATTAATGTTATAAGAATGAATATTCTTCCGAGATTGAATTTTTTGTTTCAAAATTTGCCATGTTACTTAAGTACAGATTTTTTTTAAAGGATTAATTCTTCAATTTCAAAGTACATTTGGAATCATAAAAAACCTAGACTTAAACTTTCTGTTTTGATGAAACCAAGGGAATTGGGTGGGGTTTTGCTCCCTAATTTTCAGTTATATTTTTGGTCTGCACAAATTAAACACATGTTAACAGATCTGATTCACGCTGGACTGGGATTGAATATTCAAGATGCTTTCCTAGATTGTTATGCTCACTGCCATTTATTCATAATATACAAAAAATTGAATCTCTGACTAATATTTTCACTGTGTCAAATACTCTTTTGGTGTGGAAGGATATTAAGAAATATTTAGTTATTCCAAATAAGATATCTTTTAAGTCTACTATCGCACTCAATCCTGATCTCCCCCAACCATACAGAATATTGGTCTTCTGTCCTGGAGGTTGAGAGGAGTGTCTGAGTTCGGCCACTTATTTGATAATTGTAACAGAGCAGACTCAGAGTAATCCATGTGCAGCTTTATTAGAAAATCGTAGTCGTACAGGCTGGGGTCAGATAACGGCAAGAGCAGTATCAGAGACAAGACAAACTCAGTATCGGGGACAGGCAAACAGTCGGGGCTGGCGGCAGACAGGGCAGGATAATCCAGAGAACAGGCAAACAGAACACAAGGCAGGCAGCGAGCAGAAACAGAGTTGTCAAGGCAGTCCAGGGTCATACACAAGATAAACAAACACAGGGGAAAAACGCTCAGAATTGTTGGCCGGGGCAAAACAAGTCTTCGCGACTGGCTGTGGGTGCATGAGTCTTTTATAGTCCAGGAAGATATGGAACAGGTGGTGAGCTAATCAGGTGGGCAAAGGTTTGTGGGTAATGGAGTCCAGGGATGGTTAGTATTCAGGTGATGGTGCCCTCAGGTGGCGATCCGAGGGAGCCACAGAGGTCGTATTTGTGACAGAGCCCCCTCCCTGCGAGCGGCTCCTGAAGCGAGGAGGCGGGCGACGCCGGGGTCTTCCACGAGGTCGAGGGGCCGGACGCTCCGGATGGGTCCTGTGGAATTCGGTGATGAGGTTGGGATCCAGAATATCGTTGCCATTAACCCAGGACCGCTCCTCCGGGCCAAACCCCTCCCAGTCGACTAGATATTGCAGCACGCGGCCCCAGCGCCTGGAGTCCAGCAGTTCGTGGACCTGGTAAGCCTCCTCGCCTTCGATGATGAGGGGAGGAGGTCTCTGGTCACCGACCCCCTCTAGGTTCTCCCCTGCTCTCGGACCACCTGCGGGCTTAAGCAGAGAGACATGGAAAGTGGGTGAGATACGGTATTCAGGAGGTAAAGCTAGACGGAAGGATACTGGAGTGATCTGACGGATGACTTTGAATGGACCCACGTACCTAGGGTTGAGTTTCTTGCAGGGAAGTCGAAGACGAAGATTCCGGGTGGAAAGCCAGACCCACTGACCAGGACGATAACCAGGAGCTGGACGACGAGTTCGGTCTGCTTGTTCCTTCTGACGCCTGACTGCTCTCTGAAGGTGAACATGGGCCTCATTCCAGACTGCCTCACTTCTACGAAGCCAGTTGTCCACAGCGGGAAGATCGGTGGGTTCGCCTGACCAAGGGAACAGAGGTGGTTGGTATCCCAAGATGCACTTGAATGGCGTGAGACCCGTAGCCGGCTTCAGGAGCGAGTTCTGAGCGTATTCAGCCCAGAACAGATACCGACTCCAGTCGGTCTGATTCTGGTGGCAGTAGGAGCGGAGGTAACGGATGAGCTCCTGGTTCATTCTCTCTGCCTGACCATTGGCCTCTGGATGGTAGCCGGAAGTGAGGCTTATGTTGACGTTAAGCCTCTGGAAGAAGGCTGCCCACAGGCGTGAGGTGAATTGGGGCCCTCTATCGGAGACAATGTCCTCGGGAAGACCATAGAACTGGAATACTTGGTTGCACAGCTGTTCAGCGGTTTCTAGTGCGGAAGGTAGTTTAGGCAGAGGGATGAACCGACAGGCCTTCGAGAAGCGGTCCACCACTGTGAGGATGGTGGTGAGACCCTGGGAGTTGGGCAAATCCGTGACGAAGTCTATGGTAATGTGGGACCATGGCCATTGAGGTATGGGCAGTGGTTGAAGAAGACCGGCAGGCAGCTGTCGGGGTGACTTAGTGGTTTGACAAATGGAACAGTTCTGAATGTAATGAATTATGTCTGCCTGCAGGGAAGGCCACCAGAAACGGTTATTGACCAATTGTGCAGTGGCGGCAATGCCGGGATGGCCAGCGCTGGGGGAGGTGTGTATCATGTGCAGTACTCGCTGACGAAGAGATGCAGGTACGTAAGTGAGTGATGCAGGGCATTCGGCCGGTGAGGGGTCTGTGAGTTGGGCGTTGGTGATTTCAGTCATGATGTCCCACTGAATAGGTGCCAGGACGATGGAAGAAGGGAGAATGGGTTCCTTGGTGGGCGGTGAGACAGTAAACTCGAATTGGCGTGATAGCGCATCAGCTTTGATGTTCTTGGATCCAGGGCGGTAGGTCACAGTGAATACGAAGCGAGTAAAGAACAGTGCCCATTGAGCTTGTCGGTGGTTAAGGCGTTTGGCGGCACGCAGATATTCCAAATTGTAGTGAACAATTGTTTCAGGTTCTGGAAGGCTTCTGAAGCGGCTATGGACCAGATGAATCTTGAACTTCCCTTCTTTAACATCGAGGTGAGTGGAGCGGCAACCAGGCTGAAGTTTCTGATAAAACACCGGTAGAAATTGGCGAACCCTAGGAAACGCTGGAGCTCCTTAATGGTAGACGGCAACGGCCACTTCACCACTGCCTGGACCTTATTGTCATCCATGGCCACCCCATCTGCACTGATAATGTATCCCAGAAAGGAAGTGGAAGTCTGATGGAACTCACATTTTTCAAGCTTAGCGTATAGTTGATGATGGATGAGTCGTTGGAGAACAGCGCGGACCTGCTGGATGTGTTCCGTGAGGGTGTTTGAGTAGACCAGGATATCATCAATGTATACAATGACCCACTTGTTGAGCATGTCCCGGAATACGTCATTTATGAAGGCTTGGAAGACGGACGGACTGTTGACCAGGCCGAACGGCATGACCCGATATTCGTAGTGCCCAGTGGTGGTTGAAAAGGCCGTCTTCCACTCATCCCCCTCTCGGATGCGGATGAGATTATAGGCACTCCGGAGATCTAGTTTGGTGAAGAAGCGGGCTGATCGGAGCTGTTCTAGGGCTGCAGGAACCAGAGGCAACGGGTAGCGGAATTTCACTGTTATTTCATTGAGACCCCCGGTAATCAATACAGGGTCTTAGACCCCCGTCCTTCTTCTTTACGAAGAAAAACCCGGCGGATGCGGGAGAGGTAGATGGGCGTATGAAGCCCTTTGCCAGCTCTTCCTCGATATAGCGCTGCATAGCTTCCGATTCAGGTTGTGATAGTGGGAAGATACGGCCCCTGGGTGGTGTTGAACCAGGAAGGAGATTGATGGCACAGTCACTAGGACGATGGGGTGGTAGTTGGGCTGCCTGACTCTTGCTGAATGCAACTGAAAGATCTGCATATTCGCTGGGTAGTTGGTCACTGATAGATGGAGGTTTGTCTGTGTGTGGACGCGCGGGGGACTTGATACAGGTCTTATGGCACTCCTCGGACCAGTGAGTTATCTGATTTTCAGCCCAGGAGATTTGTGGATTATGTCTGCGCAGCCATGGTAATCCGAGGATGATAGGGTTTTGTGGGGAATCGATGATGAAGAATCGTATGGTCTCTTTATGAAGTGAACCGACCTGCAGGATGATGTCATCGGAGGTGAACTTCACCTGTCCAGTCCCCAGGGGGCGTCCGTCTAACGCTGCCACTGACAACACAGAATTACAAGGTATTAACGGGATGTCTCTAGACTTAGCGAAGTTGAGGTCCATAAAATTGCCTGCTGCCCCAGAATCGATCATGGCAAGCGTCTGTATGGACTCATCTTTATACAACAGTTCAGCTGGGATTTCTATAGTAGGTGAGGTAGAAGTGGAACTCACCGTAGACGAAGTGCAGCTGGGTGGACGAGTGGGACACGAGGATCTCATGTGACTGGGCTGACCGCAGTAGAGGCACAGCCGTTGTTGAATCCGCCTCTCGCGCTCCTCTGAAGACAGGTGGGTAGAGCCGATCTGCATGGGTTCAGCCTCCGCTGCGGCAGGTGTGGGTAGAGGCATAGATGTGGTCGGGGTATAACGGGCAGGGCGGCGTGAGCGGATCAGGTTATCAACACGGATTGCCAGTTCGATGTAGCTGTTGAGCGAGCGACCCTCATCGCGGCATGCCAGCTCTGACTGTAACTCGGTGTTTAGAGTATTTTGAGTCTCTTTCACACTGGTTAGAAAAAAAATGCGGTGATCACGCCGGCGTGACCGCCGACCCCAGAGTGTTAAAAAAAAATCTATGGGGTATTTTGAGCTGAAACTTCACAGACACATTCAGGGGACACCTTAGACTTTTATTATATCTTGTAAAAAAATGTTCGATGGCACCTTTAAGACATCTGAAGGCAGAATGACCTTTGACCCCTCAGACATTAACACTGCTTTCTCTGATTTTTTCAAAACTCTATACAGCTGGCTCCAGTGGCTCCAGTGAGGATTTGCTGAACTTTCTAAATGAGATTTCGCTTCCTAGTATTTCGGAAGATACTAGAGCTTTTTTAAATGCCCCTTTTACTAAGGAAGAAATTTGTCAATCTATACAATCTATGCCAACTGGTAAAACTCCCGGCCCAGACGGGTTTCTGTTCTGGCCCGAGCTTTGTCCAATCTTAATGCAAGCAATAAATAGTACTTTAGATTCAAATTCTATGCCTGAATCCTGGTTATTGGCAGTGATCAGCTTGCTTCTGAAAAAAGACAAAGACCCAGTGAATTGTTCTTCTTATCGGCCAATTAGTTTACTCAATGTGGATTATAAAATTATAGCTAAATCTTTAGCTCGGCAACTCGAAACTGTTTTACCCTACATCGTCAACCCAGATCAGACAGGTTTCGTGAAGTCCAGGTATGGCACTGATAATATTCGTAGAGTGTTGAATATTATTGATCATTTAAATGCTACCAAGGAACCTGCCTTGATAGGGTGGAATGGACTTTTCTTTTTGCGGTATTAGAAAAAATAGAATTAGGATCTAATTTTATCAGTTTGGTTAAACTTTCATATTCTAAGCTTATGGCTCAAGTTAATACTAACAGGGTGTTGTCTGACAGATTTTCAATAAGCAGAGGCTGTCGCCAAGGCTGCCCACTCTCGCCATTGTTATTCTCTTTGGTTATCGAACCACTGGCTGTTGCTGTGAGAACTAACAGTAATATACATGGTATTAAAATAGGTCTAGAGGAACATCTTATATCCCTTTATGCAGACGATGTTCTGCTCTATCTTAAATATCCTGAGACGTAATTGAAAAATATAGAAATTTCTCAGGATATAAGAACAATCTGGACAAATCTCAAGCTTTGTATTTGCATGTTCCCTCTGAAGCCATTACAAAATCCCCTTTTAATTTAGCACTTTCTGGATTTCAATATTTAGGAATCAATGTCACACCTAATTTGGTCGATTTGTATAAAGCCAACTATCCCCAGTTAATTACGCAAATTAATCAGAACCTGTCAGATTGGTCGATTCTTCCAAATTCTTTTTTTGGCAGGATTAATGTTATAAGAATGAATATTCTTCCGAGATTGAATTTTTTGTTTCAAAATTTGCCATGTTACTTAAGTACAGATTTTTTTTAAAGGATTAATTCTTCAATTTCAAAGTACATTTGGAATCATAAAAAACCTAGACTTAAACTTTCTGTTTTGATGAAACCAAGGGAATTGGGTGGGGTTTTGCTCCCTAATTTTCAGTTATATTTTTGGTCTGCACAAATTAAACACATGTTAACAGATCTGATTCACGCTGGACTGGGATTGAATATTCAAGATGCTTTCCTAGATTGTTATGCTCACTGCCATTTATTCATAATATACAAAAAATTGAATCTCTGACTAATATTTTCACTGTGTCAAATACTCTTTTGGTGTGGAAGGATATTAAGAAATATTTAGTTATTCCAAATAAGATATCTTTTAAGTCTACTATCGCACTCAATCCTGATCTCCCCCAACCATACAGAATATTGGTCTTCTGTCCTGGAGGTTGAGAGGAGTGTCTGAGTTCGGCCACTTATTTGATAATTGTAACAGAGCAGACTCAGAGTAATCCATGTGCAGCTTTATTAGAAAATCGTAGTCGTACAGGCTGGGGTCAGATAACGGCAAGAGCAGTATCAGAGACAAGACAAACTCAGTATCGGGGACAGGCAAACAGTCGGGGCTGGCGGCAGACAGGGCAGGATAATCCAGAGAACAGGCAAACAGAACACAAGGCAGGCAGCGAGCAGAAACAGAGTTGTCAAGGCAGTCCAGGGTCATACACAAGATAAACAAACACAGGGGAAAAACGCTCAGAATTGTTGGCCGGGGCAAAACAAGTCTTCGCGACTGGCTGTGGGTGCATGAGTCTTTTATAGTCCAGGAAGATATGGAACAGGTGGTGAGCTAATCAGGTGGGCAAAGGTTTGTGGGTAATGGAGTCCAGGGATGGTTAGTATTCAGGTGATGGTGCCCTCAGGTGGCGATCCGAGGGAGCCACAGAGGTCGTATTTGTGACAGAGCCCCCTCCCTGCGAGCGGCTCCTGAAGCGAGGAGGCGGGCGACGCCGGGGTCTTCCACGAGGTCGAGGGGCCGGACGCTCCGGATGGGTCCTGTGGAATTCGGTGATGAGGTTGGGATCCAGAATATCGTTGCCATTAACCCAGGACCGCTCCTCCGGGCCAAACCCCTCCCAGTCGA
Organism: Ancherythroculter nigrocauda; assembly: GCA_036281575.1. NCBI lineage: Eukaryota > Metazoa > Chordata > Actinopteri > Cypriniformes > Xenocyprididae > Ancherythroculter > Ancherythroculter nigrocauda. The sequence goes on along the minus strand of VTFQ01000003.1, from coordinate 38,948,491 downwards.
CTAGATATTGCAGCACGCGGCCCCAGCGCCTGGAGTCCAGCAGTTCGTGGACCTGGTAAGCCTCCTCGCCTTCGATGATGAGGGGAGGAGGTCTCTGGTCACCGACCCCCTCTAGGTTCTCCCCTGCTCTCGGACCACCTGCGGGCTTAAGCAGAGAGACATGGAAAGTGGGTGAGATACGGTATTCAGGAGGTAAAGCTAGACGGAAGGATACTGGAGTGATCTGACGGATGACTTTGAATGGACCCACGTACCTAGGGTTGAGTTTCTTGCAGGGAAGTCGAAGACGAAGATTCCGGGTGGAAAGCCAGACCCACTGACCAGGACGATAACCAGGAGCTGGACGACGAGTTCGGTCTGCTTGTTCCTTCTGACGCCTGACTGCTCTCTGAAGGTGAACATGGGCCTCATTCCAGACTGCCTCACTTCTACGAAGCCAGTTGTCCACAGCGGGAAGATCGGTGGGTTCGCCTGACCAAGGGAACAGAGGTGGTTGGTATCCCAAGATGCACTTGAATGGCGTGAGACCCGTAGCCGGCTTCAGGAGCGAGTTCTGAGCGTATTCAGCCCAGAACAGATACCGACTCCAGTCGGTCTGATTCTGGTGGCAGTAGGAGCGGAGGTAACGGATGAGCTCCTGGTTCATTCTCTCTGCCTGACCATTGGCCTCTGGATGGTAGCCGGAAGTGAGGCTTATGTTGACGTTAAGCCTCTGGAAGAAGGCTGCCCACAGGCGTGAGGTGAATTGGGGCCCTCTATCGGAGACAATGTCCTCGGGAAGACCATAGAACTGGAATACTTGGTTGCACAGCTGTTCAGCGGTTTCTAGTGCGGAAGGTAGTTTAGGCAGAGGGATGAACCGACAGGCCTTCGAGAAGCGGTCCACCACTGTGAGGATGGTGGTGAGACCCTGGGAGTTGGGCAAATCCGTGACGAAGTCTATGGTAATGTGGGACCATGGCCATTGAGGTATGGGCAGTGGTTGAAGAAGACCGGCAGGCAGCTGTCGGGGTGACTTAGTGGTTTGACAAATGGAACAGTTCTGAATGTAATGAATTATGTCTGCCTGCAGGGAAGGCCACCAGAAACGGTTATTGACCAATTGTGCAGTGGCGGCAATGCCGGGATGGCCAGCGCTGGGGGAGGTGTGTATCATGTGCAGTACTCGCTGACGAAGAGATGCAGGTACGTAAGTGAGTGATGCAGGGCATTCGGCCGGTGAGGGGTCTGTGAGTTGGGCGTTGGTGATTTCAGTCATGATGTCCCACTGAATAGGTGCCAGGACGATGGAAGAAGGGAGAATGGGTTCCTTGGTGGGCGGTGAGACAGTAAACTCGAATTGGCGTGATAGCGCATCAGCTTTGATGTTCTTGGATCCAGGGCGGTAGGTCACAGTGAATACGAAGCGAGTAAAGAACAGTGCCCATTGAGCTTGTCGGTGGTTAAGGCGTTTGGCGGCACGCAGATATTCCAAATTGTAGTGAACAATTGTTTCAGGTTCTGGAAGGCTTCTGAAGCGGCTATGGACCAGATGAATCTTGAACTTCCCTTCTTTAACATCGAGGTGAGTGGAGCGGCAACCAGGCTGAAGTTTCTGATAAAACACCGGTAGAAATTGGCGAACCCTAGGAAACGCTGGAGCTCCTTAATGGTAGACGGCAACGGCCACTTCACCACTGCCTGGACCTTATTGTCATCCATGGCCACCCCATCTGCACTGATAATGTATCCCAGAAAGGAAGTGGAAGTCTGATGGAACTCACATTTTTCAAGCTTAGCGTATAGTTGATGATGGATGAGTCGTTGGAGAACAGCGCGGACCTGCTGGATGTGTTCCGTGAGGGTGTTTGAGTAGACCAGGATATCATCAATGTATACAATGACCCACTTGTTGAGCATGTCCCGGAATACGTCATTTATGAAGGCTTGGAAGACGGACGGACTGTTGACCAGGCCGAACGGCATGACCCGATATTCGTAGTGCCCAGTGGTGGTTGAAAAGGCCGTCTTCCACTCATCCCCCTCTCGGATGCGGATGAGATTATAGGCACTCCGGAGATCTAGTTTGGTGAAGAAGCGGGCTGATCGGAGCTGTTCTAGGGCTGCAGGAACCAGAGGCAACGGGTAGCGGAATTTCACTGTTATTTCATTGAGACCCCCGGTAATCAATACAGGGTCTTAGACCCCCGTCCTTCTTCTTTACGAAGAAAAACCCGGCGGATGCGGGAGAGGTAGATGGGCGTATGAAGCCCTTTGCCAGCTCTTCCTCGATATAGCGCTGCATAGCTTCCGATTCAGGTTGTGATAGTGGGAAGATACGGCCCCTGGGTGGTGTTGAACCAGGAAGGAGATTGATGGCACAGTCACTAGGACGATGGGGTGGTAGTTGGGCTGCCTGACTCTTGCTGAATGCAACTGAAAGATCTGCATATTCGCTGGGTAGTTGGTCACTGATAGATGGAGGTTTGTCTGTGTGTGGACGCGCGGGGGACTTGATACAGGTCTTATGGCACTCCTCGGACCAGTGAGTTATCTGATTTTCAGCCCAGGAGATTTGTGGATTATGTCTGCGCAGCCATGGTAATCCGAGGATGATAGGGTTTTGTGGGGAATCGATGATGAAGAATCGTATGGTCTCTTTATGAAGTGAACCGACCTGCAGGATGATGTCATCGGAGGTGAACTTCACCTGTCCAGTCCCCAGGGGGCGTCCGTCTAACGCTGCCACTGACAACACAGAATTACAAGGTATTAACGGGATGTCTCTAGACTTAGCGAAGTTGAGGTCCATAAAATTGCCTGCTGCCCCAGAATCGATCATGGCAAGCGTCTGTATGGACTCATCTTTATACAACAGTTCAGCTGGGATTTCTATAGTAGGTGAGGTAGAAGTGGAACTCACCGTAGACGAAGTGCAGCTGGGTGGACGAGTGGGACACGAGGATCTCATGTGACTGGGCTGACCGCAGTAGAGGCACAGCCGTTGTTGAATCCGCCTCTCGCGCTCCTCTGAAGACAGGTGGGTAGAGCCGATCTGCATGGGTTCAGCCTCCGCTGCGGCAGGTGTGGGTAGAGGCATAGATGTGGTCGGGGTATAACGGGCAGGGCGGCGTGAGCGGATCAGGTTATCAACACGGATTGCCAGTTCGATGTAGCTGTTGAGCGAGCGACCCTCATCGCGGCATGCCAGCTCTGACTGTAACTCGGTGTTTAGTCCCTTGTGAAACAGCAGTTTAAGGGTGTCATCAACCCATGAGGTCTGTGCCGCTAGTGTGCGAAAGGTCAGAGCATAATCCGCGGCAGTTTGTCTGCCCTGACGAAGACCCAATAGCAACTCACCAGCTTCTTTGCCGCCCTCAGCATGCTCAAACACCTCACGGAAGTGCTGCAGAAACTCCTCTAACGATGTAAACGAGGATTGGCCATTATTCCAGACCGTGGTGGCCCATTCCAATGCCCTCCCGGTGAGTAGGGAACAAACGAACGCTATGCGACTCACATCATTGGGGTACAGGGCCGGTTGTTGAGACAGGAACAATGAGCATTGTAGCAGGAAGCCTTTGCATCGAGCGGGTGAACCGTCATACTTTTCCGGGAAGGCTAGGCGTGGGCTGCTAGTGGTGGAGACAGGCGTGACAGACGCCATGGGTGGCGTGGCTGATGGCGGACTGGTGCCAGCTGGTGGGGTGCGCATGCTCTGCAGTGTCTTGACCAACTCCTCTGTAATCGAGGTAAGACGAGTAAGTTGCTGTTGGTGAACAGCTAGAACACTTGCCTGGGTAGACAGTTCTGTCGATAGACGTTGTAAAGCCGCTGGATCTTGGTCTGGCGAAGTCTTCTGTAACGGAGCAGACTCAGAGTAATCCATGTGCAGCTTTATTAGAAAATCGTAGTCGTACAGGCTGGGGTCAGATAACGGCAAGAGCAGTATCAGAGACAAGACAAACTCAGTATCGGGGACAGGCAAACAGTCGGGGCTGGCGGCAGACAGGGCAGGATAATCCAGAGAACAGGCAAACAGAACACAAGGCAGGCAGCGAGCAGAAACAGAGTTGTCAAGGCAGTCCAGGGTCATACACAAGATAAACAAACACAGGGGAAAAACGCTCAGAATTGTTGGCCGGGGCAAAACAAGACTTCGCGACTGGCTGTGGGTGCATGAGTCTTTTATAGTCCAGGAAGATATGGAACAGGTGGTGAGCTAATCAGGTGGGCAAAGGTTTGTGGGTAATGGAGTCCGGGGATGGTTAGTATTCAGGTGATGGTGCCCTCAGGTGGCGATCGGAGGGAGCCACAGAGGTCGTATTCGTGACAATAATGGTCAAATGAGGTCATTCCAGTCATTAAAGAGGAATTTAACCTGCCCAGTAATGATTTTTATAAATTTCTTCAATTACGGCACTTTCATACTCAAAAGAAGGTAATATACGATTTGATCTTACTGAAGTGGAAAAACAGCTTCTCTCTTCTTTTACTCTTAAGAAGAAGATCTCAGAGTTATATGCTCTGCTATCTAATGTTGGTCCTTCAACTTTTGACTCTCTGAGGGTGATATGGGAAAAGGACTTGGGATCAAATTTTAGTAATGAGGAGTGGTTATCTGTTTGTACATGTGTTTTCCCTAAAGGTGTCTCAATTTCGGCCCACGAACAAAATTATAAATTTATCCACAGGACTTATCTAACTCCAGTTCGCCTTCATAAAATATTCCCCAATTCTTCTCAATTATGTTTCAAATGTAGGACAGACATTGGCACAGTGATGCATGTGTTTTGGGATTGTGATAAAATCAAAGGTTACTGGAAAGAGACCCATAAGATTATTCAAAAGATTATTGGAAAGACTTTTGCATTATCTCCAAATGTTTACCTTCTGAACTGTAAAGCTGGTCTGTGCCTTGACTATGACAAAGAAAGTGTACTGAACTTTTGTATATATTTAGCGAAAAAATGTATATTATTACTATGGTCAACTCCTCAGATACCCTCAGTTAATATGTGGATAAGTCAGGCCGCTACTCTTTTACCTCTGGAAAAACTAACTTACGATCTGCATCAAAGATCAGATGTTTTTTGGCGCACTTGGTCTTTGTGGAACTTTCTGGAAGATGTTCAGTGACTGATATATCCTTTTTATTTTTCGTCTACAAAATAACCCTGTTATTTACTTTGATATGCTCTGTTGTATTATTTTTATTATTATTATTTATTATTATTATTATTATTATTTTGTTTTTGCATTTTATATGCCTATGTACTGTACGAACATGTATATCCAAAGATTGTATGATGGTGTGGCTTATATGGCTGTATGTGCTGTTTTGAGATACCAGTACCACTGTGTTGTGTTATTATAATAAAAAAATAAATAAATAAAATATAGGAAAGGGTGATAAGAGATGCTGATGCAGTGACTAAAAAGTTGATAATAAGCTGATTCTTAGTGTATGTGGATGGAGCTTAACGTTTGATAAATATTAGAACTAGGGTGAACAGACCCAGCAAACATTTGGACGTTTGATTACCGTTGAAAAGATCCCTCCGACACGTCCCGTCATGGTTGAAAAATAATTCCAAAATGAAAGTTGAACCGAAGTCTTTGACATCATCTGGCCGCGAATTCCACGTCTTTTCTGCGCGTCCCTGGACGTCTAAATGTGTCATATTCTGGATGTTTATAAGGTGCGTTGCTGCATAATTTAAGTGTATATATAAGCCTGCATATAAAATAATCATGCACCCATTCTATAACATAGTAAAAGGCAATCAATTATGTCATGAGGTTTAGACAACTGAACTTGACAAAGGTCCATCACAAAGAATAACACATCATTTGTGGACTTAAGCAAAAAATAGAGTGATCTAATTTAGCACAACATATTTTATTGTGAATATTACATTTTTGAAAAATGTCTTGTAAGGCCCGCCCAATCGTCCCAATGGCGGTTTCCCACAGGACGGGGAAGGTTTCTTGCGCGTTCCGTCTTTTCAGCGTGGCGAAGTAGTTTAATTCCAAATAATCTTTTATCTGACTCCATGTTATTATGACCTCGAATTTAGTTTAGAATGTCAATTGATTATTGGTCATTTGTATAATAATTTGGCTTTACATTTGAATATTCTATTTAACTCTTTACACTTATTGTACTCGTTCATTCGGTTCTCAGTGTCGCACAGGGTCCTCGCACTGGCCATTCATTAATATGCGGGCCCACGATCACTAGACAGAGGTAATTGACTATACTAATAGAGTGTCGCTCTCATGCTTGCTTTCTCTAAAAGTATTTGGTTTAGTCCCCCATAGATCTGTATACACTTGAATAAAGTAACACTAACTCTAGTCAGAGGTCATAACCACTACTACAGATAAGCTGACCAATATTACTTCTCTTATAGTAGCTTTGGTTTGATTATGCCATGGTTTCCCATGTACACTTAGCTAGAGTAATGTTACAATAAACAGAGGTAAGGCTCACCCTATTTAGGTTGGTCGATCAACATTTTGTTGTTCTAAACGGAAATTCCCTTTTAGCCTTTACAGTCTAAGTACACTTGAACTAATGCCAAGCGTTAGTCGGAGCTCTAAAATCACAGTTGGTGTGCCCTCTGCTCCACTCAAAACTGGACTTTAGTCCGTTACTAACCTGACGCAGATTTGCGGTAACAATGGATACATCATAATCTACTGAAGTCAATAATTTCAGAGTAAGTCAGAATAAAATCAAATGTTACAATTTATTAGTCAGGTAAATGTATCATGCCAATTACATAATCAATTCAACGATGATCAATACAAACATCAAATGCTCAGAAATAGAGTAAGATGCATACCTGACATTATAAAAATACACATTGCTGAGTGTCCTGGACACTCAGCTATGTGGGCTTTATCTGAATACAGAGTCGCGCCGAGCCTTTTGCAACATTTCTTTAAATACTCAATACCAGTTGCACTGAGACATTTCAAACGATACCAAACATTGTATAGCATTCTTTGATGAATGTTCACATTAAACCAGATAGATTTTGGGTGAATTTTAGGTCATCTCTGCATGTAGAGAGAAGAGATGGGGGAAGAGGGTGAAGGAAGTGAAATGTAGATTAAGGCAAATGCTGAGGTGTGATTGACTCAGTGTGACTGCGTCTTGGAAGGGGATGCTAATTTTGCAAGAGAGAGTTCAAATGTTAATTTACTTTGTTTTCTCAAAGAGTAGACCTTTCTTGGTCCAGGCACTCTGGCATCAGTCTTACAGTCTTCCATTTGTTAAACAGCTACTATTCAAACAAAAGAATAAAAATAGTAGAATGTGGATAATTCTGAGTCTGTGGCAATGGCATTTTAACAGCTTTATATTAATGTTAAGCAGCCGTTAATCAAACAAGAAAATAACAAAAATACAGGATGATAGTTAACACATGTAAATATTTTTAGAGTCTTTAAAAAAGTTGATAATAAGCTGATTCTTAGTGTACATGGATGGAGTTTAACGTTTGATAAATATAAGAACTAGGGTGAACAGACCCAGCAAACATTTGGACGTTTGATTACCGAAAAGATGTCCCTCCGACACGTCCCGTCATGGTTAAAGAATAATTCCAAAAGTTATGGAAAAGTAATGTTAAGCAGCCGTTAATCAAACAAGAAAATAACCAAAATACAGGATGATAGTTAACACATGTAAATATTTTTAGAGTCTTTAAAAAAAATAAATAAAAAAAAATTCAAAATATTTACTCTCATTTTCTTGGTACACGACCACCAGCTCTTCCAGAAGTGATTCATGTGTTCCACCATTGATGCATGGAAGTCAGAGCCATGGCATTACTACATATTTTTCCAAACAGTCTTGCATTACTGTTAAACAGCCATAAATCTAACAAGTAAACAACAAAATTATGGTTAACACAGTAGAGTCTGTAAAAATTGTTTATGGTTCATTTTTTATACCCTCAGCTCTTCCCAGAGCATGCTTCAGGTGTTGCTGCATCAATGTCTGCATCTGTAGCATTTGGGCTTAACCTCTTCACAGCATCTGAGGGAAGAGAAAATGATTACTTAGTAAAAAAAAATGTAGAAAAAAAAAAATCAAAGAAAAATTTGAGGTAAATGTCATGCACTTATTTTGAAAATGTCTCTATGGTCCTACAACTAAATTTAAAATACAATGGAACAAGTTGTGTCCATTTCACGAATGAAGCATTAGAAAAATGTTATTGTTACATGTTATTTTACTGTACAATAATCTTATGTCAATAAAAGTTGTTCTGTATTAAATGTGCGTTAGATTAGTGAAAAAACGTACTCGGTTACTAACGTAACCTCGGTTCCCTGAGATAAGGAACGAGTACTGCGTATGGGGGAAAGGTCTCCTTTTTCCCCGTTACTGAAGCCTTTTTCAATAATGCAGTGTAACTGCATCATCATTGGTTCACTCATAGATAAGTTGTTGAACCAATGACGGCACGGCATAGCTGCGCACGCGGCCTATGGCGACAAAGCGCGCAAATATTCCCGCCGAAATGGGCGGGGTTTAGGGTTATACAAGCAGGCGCTTCGCCATAGGATTTCAGGTCATTCGACTGAAGCGACAACACTGAAGCCGCAGCCTCGTGGCATGGCATGTAATGCAGTACTCGTTCCGTATCTCAGGGAACTGAGGTTACGTTAGTAACAGAGTACGTTCCCTTTCGATACTTCACTCGTACTGCGTATGGGGAACAAATTCAACCGCGCCGTGCCACGGCAGGGAACGACTGGACTTGTCTTGGACACCGCGAGGGAACCAGAGGACAAGTGAGAAGACCGGAGCCGTCGAACCCTTGTTACACTACCAAAAGGGGAGTTAACTCCCAGAGTGGCATGAAGCGGAGCTCGATAGAGGCCGCTGGATCATACCAAGAGGACCCGAGCTTGTGAAGTTGGGACGTCCAAATGATAAAATCTGACAAAAGTGGACGGTGAGGACCAGCCGGCCGCCTCACAGATGTCTTTAATTGAAACTCCACTAGACCAGGCCCAAGAGGAAGCCATTCCTCTAGTGGAGTGGGCTCTAACTCCTATGGGGCAGTTGAGGCCCATAGAGGAGTAACAAAGAGTAATAGCGTTGACTATCCAATGCGTAAGACGTTGCTTTGAGACCGAAGACCCTTTGGTGCGGCTGCCAAAGCAGATAAAGAGCTGATCGGATTGCCGGAAAGCCTGTGATCGCTCAACGTAGGTCCTTAACGCCCTGACGGGGCAGAGCAATTCCAGCTCTCGCTCGTCCGACGAGGGAGAAAGCGCTGAGAGGGAAATGACCTGTGCTCTGAATGGAGTTGAGAGCACCTTAGGGACGTAGCCATGCCTAGGTTTCAAAACAACCTTGGAGTCGTTTGGCCCGAACTCAAGGCATGCAGGGCTCACGGAGAGGGCCTGCAAGTCGCCAACACGCTTAACCGATGCTAGTGCAAGTAGCAGAACGGTTTTGAGCATCAGGGGCCTGAGGTCAGCTGAACACAGTGGCTCAGAGGGAGGCCCTTTGAGAGCTCTGAGGACCAAAGAGAGGTCCCAGGTGGGAACGGTGAGAGGACGAGGTGGATTCAATCGCCTAGAATCTCTCAAGAAACGCACCACAAGGTTGTTTCGTCCCACTGACTGGCCAGCGATAGGAGCGTGAAACGCTGCGATGGCTGCTATGTAAACTTTGACCGTTGAAGGGGTGCGACCCAGTTCTAAATGCTCCTGGAGGAAAGACAGTATCGGAGATACGTCACACTCCACTGGGTCTATGTTGCGTGCAGAACACCAGCCAACAAGGACCAACCATTTCTGGGTGTAGAGGCGTCTCGTGGACAGAGCTCTCACCTGAGAGATGGTATTCAGCACGTCCCCGGGGAGGTTAGCAGGCTCCCATCGAGGGACCAGAGGTGCAGAGCCCAGAGTTCTGGCTGGAGATGCCAAATCGTTCTGTTCGCCTGAGAGAGGAGGTCCCGTCTCAGGGGGATCGGCCACGGAGCTTTCGTGGAAAGCCTGAACAGCTCTGAGGACCAAACTTGGCTCCTCCAGAGCGGGGCCACCAGGAGGACTCTGTGCTTGTCTTCCCTGATTCGTCTGATGATCTGCGAGATCAGAGCGATCGGGGGAAAAACGTAAAGGAGGGTGCTGGGCCAGACGTGAGCCAGCGCATTGTCCTCCTTTGAGAAATAAATTGGGCAGTGAGAGTTGTCTTCTGAGGCAAAGAGGTCTACCTCTGCCTTCCCTGAGAACCGTCTGGGGGTGGAGCATCCACTTGTCTGAGGGGACATTGCTCCGAGATAGCATATCTGCTCCCAAGTTTGTTCTCCCGGGTATGTGAGTCGCTCTGAGCGTCTGAAACCTCTGTAATGCCCATTCCAGAAGACGCTTCGCCAGAGCGCATAAGCGGCTGGACGAAAGACCGCCCTGGTGATTTATGTATGACCCTAGTACCACTGTCATGCTGTCCGACTGGACTAAGACGTGGCGTCCTGTCAGGTGTGCCTGAAACGCGTGAAGGGCTCGAATTATTGCCAACATCTCGAGGCAGTTGATGTGCAGATGGCTTTCTTCATGAGACCACGAGCCGAAGGCCGGTCCGCCCTCGCAAGGCCGAGCTGCAGAACTGGGAAGGCGGAAGCCATCAGCCCTAGCAACCTCTGGAAGAACTTCAGAGGGAGATAGGCTCTGTTCCTGACCGATGCCGCGAGCTGCTGAATGGCCAGAGCGCGCTCTGGCGAGACTACATCCGTCATACGGGCTGAGTCGAAGACTGCACCCAGGAACGTTATACGTTGGCTGGGGAGCAGTGAGCTGTAGGGAAAACAACCTAGAAAGTAAAATTAGCTCAAATGAAATATTTATAGGGAATTATAAAGAGTTGTTTAGATTACGACCGAGCAACTGATTCGTCCAGCGTTCATTTGCTCGAGCTGTAATAAGCTCTTGTAACGGATATAAATATCCAACAATCGTGAAAACACTGATTAGAGCAGGTAGCTTGATCACAGTTTAAGACATTAAATCATAAAGCACATAATACAAGACACTTTCTTTTTAAAATCTACAAGAGATTTTATTTATTCTAACACAAACTAATCTAACACAAAGGCACGCACATACACACACACACATACATTCATACACGTTGCATTAAGAAGGAAATGAGAGAGAAAGAGTTTTGAAAGAGAGAGAGAGAGGGAGAGAGAGAGAGTGATTTGATTAACAGAATTCCTATCAATGCATTTCAAAGACCCAACGAACCATGAATCATTAATTTAAATGCACCAGTTTAGTTTTCATCTGGAGGAACTTGCTTGCGTTGACTTAAAGGTGAATTTCCCTCGTCGTGCAGAGAAGGGTTTCCCAAGTCGATGATTGGTCCAGAGCAGGTCCATGTGGAACAATGAAAGGAAGTCTCTTTGTCGCTGGAGTTGAAGCGGCAAAAGTCGTTGGTTGAACTTTGCGGCGAAACTTAGGACACAAGACTTTCAGCGGTAAAGGAGAATTAAGTAAAAGAAAAGAAAAGTGAGTGAAGGTTGGATGGCTTGAATGAGTGGCTTGTCTGTTCTTCTTGTTACTCCATTGTTCTTGGTACTTGTCTTGGCTTCTTTTCCCAGAACTAACCAACTCCTATTCACTATCTTGCAATATGACCATTTAAACTTAGTTGTTTGTCACACCTCAGAGGAGTTCTGGCCAATCAGACATTGTCCTGTTTCAAGAGGGCCTTCCTCTGCCCCCAATAAAACATAAGTGTTACATCCCAGTCTGTCTCTGCTTTAGCGGAGTGCCATTTTAACAATTTCTGTTAACTGGAATGTGATACATTTTAAACAGATTTCATTCAAGCCATGATTTAAGAAAGATGAAAAGAAATAAATCAAGTCCAAATAAGGCATACTTTCAGTCATTCAGTCAAGAGTTAACATATTTACATGAATTGTGAGTGTTCTAAAGCCTAACTGTTTACAGGTAGTACTTGTGGACACATAATGCAAAATGTATGTAGTTAAAAGATGTTTGATAAGTCCGAACAATTTTGAAGCAGTTTTATTTGTTCAACAGTCTCTTTGGCTTTCCTGTGAAGTAAGGAAACAAAAGGGTCTGCATTGTCTCTCTGTTTCTTTGCTCTGATGATCAAAGAAACTTTGTCTTCTTGGGTGACCCTTTGGTATGTCGCTTCTCCTGCTATCAGGAAGCATGTGTCGTAAAAGTAATCAGCCTGGCTTTATCTGCAGACGGGCCGGAGCCGGAACCTTGATTCTAAATTAGAAATATGTTTTGAAAGAATCATCTGAATGATTCATTTGTGTGGTTCGTCCACAGTTCCTACAGAGCTCTTGGCAAAGTTGACCCTGAGACCCAGGCACTCCATGTGGCTGAGTAGCACAGATCTGTGATGCTCCAGCTTGGCTCGTGACTGGGCTAGGATGAGCCAGTCGTTGAGATAATTGAGAACCCGGATTCCCAACTGTCTCAGTGGGGAAAGCGCCGCGTTCATGCACTTGGTAAAAGTGCGAGGAGCTAGGGACAGCCCGAATGGAAGGACCGTATATTGGTAAGCCACACCCTCGAATGCGAATCTCAAGAATCGCCTGTGATGGGGGGCAATCTGGATGTGAAAGTATGCATCAAGTATGCATCCCCGGGGCAAACCTGCGTGAGGATCTGCTTCAGCGTTAACATCTTGAACTTCCGTCTCATGAGGGAGAGGTTCAAGAGCCTGAGATCTAAGATGGGTCTGAGACCGCCATCTTTCTTGGGGACTAGAAAATAACGGCTGTAGAACCCCGAATTGCTCTCTGATGGGGAAAGTATTTTTATAGCTCCTTTCTTCAGAAGAGACGTGATTTCGGCTTGGAGGACATGAGCGTCGTCCGTGTTGACTGAAGTCTGAAGCATACCGCCGAAGCGCAGGGGCCTTCGGGCGAACTGAAGCGAGTAGCCTCGACTTACGGTCCCCAGGACCCAGCTTGACACTCCGGGGATGGCCTGCCAGGCCTCGGCCCGCGTGACAAGGGGTTGAATGGTATCGGATGACGGGCCGCCGATCAGGGGCCCGTACACCGGAGAGAGTGGAAGAGGAAATTTGCTCTTTCTTTGAGAAGGTAAAATATTTATAGTGTTCGCCATGAGAACGGCGTTTGGCATGGATGCAACAATTTTGGGCCCAGTTAGCACAACACTGAACATATCTCCCGCGCCCGGAACTGAAAGAGGCGGAGGGGAGACAGAACGAAAGAGCTTTTGGGGTGGTCCGGCTTTGGCGAGACTTTGCCCTATCCTCTTCCTTCCTGAAAGCTCAGGAAGGCTTAGGAGGCGTCGGGTCCAGCGAAATCTTCGGCCATGGTCCCTGACGTTGCCTCGGGAAGGAGGAGCGCTTTGCGGAGCGAGAACGATGGCGCTGTTCCTTGGGTGGTGCTGCCTGAGAGGTAGAGGGGGCAGGCTTGTTCTGCTGAGCCGGCGCAGACTTGGGGCGGCTGGAAGCAGACATAGAGCTGGAGCGTTTAGGCAGGAAGTGTCGCATGGCCTGGGACGACTTCTGTGCTGCGGTGAAGCGTTCCGTAAAGCCCTCTACTGCTGGCCCGAAGAGACCAGAGGGAGAGACCGGGGCGTCCAAAAAGATCGTCTTGTCCATCTCCTTTATCTCGGTCAGGTTGAGCCATAAGTGGCGCTCAAGCACGACCAGGCTGGCCATGGATCGTCCAATGGCCTGGGCTGTGGCCTTTGTGGCACGCAGGGCTAAGTCAGTGGCATCAATGCTGGACTCGTCCAGAGAACGGAGGAGCTTCGCCTGAAACACCTGGAAAATCGCCATGGTGTGCAGCGCTGAGGCAGCCTGGCCCGCGGATGTGTAAGCTCTGCCAGCCAGGGCAGAGGTGGTCCTGCAGGGCTTGGATGGAAGGGCCCTCTTCGTCTTCCAGCCCACAGCCGCGGGGAAACAGAGGTGAGCCGCCACTGCTTCGTCCAGGGGTGGTAGATGCTCGTAACCCTTCTCTTCAGAGCCATCCACAGTGGTGAGGGCTGAATAATATGTAGTACGTAGGCGGGCAGAATACAGGGCACGCCACGACTTCGTCAGCTCGTCATGAACCTCTGGGAAAAACGGGGCAGAGCATTGGCGAGGGGCCTGGCGGTGACCCGGCAGGAACCACTCATCGAGCCTGCTCCGTGATGGCTCCTCTGGTGGAGCCCATTCGAGGTCCAAATCCTCCAACTGCCTTCAAGAGGATGCGGAAGAGCTTGGCATCCATACCCGGCTTGCAATCAATGGGCTCCAGAGAGGGAAGGCGGGCGGGGTCCTCTGAATCACCAGCCCACGCTTCAGTTTCAGAAGCCGCAAGAGACATGGAGTCATCAAGCGGCTCGTCCTCAGAACCGCCGAAGGAGACGAGGTCGCTCGCTTCTGCCGAGGGACGCAGCTCAGGGCGGGAGAACAGGACGGGGGACTGCTCTCTCGAGGGAGAGGGTGAGGCACGCGGGGGCTGAGCCGGCGTGATCTCATCCAACTCCGTGTACTAGTTGCTACATGGCAGTGTTATCTCAGAACGTAAACTGACGCGGGAAAGCACAAGGAGTGTGCATCACTGGCGTTAGCATTAGCAAACCCAGCTCACAAGACGATATAATTATTCCGGCTTTCGCTGCGGTGTACAGAGCTCATGTGGATTCATTTTGGCTTCAACTATGAAGAAACCACAAGTTTCCAACCACAAACTGCTATTCTGTGAACCTTTAAAACATATACACCTAAATAATGCTGCAGTCACTTTACTATTTTCCCTTTACTTATTGCACAAAATAGTGATTTGTGATATAAATGCAAACAATACTGTCTTGATTAAATAAAATAAAGTTTTTTTTTTCAGGTTTTATGCATATGGTGGTGTGTTCTTTATGACAGTTTTTTCTAAAATTAGACCCTCTTTCTAAAAAAAACAAGAAATATTGCAATATATTGTCTTTCTTACACTATCGCAATACATCACAATATATAGTATCGTAACCCCTGTGTCATGATACGTATCGTATCGCCAGATTCTTGGCAATACACAGCCCTATTAACTAGGTGTGTAACTATGTGAAAGTGAACAGGACATTTCTGATAAAGACAGGTGGTGTTTTAGAGAATTTCCCCTGAATAGATAAAGGGTACCAAGAAAAATTACATAAATAATAGACAAATAATAAGAGATTTTATGAATGTCATGAGGCCAAAATTACCTTGAATTACATAGTATAAAGGTGTAGCTTTCAATGGCTTCTTTTCAAGTTGGCCACCACCCCTCATATTGAATTTCACCATTAAGACATTTGACATGATTATTTGAAAGAAATTACTCAGGATTACCTCACCTCAGACAAATTTCCACGTAAGGTCAATATTACAATTAACAGAAATGTTCAGCGTGGCAATTACATGCAATGTTAAAACATACACTTTCACAACCACTCATCTATGTAACAAGTGCTAAGAACTATGTCTTTATCCATGTACACAGTTTTTGTGACAAGTAATGACTGTCATTCATGACTTACACTGGAATTATATTTTGATTTCTTGTTTTCAGTCTAGCTTCAGTCATCTTGAAAATTCTGAACAAGAAAACAGGCATGTATATGAGGAGATATAATGGTGTGTGACAGATTAAATCCTGAATTCAAGTAATATCAAAGGCTGGGTTTATTATTGTAGCAATTATAAAAATTTTCATGAAATATTATGCAGCAATACACACAAACAATGCAAGGTAAATACTTACCTGTTCATGACAGAAGATCCACCAACTCTGGACATTTGCTGAACCTAAATGTGACAGCACAAACGAAATACTGTAATATGATATTTTAAAAAGAGCACAGTTCTCTCTCTCTCTCTCTCTCTGTGTGTGTGTGTGTATATACAGCATCTCACAGAAGTGAGTACACCCCTCACATTTTTGTAAATATTTTATTATATCTTTTAATGTTACAACACTGAAGAAATGACACTTTGCTACAATGTGAAGTAGTGAGTGTACAGCTTGTATAACAGTGTAAATTTGCTGTCCCCTCAAAATAACTCAATACACAGCCACTAATGTCTAAACCGCTGGCCACAAATGTGAGTACACCCCTAAGTGAAAATATCCAATTGGGCCCAAAGTGTCAATATTTTGTGTGGCCACCATTATTTTCCAGCACTGCCTTAACCCTCTTGGGCATGGAGTTCACCACAGCTTCAGAGGTTGCCACTGGAGTCCTCTTCCACTCCTCCATGACGACATCACGGAGCTGGTGGATGTTAGAGACCTTGCGCTCCTCCACCTTCCGTTTGAGGATGCCCCACAGATGCTCAATAGGGTTTAGGTCTGGAGACATGCTTGGCCAGTCCATCACCTTTACCCTCGGCTTCTTTAGCAAGGCAGTGGTCATCTTGGAAGTGTGTTTGGGGTCGTTATCATGTTGGAATACTGCCCTGCAGCCCAGTCTCCGAAGGGAGGGGATCATGCTCTACTCATTCATGGTTTCCTCAATGAACTGTAGCTTCACAGTGCCGGCAGCATTCATGCAGCCCCAGACCATTTCTTGTGCATCATCTTTAGAAGAGACTTCCTTCTAGGACGACAGCCATGCAGACCAATTTGATTCAATCTGTGGTGTATGGTCTGAGCACTGACAGGCTGACCCCCACCCCTTCAACCTCTGCAGCAATGCTGGCAACACTCATACGTCTATTTCCCAAACACAACCTCTGGATATGACGCTGAGCACGTGCACTCAACTTCTTTGGTCGACCATGTCGAGACCTGTTCTGAGTGGAACCTGTCCTGTTAAACCGCTGTATGGTCTTGGCCACCATGCTGCAGCTCAGTTTCAGGGTCTTGGCAATCTTCTTATAGCCTACGCCATCTTTATTTAGAGCAACAATTCTTTTTTTCAGATCCTTAGAGAGTTCTTTGCCATGAGGTGCCATGTTGAACTTCCAGTGACCAGTATGAGAGAGTGAGAGCGATAACACCAAATTTAACACACCTGCTCCCCATTCACACCTGAGACCTTGTAACACTAACGAGTCACATGACACCAGGGAGATAAAATGGCTAACTGGGCCCAATTTGGTCATTTTCACTTGTCCAAAGGGGGTATACTCATTATAAAGAGGGGTATACTCATTTTTGTGGCCAGCGGTTTAGACATTAATGGCTGTGTGTTGAGTTATTTTGAGGGGACAGCAAATTTACACTGTTATACAAGCTGTACACTTACAACTTTACATTGTAGCAAAGTGTCATTTCTTCAGTGTTGTCACATGAAAAGATATAATTAAATATTTACAAAAATGTGAGGGGTGTACTCACTTCTGTGAGATGCTGTATATACAGAGAGAGAGAAAGAGAGAGAGAGAGAGAGAGAGAGACACTCACTCAAACATATATATACATATTCTTTATGTCACATTTCAAACTTACGCAGATCCACTTCTTTTCATCACCTATGATGTATTCTTTAAAGGATTTTAGGTCACTCTCTGAATCCACTCTCAATAGAAGATGTAGACTTGCCAGGGTCCAGAATGCCAGCTATTCACTGAAGTTCAGCACCGAACAGCATGGAAAACACCTCCCTTTGGAATCCTGAAAGAAAAATTCAGGACATTAATATGTACACACACCTAGACATGACTACTTAAAAAAATTCTAAACTGAATGTCACACTTTTTGCGTTTATGCAGAGCATAAGACTTGACAGTACTAAACGTACTTCTTGTTTTAAATTCCAATTCTAGCAGTTACAATAGTACCTCTACTATCCCTTTCCCACCATCTGCTACAGGGAATACCAACTCTGGTACTCGAAGGCCCCTGCACTGCATGTTTTCAAACTATCCCTGCTCTACCCAACACACTGCTGATTACCTGGATCAGGTGTGTTCAGACAATCAGAAGCTGGAAGATGATTGATTTTGCCCTCCTCCACTCCAACCTCATCTGAAATGAAATTCCAGCTTCTGACTGACTGAACAGACCTGATCCAGTTAACCAGCAGTGGGTAGGGCAGAGATAGTTGGAAAACAATTAAGCCAGGGGTCCTCGAGGACCAGGGTTGGGAACCCCTGATCTATTACTCTATCTTGCAGTAGCACAAAATTGCTCAGTTTAAATGTAACCCTTTTTTTAGGCAGTGGCACGAAATTCAACAAACGTGAACAGTTTGGGGGCTTGGTGATTTTGCTACCAATTTCCCACCAAGAAGTTTGCTTAACTGCATAACACAGCACAACTCAAGTGTAGAGACAATATGGTGGTTTATGCTTGCGAACTCATGCCAGCAGAGTTTCTTTTTAGGGTAAGGCCTAACGTTAATCCTACTAACTTTTAGCCTACTAGCTAATTTTAGCCAAACTCAAACTACATTTCAGTTGACAATGTGCGCATCATTTCTTTTGGTTCCTTCGTGTCAAACAAGTAAAACTCAGCCACATTAATAAAATAATACAAAATGTACTTACCCAACAGTAGATTTTTAATAATCGTCAACTTTCGAAACACAACGAAGCGCCCTCCTCATGTCATGTCCTGTCTACTCCTCTTCTGACGTGGTCGTAGAAAAAAAAAAGGGAAAATGTGTTAACACTCTCTCGTGAGATATTCTATCCGGGATTTTGCTAAATCGTGAGATTCGCTACAACATCTTGGCAGCAAAGTTTTGGCAATCCACATCCAACTCAGACTTAGAATCGTGACCGGATATATATCCGTTTTATATGTATATGCATAAATTTAATAAAAATAATAAAATTGTATTGTAATGTACGGAAAATGGGTCAAATAATGACATGTACAACATGTTCTGTGTTACATATTTTTATCAACTTATGACATCCTACCACAACTATTTTGGCCAGGGACAAATGTTTGCTGGGGACTGTCTTTATGAATGAGCCACACTCATTCAAGAATGATACAAAGCTCTGATATTATTTGCACTTTGTCGTAACTTACACAAAGTGTACACAAACGTACACAACACATAGCACTGCATTTCCAAACGTCTTTATTGCACAAAATCCATTACACACGGTAACACAGTTTGTAAATCAGGAAAGGAGGAGGCAGGAACCGGTGCAAGTTCAACACTTTAATATAATGTAAAATAAACAACAAAACGAAAGTAAAAGCGGTAGTCCCTCACGGACGACTGCCGCACACACATAAACAAAACATAACAAAAATAGTCCAGGCCTAGTCCTCTCTCATCCCTCACTGTCATTACTCCTCCCTTTATGCTCCCGGAGCTCCTCAATGAGAAACTCGAGACAGGTGCAGTGCGCAGGTGGCACTCATCAATCACGCCACCAGCCTCGCCTCATTCTCACAGCCTCGTCCTGGTTGCCACAGGCCGGGGGTTCCCACGAGACTGCGCTCTACTCCCACGGTGCCATCGAGCATGGCCATGCAGAGTCTGCTGCCATGGATGCTCGAGGCAGTGGGCTGGAGTGAGTTGCCAGGGGGCGGCGACTCCACTCCCTCCGGGTTCAGGGCAGCCGGTGGGAATCCCCTGTTCCCTGCTCCTCCACATCATGGCAGACGGCAGCAGGCTTCAGCCTCGGCAAACAGCGGCAGCGACTCTGCTCACTCATGGAGGGCAGCCGCCCCACCACAACCCAGGCGGCCAGCAGCGAGTTCGTCCGTCCCCCTTGCAACTCACTCCAGCCCACTGCCTCGAGCGTCCATTCATCCCCATTCTCACAGCTCTTGGCTCTCATCCTGCTTGCCACACACACACTTTAAAGTGCAAGCAGCAGGATGTGTGCACCACTTGATCATGTCTAGTGTAAAAAAAAAAATAAAAAAAAGTTGAAATAATTAATAAGCTGTAAAAATTAAAAAGTTAATTTTAAAAAGGTTCATAAAGGAACCCTGGCAGTAGTCCAGGTTCTAATATGAACCCTTTTGACCACAAGAAAGTTTTAAATAAGAACTGCCAAATAATGTCTTGGTTACATATGGTAACCCTCGTTCCCTGAAGGAGGGAACGGAGATGTCACGTCGGATGACCAATGAATCTACTTCGAGTGTAACTAAAATAAGCCAATGCACATTGGCATGCAATGGTTTGCAGCAGCTGCTCTGCCTCGCAGCGTGGGAATATAATGAGCAGCAGGTGCATATCATCTTTAGGTTTTCACTGAGGAGCTGAGTAATCTTGGTGATCCGGCCACGCAGCAGGGTACAGCAGTTGTGGCGACAGGACGTGACGTCTCCGTTCCCTCCTTCAGGGAATGAGAGTTACCATATGTAACCGAGATGTTCCCTTTTAGTGGGTCACTCTTGACATCAAGTCAGATGGCCAACGAATAGGAATCCGTACCAGAGGGCCACCCTATCCAGTGCCCTGAGCAAGCCTCCTTCTCCATCTTGCCTAACAGGATGACCGAACAGCCCATAGGGCTGTACTACATATGGAAGTTACTGGGGTGAATCCAACCTCGTAAGAAGTGGGTTCTCCCAAGGGAAAAACACGGGCTTCTGTTCAGGAGCAACTGTAGAAAAAGACACATATGGTACCCAGCCTAAACCCGGTTCTCAAAGATTCAGCAGGATATAGGTCTGAGGGTGATGTAGAGTGAGCATGCAACCTGAGCAGGCAGGGCACACCTTGTGCTTAGTAAGCCAAAGCAATGGCATCTGTAGCATGTAGCGTGCAACTTAACTGATGTGCTAAAACTACTAATAATATTCAGTATGGGCCAATAGGTATCAGAAGTAAGGAACGTCTACTGGAGAGAGGAAAGCAGCGCAGCAGGTGAGTAAACGGTTGACAAGATCTTGTTTGGTTCAATGAATTGTATTAATATAGAAAAGTTTCTTTTAGTAGTTGGTTTCAATTGGATAAATCACAGATATGAACAATTAATTGGTAACAATGTGAATCAAAACAGTTAACCAACTCTCCTGTTGTTTCTTATAGGACCAAGAATTCACAGTTTGACAGCTCCAATTCAACTTGAAGTTTCACACTCTTCACAAAATGCACAAATAAAGAAAATAATAAAACAGAAATGTGTGCTTCTTTGACTTTGAGCAAGATATTTTTACAATAATATAACCTTCAACAAAATATTATGTTCAGTAACCCAAAAGAAATATAATTAGACCTTCAGTTTGACTCAAAGCACTGAATGATTCAGAATTGCTCTAAACAATTCACTTTCCCTTTCAAAATCAACTGTATATCAACAATCAGAGTTGAAAATTCACAAATCCATTAATTGATTCGTTCAAACAAAGTTCATGAATCAAACGACTCAGTTGATCAAAGTTCATGAATCAAGTGATTCAGTTCAAAGAGTTGTTGAACTCTTTCGAACAGTTTCTCCTTTTTTTGAAGCAAAAATATCAAACGAGTTTGATGAATAAAAGTCTTTTGTGTCCAAAAACAAGGGAAAAAATGGAATTCTCCTACCAGTTGATGAATTCAAAGCACAGTTCAAAGTGGGAAAAGGTCCGTGGGTAGCTCGCCATTGCGCACATTTAGTCACGTCCGATGCACAGACGATTCCTCTCCAAAAGGAATAATTATGGCACAAAGCAGGAAACCCGCAGATCACGTAGAAAAACACAGAAACAAAAAAACCCAGCCTTGCATAAACAAGGCAGAACAACAATTAATATCAAATTCAAACATTCATCAACAACAAATATCATGTACACACTTCAAATAACACATTAACTCATCATTTCAACACTTATTGAACTCATTGAGACTTAAACACCATACTTTGACACTTCGTTAGCTCATTAATATTTTTGCATGTGCGTTAGCTTTAGCCCTTGTGCTATTACTACTGCGCACGCTGTACTCGCGCGGCCTATATATAATCACTTCTCATGTCAATGTACTTATTGAATTAGCGACTTTTCTCATGTAATATGATATGACTTAAAATATGACTCACCAAGGTGATAACTTCAGATATATTCAAAGTATTTATTGTATTCGATCTATTTTCTCACAGCTGCTTCTCTGACTCGTTCTCTCTCTCTGACTCTTTCTCTTCCTCTGACTCACGCTGGCAGTGCAGCAGCGCCGGCGCAGCCTGTGGGCGGGACTTATGGGAGTGCTGCTAATGTAACGAGTTAAAGTAAATACAATTTGAATGTTACACATTGCTTTTCACTAAAATCTTTCTAATGTATTTTATATTTATTTATTCCCGTTTTCTTTGAGTAATATGTTGATTCTACTGTTCACTATTTTGAGACTTTTATTTTGATATTGTCTTCTGGCGCTTTGCTGACGCCATTTTCGAGTGACTCCGCGCCTCTCGCCAGTTCACATTGGTTATGCTGGGGAGAGGTAAGCGTTTTTCTGAGCTCTGCATTTTACGAGTGAAATAAGTTGACTAAGTTTATAAATCGACCAAATATCTTATTGTAAATAGTACTGAGACTATTTGCAGTGTTCTGATGTATGTTTTATATGTGAGTGGATTGAGAATATAAAGTTATATCGTGTGGGCCGTATGATATCTATTTGCATGGCTTAGAGTTATCAATCAGCTAACAAATGTTATATTATACAGGTTTGTCTTATGAAACACCCACAAGAGAGAGAGATATGAACTTTATTCATATTAATCAACAGGTATTTCACTTTATTGTCTTTTGATGTCCTTTTATTCTTTTGTACTGTGTTAATACTGTAATGTTTCAATGTTAATGTTTATTTTTTCTATTGTAACACAAAATGAGTTCACATTGGTTATGCTGGGGAGAGGTTTGTCTTATGAAACACCCACAAGAGAGAGAGATATGAACTTTATTCATATTAATCAACAGATGGAGTGAAGTTAATGCTGGCTCTGGCTGACATTAAATCCCTTTTTGGTGAACGACATCAGAAGTGTCCTGAGTCTTCTTACACACAACGCAGATAGTGGTAACGGCGGTCAGCAGAGGACCGGTTACATTGGTGCCGTGACCCGGATTTGAAGATTTGCTTCCAGATCCACGTCAGTTGGGTCGCCGAGGGACGCTGCATTGAGGTTTACTGTTTCTCTAGCAAAGAACTGAGAAAACAAACGGACATTTGGTATTTCTAGTACTGATTTTTGCATTCATTCATACAAGTGACTATTTTTCTCATATTTTCTGAAATTTTTCAAGAGATTATTCTGTTTATAAATTTATATTCAATTGTAATATTTTTATTGTGAAATTGAACATGGCATTCAGTTTAAAAGTAGATGAAATTGATGAGACAATGACAGGATTAGGTCTTGGGAGGGGAAAGTTTTTTGGTGAAACTCCAGTTACTCCCATTGTGAGCGAAAGTAAAGTGAAAAGAACATCCCCTGTATTATGCTCCACACGTGTAATCGATCACGATCCCAATCCAGTAGCTGACACTGTGCCATTAGCTGTTCCAGACATAACAGATCCAAATTGGCAAGGTTTGATAGCACACATTGCTCAACAAGTGGGGCAGACCATGTTAGCATCTCAAAAGGAAGCTAGTTATAGTAAAGAAGAGAATAGAGGTGCACAAACATCAAGGTTAAGTACCAGCAAGACATTCTCAGAAATACCATCACTTAACTTGACTGGAGTGAGGTTGGTCATGCAGAGTGAAGCAAAAGAGCCCCCAGTGTATCGCGGTGATGCATCAGACAAACTTAGTGTGCGTGAATGGGAGGAGCTGATGGACACGTATCTCAGAAAAAGAGGAATACCATTAGCAGAACAGCATCAAGAGATCTTAAGCAGACTGATGGGTAAAGCTAAAGATGTCGTCAGAGTCACTCTCCGTTGTAATTCAGCTCTAAACCCAGTTGAGAACCCAAAAGTGATCATGGACATTCTGAAGCAGCATTTTGGTGATGTTAATTATTCTTGTATGCCTTTGGCTGACTTCTATGGCACTGTTCCACTAGCAGGAGAAGATCCCGTTGAATACTGGGTGCGGCTGAATAAGGCAGTGGATCTCGCAGAGGAAGCTTTAAAGAGGCTCGGGCGACGAATGGAGGATCCATGTCAAGAAGCGGCCATGATGTTCGTGAAGTACTGTCCCGACTCCACTCTTGCTGCAGTATTCCGCTTCAAAGCTCCAGAAAAATGGACCGCACAGGAGATCCAAGAGCAGCTTGATCGTTTCCAGACAGAGTTAAAAGAGCAGATGTCAACCAAGCCAAAACGTCATACTGCTACAAGACATGTCACCGCTCATGTTCAGACATCCCACGAAGAGGATGAAGTGGATGTTGGCTCTCCAATAGAGCCAGGTGAGTGTAGCAGAGTCAGCACTGCACACACCACACAGAGTAGTGATGACAATTGCATGAGAACTTTAATTAGCCTTCTCGATCGTGCACTGTCTCAAAATGTCCAAATGCCATCTCGCCAGCCTCAAAGCAAGTTCTGTAGAGTATGCAGATCCCACGATCACTCTACTGTGGCACACTGTCGTCGAGAACGTCTGTGTTTTGCATGCCTTCAGCCTGGGCATAGCAAGAGGGAATGTACAAATGACAGGTCCAGGCCTGGCCCAGCACCATTCCGGGGCCCACCAAATTTAAACTAGATGGCTCACGTTTGGAAGGGGGAGGCGTGAGCATGAGTGAAGAACCCCTAGAGAATAATGATCTTCACCAGCTTTATGAGAACGCATGTGCGCAAGCTCCCACTGGGACCAAAGTGATAGCGCAAAATGTCCAAGCAATTGAGGCATTCGACGATTTGTTCTATGCACCAGTCAGTGTAAATAATGTGTTTTCGATGAAGGGAATGCTTGATACAGGTTCCATGGCCTGCACTTTTAGTGATAAAGCAGAGAAGAGGATGTTAAGTGAGAATGTACTGCCCTCACCCACACCACTTCAAGAAGAAGTCATCTTAGTAGGATGTGGTGGCAAGGTTACAAGACCAAAATGTATGTATGAGGTTGAGTTGAAAGTTTATGGAGGGAGCTGCCTAGTGCCCATTCTTGTTGTACCCGGCCAGCGGGATGATCTGATCATTGGCACAAATGTGATCAAATTCCTTGCTCATCGCATGAAAGGTAGCAGTGATTACTGGAGACTTGTTTCTAATCACAGTATGGAACCCATGGCAGGATGTGAGCAGTTCCTAGATGTTATGGCCAACACGTGTCGGTGGAAGGGTTCAGAGCTGCCAGACAAGGTGGGAACCATCAAGCTACAGCAGAGTGTTACCCTCTTAGCAAAACAGGAACATCTTGTCTGGGGAAAGTTGCCGAAAAATGTTCCCATGTCCCCAGGGAGCACAGTTGTGGTGGAACCGACAACTTCGAGGTCTGTGACACGAGACATCATAGTCGGGCGGGTTGTCACGCCATTATGGGGTGATCGCTGGGTCCCTGTAAAAGTCACCAACCTCTCT
This sequence comes from Ancherythroculter nigrocauda, assembly GCA_036281575.1. Classification (NCBI taxonomy): domain Eukaryota; kingdom Metazoa; phylum Chordata; class Actinopteri; order Cypriniformes; family Xenocyprididae; genus Ancherythroculter; species Ancherythroculter nigrocauda. Next base: position 38,923,112 of record VTFQ01000003.1, on the reverse strand, counting down.
GACAAGCCAATCACTCTAAAGAGAAACCGCAAAATAGCAGATGTGTTTCCCTGTGTTGCAGTGGAAGATTTTGAACTTTTCCAAGGGCTGAGTCGAGCTGAAGTGTTTACAGAGGAGAATCAGCGTTCACCTAATTCATCATCTGATTTCAGACGTAGATTGGAAACTGTTGGTCTCGCTGATCTTGACATCCAGTCTTGCTCTATCAGCCATGAGTCAAAAGAGAAGTTAGTGCAGTTACTGGAGAGATACAATGATGTGTTTTCTAAGCATGCGTTGGACTGTGGCGAAGTAAAAGGGTTTGTTCACCGCATTCGACTAATGGATGAGCGTCCGTTCAGACTCCCTTATCGCAGAGTGCCGCCAGCGCACTACCAAAAGTTACGGCAAGTTTTGTCCCAGATGGAAGAACAAGGGATAATAAGGAAGTCCGTAAGCGAGTATGCTTCCCCGTTAGTCCTAGTGTGGAAAAAGGATGGCAGTCTGAGGATATGCACAGACTTCAGATGGTTAAATGCTCGAACGATAAAGGATGCACACCCACTTCCACACCAGTCTGACTGCTTAGCTGCTCTGGGCGGGAACACACTCTTCAGCACCATGGACCTGACTTCAGGATTCTATAACATACCTATGGCTGAAGAGGACAAGAAATACACTGCGTTCACAACTCCTGTAGGGCTGCACGAGTATAATAGGATGCCGCAAGGGCTATGCAACAGCCCAGCCTCCTTTATGCGGATGATGGTAAGCATCTTTGGAGACTTAAACTTCAGCAGCTTATTATGTTATCTTGACGACCTGTTGGTGTTCGCTCCAAATGAGCAGGAAGCCTTAGAAAGGTTAGAGGTCGTGTTCAGTCGTTTGAGGCAGTACAATCTTAAGCTGAGCCCTAAGAAATGCCACCTACTGAGAACCTCTGTAAAGTTTCTGGGTCACATTATTGATAGAGATGGAGTTTCTGTAGATCCTGCTAAAGTTGAAGTTATCTCGAAACTGTCCAAGTTTGATTTGATGGAAGATGACAGATGTACTCCGTCAGTGCAGAGAATTAAATCAGTCCTTGGTATGATCTTATATTACCAACATTTCATTCCTGGATGTTCTGCTTTGGCGAAGCCACTTTTTGCTCTTACAGCTGGTCGGAGAAGGAAGAGAGGAAGCAAGGGAGAAACTAAAGCAGGAACTTACAGGAAGCTCAAGCCCACAGATTGGACTGAGGAATGTGATCACGCATTATGTAACCTCAAAGAGAGCCTGCTTAAGAGTGTGGTTTTAGCACACCCCGACTTCACTCGACCTCTAATTCTTGCAATTGACGCTTCACTGGACGGTTTGGGAGCCGTATTATCCCAAGTGCCTGCAGGTGAAGACCGAGCTCGCCCAATCGCATTCGCTAGCAGGACTCTGAGTAAATCACAGAGGAACTACCCAGTTCATAAGCTCGAGTTTCTGGCACTCAAATGGAGCGTATGCGAGAAATTTAGCCATTGGTTAAAAGGTCAAACATTCACAGTCTGGACAGACAACAGTCCGCTCACGTATGTTATGTCCAAGGCGAAACTCAGCGCTTGTGAACAACGTTGGGTGTCCAAACTGGCAGCTTACACCTTTGAGCTGAAGCATATAGCAGGGACCAAAAACATAGTGGCGGATGCTCTGAGTAGAGACCCTTTTGTTAAAACTGTGAGCAGCAGGCTAATGAAGGAGCCATATCGTGATTTACTTGTGGAGGCTGAAGAGGTTGATGGAGATGGAGTTCGAGATGCTTTTCGTCAAGGAGCTCAGAACTTACAGATTTGCTCTCAGTCATGTCTTTCCTTTCCTTCTGACAGCACCACTGTCAAAGCCTGTTTAAGTTTACATGATCAGTGGGAAGAAACATTTCAAGCTAGAGCGGTGCAATTAATTCAGTCTTACCAAGATCTAGTTCCAGCTGGTGCTGATACCCTTCCAATGATCCCTGCAGATGAAATTCATGAATTGCAAGAAGCCGATTCAGTCATTTCAAGAGTGACATTCTTCTTGAAACTAAAGCGTCAACCATCGAGGCGAGAAAAGGCCAACATGAGTTCCAGAGCCATAACTCTCTTTAGACAATGGGACAAACTAAAGATTAAGGACGGAATACTCTACCGAGTCACACAAGATCCCCATAGTAAACAAAAGCGGTATCAACTGATCTTACCCTCTAGCCTCAAAGACCAAGCTTTGAAGGGTGTGCACGATTTAGCGGGTCATCAAGGCCAAGCGAGAACCATTCATCTAGCCCGCCAACGCTTCTTCTGGCCGGGAATGGGGAAGGATGTTTGTGAATACATCAAGTGCTGTCAAAGATGCATCCTGGCCAAGGCTCCCGAACCATCTGCACGAGCCCCGCTTGAAAGTATTAAGACCTCTATGCCTATGGAGTTGGTATGTCTGGATTTCTGGACTGCGGAGGATGCGAAGAAACGCTCAGTTGATGTGCTCGTTATGACAGACCATTTCACGAAGTTGGCTCATGCCTTCCCTTGTGCGAATCAGTCCGCAAAACAAGTTGCAAGGAAGCTTTGGGACCGTGTATTCTGTGTGTACGGATTCCCGAGTCGCATTCACACGGACCAGGGAGCCAACTTCGAAAGTGCCCTTCTAGCGGAGTTGTTAAAACTATCAGGGGTCGCCAAGTCTCACACCACCGCCTACCACCCAATGGGAAATGGAGGCGTAGAGAGGTTTAATCGTACTTTGGGGAGTATGCTCCGAACCCTTCCTCTGAAAGAAAAGCACAAATGGCCAGAGCAAATACAAACACTGACCTTCGCCTACAACGCTACGGTCCATGAGACGACAGGGTATGCGCCATTTCATCTTATGTTTGGACGTGTACCGAGATTGCCGGTGGACGTTATGTTCAGACAGGTGCTACATGACCCCGCAGTTGTAGATCATGGTACTTACCTGAAGTCGTTGATGTCATACCTCCATGAAGCAGTTGAGATCGCGCAGCGACACTCTGAAAAAGAGCAGAGGAAACAGGCAAAAGGTTACAACAAGAAAGCCAGAGGTACATGTCTAAATATTGGGGACCGTGTGCTGGTGGCGAATAAAGGAGAGAGAGGAAAAAGGAAGCTAGCAGATAAGTGGGACCCTGTAGTGTACACTGTAGTGGACAGAAACCTGCAGACGCACACTTACAAGCTGAAAAATGAAAAAGGAAGTGTGAGGATAGTGCACAGAAACCTGCTGTTGGATATTAGTTTCTTACCTGTTGAGTCATCTGAGGATGAGAGAAGCATACTACCTTCTGCAGAGTGTGAGACACATAGCATCAGGAGTGAGTTCTGCGAGGAAGACTTCGATCCGATGAATGTGGAGGAAAGAACCATGAGATGGGTTAATGAAGACACTGAAAGCTTGGTAGCCCAAGAGTCTGAAAGCCCTGGAGTTCAAGACTCTGCTGTTGAGGAAGCTTTGGGAACAGACCACCTCAGTTCAGATGGAGAAGAGTCCAGTGATGAGTTGCAGACTCAAGAGATCAGTAGCAGAGAACTTCCTCAGAGTGAAATTGAAGCCAGTCCAACATCTCTTGACGTAAACTTTGACTGTGACACAGATACACATACACCAGTTCTGACCGACACTCATACAGACACTCATACTGACACCCAAGTTCCAGTTCCTGATGTTCAGGGTGTTAGAACACGAGCAGGTAGAGTTGTTAAGAAAGTGAACAGATTAATTGAGTCGATGGTTCAGAAACCCTTTTACATCCAAGGTGTAGGAAGTAATCTGAAAAAGAGAACTGGGTCATTTCTTTCTCTGTTCTAAAGAGTTTTCTTATGTATTTTGTTTTTGTATGATGTGAAGAGACATTTTGACTCCAAATATTAAATATATAAGGGTCAGGTCATATTATGGTGTACAAGGCATCGTAATGTTCCAAGATGATCTTAGGCTTGATCACCCTGAGGTTTTTCTTGACCTACTAGTGGGTAACTCACAAGTTGAACTAATGAAAGTTTCATTGTAGACCTGTACCAGTTATTTGGTTTGGATCCAGTATGGATTTTAGTGAAATCCAGAAGGGGTGTATGTAACGAGTTAAAGTAAATACAATTTGAATGTTACACATTGCTTTTCACTAAAATCTTTCTAATGTATTTTATATTTATTTATTCCCGTTTTCTTTGAGTAATATGTTGATTCTACTGTTCACTATTTTGAGACTTTTATTTTGATATTGTCTTCTGGCGCTTTGCTGACGCCATTTTCGAGTGACTCCGCGCCTCTCGCCAGTTCACATTGGTTATGCTGGGGAGAGGTAAGCGTTTTTCTGAGCTCTGCATTTTACGAGTGAAATAAGTTGACTAAGTTTATAAATCGACCAAATATCTTATTGTAAATAGTACTGAGACTATTTGCAGTGTTCTGATGTATGTTTTATATGTGAGTGGATTGAGAATATAAAGTTATATCGTGTGGGCCGTATGATATCTATTTGCATGGCTTAGAGTTATCAATCAGCTAACAAATGTTATATTATACAGGTTTGTCTTATGAAACACCCACAAGAGAGAGAGATATGAACTTTATTCATATTAATCAACAGGTATTTCACTTTATTGTCTTTTGATGTCCTTTTATTCTTTTGTACTGTGTTAATACTGTAATGTTTCAATGTTAATGTTTATTTTTTCTATTGTAACACAAAATGAGTTCACATTGGTTATGCTGGGGAGAGGTTTGTCTTATGAAACACCCACAAGAGAGAGAGATATGAACTTTATTCATATTAATCAACAGATGGAGTGAAGTTAATGCTGGCTCTGGCTGACATTAAATCCCTTTTTGGTGAACGACATCAGAAGTGTCCTGAGTCTTCTTACACACAACGCAGATAGTGGTAACGGCGGTCAGCAGAGGACCGGTTACACTAACACTGGCTCTTAGGAGAGTCAGTCACAGAAATGAGAGCCGCTATTGGACAAAGCAGTTTTCCTTCTGGAACTTTCCTCTCTTCTTCATTTTCTTAGCTTTCAACTTTATCTTTAAATCATTTTTAATCTTTTAACTGGTAACCTGATTACCCGGGTTACACATCCACTGTCCAGTGGGCCAACCTCTGCTTGGAGACAGCATTTCCCTTCTGCTGGCCTCTGTAACAGACAAAGAGCTGGTCTGAGGTCCTAAGGCTTTGTCTTCTCTCTATGTACAGTCACAGAGTGCATACCGGACAGAGCAAAGCCAGGGCTGGGTCTGCCTCCTCAAGGGATAGAGCTTGCAGGTTCACCACCTGATCCCTGAAGGGAGTGCTAGGAACCTTGGGTACATAGCCGGGCCGGGGTCTCAGTATTACATGGCTGTCACCCGGCCCAAGCTCTAGGCACGACTCGTTGACCGAAAATGCCTGCAGGTCCCATACCCTCTTGATAGAGACTAATGCAACCAGTAGCAAAGTCTTCATAGACAGAATCTTTAAGTCTGCTGACTGCAAGGGCTCAAATGGAGCATTCTGAAGTACTCGGAGCACCAGAGCAAGGTCCCAAGAGGGTATGGAGGGGGGTCGAGGAGGATTCAACCATCTCACCCCCTAATGAACCTGACAACCAGGTCGTGCTTCCCAACTGATTTGCCAGCTATGTGGACATGATATGCAGATATTGCAGCAGCATGCACTTTGAGGGTTAAGGGAGACAGCCTTTGCTCAAACCCATGCTGCAGGAAGGAAAGCATGGCACTGATCGAACATCTTTTAGGTTCCTCTCAGTGACCAGTTCCACTTCAAAGCGTAAGCACACCTCGTAGATGGCGCTCGTGCCGAAGTGATGATGTTAACCCCTGAACAAGTGCCCCCCTTTTTGAGTATTTATATGAAAATTCACTATCCAAACTTAAATGGTTATAATTCAAGTATGCTTTGATTGGTCTTGTTTTAAAGAAGACACTCAGCAGATTGTTGCTGAAGTGGAAGCAAAGTTATAAAAGTTTAAATTTACTGCAAATCAAATGTACTGTATTAAACATTTTATAATTTATGTAAAATATATATTTCACAGAATATGTGTTACTTTAAAATTGATATAAATGTTAACCCACATGTCTAACCAAGCTGTGTTCAAAATTTGAAGTTGATATAAAAAAAAATTGAAGTTCCTATAACATTTTGTTTAGTCTCATCCACTCAAGTGCATATTTTTGTATTTCTGCCTGAATTTGACATACCCAAGTTTAAATGTTCACCCTACACACATACAGTGGAAGAAATGTAAAATGTTGGTGTCATTGTACAGACAACTTCTTAATATAACAATCAGCTTGCAATACTTGCAAAATAATGTTGTGTTTAAAAGATTACAATATTTATAAAAAAAATAGGCGCATTGTGTTTTTATTTTTAAATCCTGTCTTTGAAAATCTTTAATTTAGGTTCTGCTTACACTATTGACCAGCTGTTTGTTTTGTTTGATTCCACTAGGTAGCAGAATACACCAAAAAAAAAAAAAAAGAACTTTGTCATATTGTAAATATAAAATATTCAAATATAACTCGAGGGAGGTAAAATTATTTTTTAGCGTCTATGAGTGTCCTTTGCTAAAAAAATGATTTGTCAAACTACCCCAAAAATCCTATTTTTTGCTATATAATTTAGCACTTCTCTTGATAATTGATTGGTTTTCTTCATTTTATCTTTGTCTCTGTTTTGTTTGTTTATTTTTATTGCCATATCAGCATCTATGGCTATTTTCATGTCAAGACCAACATTAAAAATAAATAAATAAATAAATAAACATAATTAGCACAGTAATAGTAAAAAACAACAGTTAATAAATCAACTCACATAAATATAACAAACATTTATAAGACTTTTCATTTCAGTATTTGATAAAAAAATAAGATTGTTCCTGGTGAAAATTTTTTGAAAACATCCATTAAAAAACTTTCTGTGTAAAAACTTTACCTAGTGACATTCAAAGCAGTACATTCCAACAAAATGTTTTATAGACAGAGGAGTTTGACAAAAATTACATACTGGTGGTACTTCACCTTTCAATAAAAACAAATGAGTAAGTCTGGAATGACCAAACAGTATGATCATGTCTACTCTCAAAAATAAAATTTACGAAACAATTTTCATTTAAGATTGGATTAACTTCATATAACTTATTATTAACACAACTGTTCCATTCCATTTGCCATTTTTGATATATATACAAGTTTAGCACAGGTTTGAGATCTGATGGAGGAATTTGACAGTCTGTAATTTTTAAAGAGAGAGCTTTCTTTGCTGCAGCATCTGCCTGTTCATTACCAAATAGTCCCATATGACCCGGAATCCAGCAAAAAATAATATCAAAATATTTTTCCTTTAAAAATAACAGTTTTGTTATTATCTTCACTATTATAGGATGGTCAGTTTTAAAGGGCACCTATTATGCAAAATTCACTTTTACATGGTGTTTGACCATAAATGTGTGTTGGCAGTGTGTGAGCAAAACCACCCTAGAATGAGAAAAATCCACCCAGTGGTTTTTTTACAATCTCAATAATTCATAAGCACTGTCTCAGAACGCCCTGTTCTAAGATTGCTCTCACTGTGACGTAGAATTGCGCTAAGCCCCACCCACGTGGTTTGATTGACAATCTGGTTTTGGCATAGACCCCGCCGTCGGTGATCTGTCAACCATCCTCCATTGTTTCAACGACAGCCGGTAATGTCTCCTAAGAAACATAAGTGTTCTGTTGTGGGATGTAATAATGAACATAGTAGTTTTCACTTACTTCCGACATCAGAGCCACTGAAAACGCAGTGGATTGTTTCTATTTACGAAGGAAAGGCGCCACTCAAAATTCCAAAATACGTTTATGTTTGCGCGAATCATTTTTTGACTGACTGTTTTGAGAACGAGGGTCAATTCAAAGCAGGTCTTGCTTCAAAGTTAATCCTCAAGTGTGGATCGTTGCCTACTGTTCGCGATCCAACGTCACCTCCAGAAGAAGTAAGTGTATTTAATGTTTTTTGAGCAAATAGTCATTTCAGTCGATGTCAGCCAATTCAATAACAAATGCGTCTAAAGTTGTTGTTGTCGTCGTAGAATGTCTGTGTATATAATTTAAACCTTGTTTGTATAGTGTGTATCCACACGTATATATATATTTTTTAAAGATATTGTATTAAAAACTGTGTATGTTTTTGCCACATAAGCACCTGTATGACAAGTAATGTCAACATGACGCAACCGTTCCCTCGCATATATAATTTCGTTTGTACTTAGCAAACGTTATCACAGTATTTGTGTTTGTAGTTTCAAAAAATTGTGCGAACGTTATCACAGTGTGTGTGTGTGTGTGTGTGTGTGTGTTGCACATCCATAATTGCAAAGCGGGGACACGATTAAAACTCTATAAGTACATAAATGTATCAAATAACCATTCAGAGACATCCTGCTCCATTCTCAATTGTGTTTCTTCTGCCGGAGTCTCTTCATCATCTGGGTCTGATTCCGGTTCAAACATGTACGGCTGAATGCCATACAAAACAGCGGGTCTCTCACTCTCAGCCATTCTGCTTCTACCGACTGTTTATTGCCATAGGTATGCAAGTTACGCCCTCATCCAAAGGCAGGGCGGGGATATGCAGCTCATTTATATTTAAGGTGGTACACACCAAAACAGCTCTTTTTAAAACAGGCCCCAAAAATGACATTTTCAAATGGTTATAATAAATTAACTGTGGGGTATTTTGTGCTGAAACTTCACAAATACATTCTGGGGACACCCAAGACCAATATTACATCTTGTAAAAAGGGGCATAATAGGTGCCCTTTAAAAGATTCAAGAGTTTGGAGGCAAGATTTAGAATCCATGCAAATTAAAAAATTTTGTTGTTGTGTTCTCTCTATTTGTTCTAAAGCCAGGAGCAATGCACAAGCTTCAGCAGTAAAAATTGAGCTTTCGCTTGGAATACGGATACTAAAAATATTTTGACCAAACATTGCTGCTGCAGACACACCATTCTCTGTCTTTGTCTCTGACATTCAGATCAAGTAAAATGAAAAAATGGGATAAAAGAATGAGACCCACTACACTTTTATTTTACACCAGTTTTATTTTCCTTTCAGGAGACACAGGACTCTATATAACTTATCAAACATAATTACAGTTTAGAACAGTGTCCACATCCAGCACATTTATATTATTTCACTGCTGTGTATCACTTGGATATGTGGTCTTGTGCGTCACCTTCATCTGCCCTGCTTCCTGGTGATGTGAGCCCGTCTGTGCCAAGGTTTGCTGCTGATCCATTTCACATTTGAAACAAAGAAACCAGTGTTTATGCCCATATGTAGTTGTTTTATTTGTAATAATATAAATTTCACAACATCAAAATGCAGATTTACTACAACTGCGTAATTTTATTTGAGTTTGCATGAGTAGGCTTGTTGCGCACGCAGCATTGCAAGACGCACTTTCTACAAGTTTTGTCATATAACAGCTTATTTGCTTAGTTGCTGTGTTTTCCCACTTCTAAATATTAATTATATCAAGAAAAATGTATTAGACTTTTAAATTTAGAAATATAAGAGCTTACCAGTCAAATGCAGTCTCTTCCTCGACAAACGGAACCTTCAGTGTCTGTTCTCAGTTTCCATAAGAGCGCTGCTGGCAAACGCATTATAGTTTCACTTTTAAAGTTCTTCAAACCGCTTCATTCCATGTCACCGGTGCCTATTCCTTTTCATATACCATTTTAGAAACCAAAACAATACACAAACTTTATATCCACACAGAAATCATTCTTCAAAACATGCCCTGTTGTAAGTCGCGTCATGCTTCAGGTGCACACAGGGCAGATGTGCGCCACGTTTCGACGAGAGAGCCCTCCTCACTCCTCCAATGGTTTGTCGAATATCTCAGCATCAGATTGGACTATGAACTTAATTGACATCTCTTTTGAACGCTGAAAACTTCCTCTTAAAGGCCGTGCCTGATTTGTATATCATCCGCATGATCCCAGGACACAGGCAAATTTGTCAAATGGTGTGAAGATCGAATAGAGATCCGGTTTCATCATTTGAGGGGATTTTCTCATTGCAGACACATGCCGACTCAACAGTGGATTATTTAGCAACAAAAGCTCACAGAAAAGTAAAAATGAGCTCATTCGAAAGACGACATCCTAAGGTAAAAGATGAGTTTGTGGCTGATTTTAGTTTAGAGAATCAGTGATTTGTGTAGAAATGTGAGGTTAGTGTTTGTTTACACGCAGTGATCATATTTCACTGCGTGATTCTTGTGAAGATTATTCGAACTACTATGTTAAAACATTAAAATACACTACATAGCTGAATTCCTGAGAATGAGAGCTTTCTTATGATATGTGACTTGTCTGTTTTGTGAAAAGTATATAAAAAACTTATTTATTTATTAAAGTTAAGTGTAAATGTTATGAAGTCACACTGCGGCTCACCCACAGGCCGGTGCGGGTTAAGAGGTTAAGTACCTCAGGAGGTAAGTCACCTAGAACCTCCATGTCCCGTCCAGGGAGCAGACATGGAGTTTCCAGAGGTCTGGACGCGGGTACCATAGGGTGCCCCATCTCTAAGAAAGAAGGTCCTTCCTCAGAGGAATGCACCAGGGAGGGGCTGTCACAAGGAGCATGAGTTCTGGGAACCAGGTCCGGTTGGGCCAATAGGGCGCAACTAACAAGACGTACTCCTCGTCCTCCCTGTTTTTGGGGTCTGTGCAAGTAGGCTCACTGTGGGAAACGCATAGCTGGAGCACAGCTGCATGCCAGTGCATCCATGCCGAGTGTTCCCTTGGAAAGGGAGTAAAACAGCTGGCAGTGAGAGATTTCTGGAGAGGCAAACAGGTCTACCTGAGCCTCCCCAAACTCTCTCCAAATCAGCTGGACTGCCTGGGGGTGGAGTTGCCACTTTCCCGGGAGCGCAGCTTGTGAAAGCCCGTTGGCCACACGGTTGAGCACACTGGGAACATGAATGACCCGAAGCAACCTCAGATGCTTCTGACTCCAGAGGAGGAGATGGAACATGTGATGAGAGAGCAGACCTCCTTGCCGGTTGATGTACGCAATGGTCGTAGTGTTGTCCGTACAGACCAGTATGTCTTTGCCCTGTAACGGCCCCTTCAGGCAGCTCGGTGCAAGATGTACTGCTAGCAACTCGAGGCAGTTGATGTGTTAATGCAGTTGGATACCCGTCCATACCCCTGACACTGTATGCCAGCTGCTGCAAATCATGCATACCAATGTGCATTGGCTCTTTTTAGTTACACTTGAAGTAGATTGGCCTCTCTAGCGAGATTCCTATTTATCGGTCATCCGACGTGACGTAAAGAGTGACCGACTGAAAGGGAACCAAGGGAGTTTTTTAGAACCTGTAAGTTAACTTTGAAATTTTTTTTTTAATAGGAAAAAGTTCATAATTGCACTTTATAATTAATTTTTGAATGTTAAATCTCCTCTATCACTATATCCCAAATAATAATGTATTGAGCCTGGAATATTCTTCTAATGCCACCAAATGCAAATACTGAGCACAAAATTGTCACCAGAAACAGTGCATTCCTATTGATCTACATATTCATACATACTACATAAACATTCACCCAAAAAAAAAAAAAAAAAAAAAAAGGCTTTTATCATGGCGTTGAACTATTCTGCAAGGCATAATCTGATTTATAGGTAGCTTTGCAAAATAGAAAGATAATTGAAGAGATATTGAAGTGGTATTTTAACACTGAGTGTGTATATAAGTTTAGTTTCAAGTTAAAGGCTGATCTATAATAGGCCAAAATGAAACTGAACATTGTTGAGAACAAAAATATAAGATTTATTAAAATCTATTTTGGGATCTATCAGTACTACCATACTTTAAGCATAAAAAGATTTAAATATTATAAGTCCACAAGTAAACTGGTATAAAAAAAAAAAACCTGCAAGGTGTCCAAGAAATAGTCAACATTTTAACTTAACTTTTTAAATACTATTTTATAATATAATATAAAAGTATATACTATGTCTGAAAATCAGTTAATGAAATCCATAAAACTTCTAAATAATATTATGGCACTTAATCATTATATGGCAAATACAGAAATTACCATCATGCTTAGACTCTAAAACCAATGAAAAGTAGTCAAAACATAAACTAAAGACAAAACGGAAAGAAACTTTACTGCTGCACTGTTGGATCCTAGTAATTTATGGCTGAAGTTACCCTCTTGTGCAGATCCTCGACCAAGCCAAATCCAAACATCATGTAAATACATATATATTATTATTATGTGTAAAGTAACTAATTATGTCTCAGATCAGTGCAAAAGAACAATATATACACCATCATGGAGGTCAGGCAATTGAACACTATTTTTGAGGCAACCACAATTTTATCAGTAAGCTAAAAAGTCCATAAAAATAGCCTAAAAATTATCAGGAAATCTGTACATCAGTCCAATAAGAAGGCAGGTCTCTGGTAATCAAACAGGCTGAAGTCTCCCTGGTAATGAGCATAGAGGCGACGAACATCTCGTTGGCTGATTCCAGTAAAATAGCGTTCCACCTTGGTGCGGTTGTAGCGGGTTATCCCTGGTGGGATATTGGGGTATGACACCAGGTCAGCAATACCAGCAGCTTTTAGAATATAAGGAGCATCAAACTCCAGAGTCTCATGGTGTCCCACAACATTGTAGGAAATATCACAAGGAGCACACAGCTCAGCATACGTCAGCCAGTGAATAATGTGGTCACCAAACTGCCTGTCCAAGTGCCGTCGTCCTGGCTTGTCACCTAAGTACCGAACAAAGTCTTCAAACTGAAGACCCACACTTTCACTATCATCATGGTGACTTTTGCGATATTTGCGAATGATGGCTGGGGCAATGTCATGTTTGTACCAGGGTTCAAATCTTGGGTTCTTCACAAACTTGTCCTTGAAAGCAGATATGAGGCGCTCAAATGGGTCTCTGACAATAAAAAACTTGAAATAGGAATTCAATCTGTGAAGCAAAAAGTAACACAATTTAGGACAACAGTATCTTATCAGACATGTAACAAAACATGCCACAATTTTACTTGCTATTAGTTGTGAAAATAACTATGTACAATATGTTCTCAATACTTTTTATAATAATAAACTATGTATTAAAATGATGAAAACAGAAAATAAATAAAACATTTCTTTTGCAATACCAAAGTCAACCTTCATCCTAAAAGTCTTTCTTCCATATTTCACCTACTTTTACAGATGTTTGTCATTTTAAGTAGTTGTACTTTTTTTGTTTAACAACCATAATATGCAAACATTAAAAATGTTTGTGATTATCCACTAGTTTCTATCATTTTAAGTAGGTCCTACCAGTTAGCAACACCATAGAAACAAAATCACTACTAAATTCAGTATGTGTCCTACTGTATGGCTGAAACAATCCTGTATTATCAATTCACTCTTCATATTTTAGGAGAATTATATATTTGTCAGTGTTTGTCATTTAAAAGGACAGTACAGAGTATGTTTGTATCTGTGCAGTGGCATGACTTGACCCTGCCAACTAGTCTATTTTCATCTACACAAGGAATGCAATAGCTTGATAATATTATGAGTGTTTCTGAGAGTGCAGAACTCTTTGTGTGGACAAAGCAGGGCAAGCAGGTTGAGAAGAAGAAGTTGCCACAAGTCTTCTAAGGATTTAGGCAATTTCAGTTGCTTCTGACTATTCACGTAATCCCAGAATTACTCTGTGTTGGTGATCAATAAACAAATGGATCCAAATCAAATGAAATGAAAATAGCATCTGTTGCTTAGGGGTGGGCGATATGATCAAAATATATATATATATATATATATATATATATATATATATATATATATATATAAATGTCGATAGATGACGTAATACGACAATTAGAATATTCATCATGTCAATGTTGCATTCACATTCTGGTAAGTGTCAGCCCTTTACATTTGTTTGCTTCTCTGGTGCTACACTTTGTGCTCACATAATTTTAGCATAAAGGACTTTAACCCTGTTCCTGGGGCCCCACTGCCCTGCAGAGTTTAGCTCCAACCCTAATCAAACACATCAAGCTCTTCAGCATGTTTGAAAAGCGTGATTTTTTCCCCCCCAAACGGTTCAGCGGAAATCCCCGCCCTGCAACCAGTTTTATTGGCTGAGGTTACAGTGATGGGTAGGTTTAGGGATCAGGGTTGGGTGTAGCTAATCGTTATTGTGATTGACATGGCCAATGAAATGTTCTGCTCAAGGGCTGGATTTCCGCTGAACTGGTTTGGGAAAAAAAATAAAATAAATAAAAAATTTACACGTTTGAAAATACCCAAGCTGGTGAGCTAAAGCAGGTTGGAAAAACTTTGCAGGACAGTGGGTCCCCAGGAACAGAGTTGAAGACCTCTATGGTTCTACTGTGATCTTTGTTTGAAAATATTTTCGCTGCTAAAATTGAACAAAAACAGTCAATGTTCCTTCTAAAACGTAAGTGACTTATACAGCCTATTATTATCCACTATCTATCACCACTTACACTAAATGTAATAAAATCAAGTCATTCTGGCGTTTTGGTGATTTTCAAGGTTTTTTTTTTTTTTTTTTGGTATTGACGTTTAAATCAGGCTCCTTGGGCTGGGCAAGTTAAATTCTCTTTTACTTGCCCCTTCAAAAAAATCCACTTATCCCGGACTAATGGACAAGCGTTAATGTCAAGCCCTGACATGTTAAAGCTGTGCTATAATCCCGATTTCTAATCAAAACGTTGTCTGACAAAATCAGCATACACATAAGATAACACGATGTATCAGGATCCATCTGCCTCTCGTCTCTCTGCTTTGCAGATCAGACAAAATTGCTATGAAACCCAGAGAGAATAATATGAACATTTACGTAGAGCAGGGGTGCCCAACCCTGTTCCTGGAGATCTACCTACCTGCAAAGTTTAGCTCCAACCCTGATAAAACACACCTGAATCAGCTAATTAAGATCTTCAGGAGTACTTGATAATTACAAACAGGTGTGTTGAGCAGGACTGGAGCTGAACTCTGCAGGAAGGTAGATCCCCAGGAACAGGGTTGGGCACCCCCCACGTAGAGTACACTTTGCTGGCACAGACTCCTCTAGGGCGGAGTAAGATGTAATGTTTAAAAGCCTGTTTATAAGTAACCTGCATCCAGCCATCAATAAACTCCTTTCACTTCTTCTTGATGTTGATCGCATGTTTGCAGCAGAGTTAAGACAGCTTGCAATGAGAGCCTGGGAGAATGAGAAAGTAAGCACAGACAAAAGGGACAGAGAATCAAGTACTCATGTTTTTGAGCTTAGAGAGGCTCTTCTTGAGTTAGAAGGATCAGAGTTCCCTCAGCCAAAAACGGGAGTTTGCCGGTAGCCGTGGCTACCCTTCTCAGTCAAAGCCTAATGACTTCAAACAGGGTGTCAAAGGCATTTAGCACTCACATGATGGAGAATTCAAAAGCAGTAGACATCTGTTGCAGGGAGAAAGGCTCAGGAGACCTGGGGATAAATCCCAAATGGGTTAGCCAGCAAAGCAAGACAAGTGAAAGCAGAAAGGGATCAGGTGAACTTATCACACCATCAAAAGCATGACTAGGCCGGAACAACTCTCCACATCCATCCAGTGTGTACCTCATCGGGTGGGGGGGAAGAGCCTGAAGGTAGGGGGGAAACCCTTCAGCAGGCTCCTAAACCTATGCAGTTAGAAGACAGTTCCCACAACCCTACTTTTCGTCAGTTACTCTGTGACTTGACACAGAAAGGCAGGGCCAAGAGAATTTATATTTCTGCTTCAACTGAAGGTATTTTGATATGTGATGCCCTACTAGATACCAGTTCAGAGATCTCTTTGATGTCAGCCAGGCTGTTTGAGGAACTTAGAACAAAAACCCATGTTCTAGGGAAATGGCTCAGAGTAGAGGATTGTCAGTTAACATAAGCTACACACAGGACCAAGCCCCTGTTAAACGCTGAGTGTGGGCAGAGCTAACTTTTGGTGGCATGAAAGTTGTCCACCCCATTTACATTTGTTGATTTTGAGACAGAACAGCTCCTCATTGGTTAAGACTTGCTGAACAGACTTGCACCCTTGATTGACTGCCACAACTGTCAGTTATGGGCTCACCTCCACAGCCTATTAAAGATAGCATCACTAGTCAGAGCCTATGTGAAGCAGTAGAGGTAGGAAGAGTGCCTGGCACTGAGCAGTAGGGGTGGGAGGGAAAAAAAAAAAAAAAAAAAATCCATCGATGCATCGCGATTCTCTCTCCAACGATTCTGGATCGATTCAGAAGAAAGCTTATTCTTTTATTCAGATGCACGATGACACAGAGTATGCTTTAGAAACTCCAGGATTCTGCTTGCTGCCAATTCCTCATGCACATACACCACTCGAACCTTCCATAAAATAATCTTTCATAAAGTTCGGAAAGGTTGAAGCGAATTACAACGACATTCGCGGGCTTCACTGCACAGGATGTGAGAGACGCGCGCTTTGTTTGATGTTACTGTGCGCGGTCTCACCCGTCGGTATTTTCCTTACAAATGCTCTACGAAGGCATCATTTGTGTCGTTTGGAATGCAGCAGACTTGTATATTTAAAATATGAAACTCACTTACAGAAGGCTGCAGCGGAAGCACCCCAAGAAAACTGGCCTCCCACACAGGTGCTGGAGAAGAGAGATGCATTCTTATGCGCCCTGGAACCTTGTAATACAGAGGTGTATTTTCCACACGTGTAGGCGGCATCAAGGTGACCCACAACTTGAGATTAATAACCGCTCATCATACCTGCATGTACAGAATCTCACAAGATGTGATATTCACATTCCCACTCACACTCCTTTAGGGAACAGCTCTTTTCATGAGTTTGAATTAGCAGTTCCAGTCATAGAACTCCCAGATCTGCCAAGAGTAGGGTGAACAGCTGTGAACAGGTGTATTTTACACTTCTGACCAGGGCTCTAAACCGGTTCAAGGAACGAAACCGGAAATGAATGAAATTTTGACCGGAACATAACCAGAAACGGAAACGAAATCAAATTTAATCGTTCTGAACAGAAACGCTTATTTGAAATGGCCATTAGGTTAGGCAAGTCATAATGGCAATACCCTGGCATTAGTTTTTCCGATGATATATGTCACCAACCATCAAGCATTAGGCCTACATTTAAGTGAAAATGAATGTCAAGTAATATGCAGCTTGATGTATGTTTTGAAACCAGCTAAAATTGCAGGATAGTAGAACATGAGTTCACACATCGTCACATCACGCACCTGCAGCGCTTCTGTGAATGGAGAAAACAGAATAAAACTATACATAACATATATAAAATAAATGGGAATATTTAGGCCTACAGGCAAAATATATTTCACTTAAATAATTAGGTCTGCAGATTAACAAAATGAAAGAAAACGTGCTGAGTTTTGGTTCATTGTGGTGCACTCCAAAGATCTAGGCAAGGAAACTGAGACATTCTGCTTGTTTTCGTTATTTGAGTGTCTTTTGTAAATGTATGAATGATGTCTTGCTTTTACCTGTATGACCATAAATTACAGAGTACAGTTTACTGTCTGAAGGAAAAAAAATTTCCAGTGGTCGCACCGGCACCCGCGCACACACAAATTCTTCATTGCTTCGTTTCTTCATTATGCATTGCTTACTTGATATCACTTGCCGCCTGTTAAATATTAAAATAAAGTACAGTCAACCAAACATGCTCAATTCAATTCTGTAATACAATCTGCCGGCTAATTTTCTATGAACATGAGATCTTTTCTAGAGACTCTTATGATTGCAAGGTCACAGACATCCATACAGTTCAGATCCCCTCTGACACAAATGCTTCACCCACACTCATACAATGGTACAAATTTCCCCTCAAAGCATTTGACTCCATTCAGAAGATTATTGACTATGTCATACAACATGACTATGCTCATGTACGAATTCCTGCTTTGGACAGCTTGGCAGAGAACAGTATAGCTCCGTATTTAGTACCTGTGAAACTGGAGGAGAGAATCTTGAGACAGGCTACATTGGGAACCACCCAAACGCAAAAAGTACACTTGGCCTATAGTTTGGGTAGTGCCATGCCAGTCCATGTAGACTCAGAAGCTGGTGAAATTGGTTTCCAGTTAAACCTTCTAATTATTTATATTAAGATAAAATAAGAACATGCCAGTGTTTTAGTCTACGGATAGACAAAGACACGAGCATACAACTTGCAACGATGAGTGAGGGTTTTTAAAATTTGTTATGAACCTCAATGAACCATGATAAACAGTGTCCAAAGCATGTAAACGCTAAGCAGATGTATGCATATATATGACATCACCATAATCTATTACAAACATAAAGGTGGTGGCAACAAGCCTCTATTTAGCCTCAAAGGAAAAGCAGGATTTGATTCTAAAATAAAAACCCAGTTTCACTTTCAGTCTTTTCACCAGTTGCTGAACATGAGGGACAAAGGAAAGAGAGTCATCTTAAAATCCTGAGATACCTATACTGAGATACAAACTCAATCTCAGAACCTTGGGAAGTAGTGATTGAAAGAAGGTTATGAGGGATGGATTTTGTATTAGGAACAACATAAGTTTTGTCAGCATTTAAAACTAGTTTTAGTTCAAATAAGTAACACTGAACAATATTAAAAGCAAGCTGTAACTGAGAGAGAACTAAATTGGGTGTGGATGCTGAACTATAGTAATTATAGGACAGTGATTATTTAGGTGTGTAGGATCTCCACCATTAAACAGGGGAAGAACAAAGGCCGATTTCCATATAAGTGGAATTTCATTAGTGACGAGAGAAAGATTAAAATTATGACTCAGAGGCAGGGCAATAAAATTGGCTGCTAGCTTTAAAAAGTAAGGTTCCAAGTTATCAAAACCTGACGATTTTGAAGCATCTAAAGATTTAAGGGCTCAGCACATTTCAGAGATTGCAATTGGTGAAAAATTAAATGATTGACTAGACAAAACCATCTGACTGAACAATAGAAGGGTTCACATGAGCATCAATGAGTGAGTGAATCAAACAAAAAACCAGAAGCTATGAAATGTTCAGTGAAACAATTAAGCATTTTTACTTTATCAGTGATTGTATGGGAGCCCTTCATAATACATGATGGAAGTTCAGTACCTTTATTATTTTCAGTTACTGGTTTGACATTTTTCCAAAATTGTGATTATTTAGATTGCTCAATGTTTGTATAAGGAAATGCTCAGCTTTAGCTTTTCTGACTGCAAGAGTGCATGCGTTGCACAGCTGCCTAAAAATCAAGCCAATCTAATTTTCAACCTGACTTTTCCTTTTGCCCATGCCAGGTTGCACTCATGAAACATTGGATAAGAAATGAGTAAATGATGCATTATTCAGACCCTTCACTCTGTACTTTTTATAGGGAGCATGCTTATTGACTAAAGCAGAAAAACTTGCATAAAAGAATTCCCAGGCTATTTCAAAGTCAGGAATTAAATTATTTTTTTTCCCCACTCAAAATTGTTCAAATTATGAAGGAACCCTTGTTCAGAGAAATGTTTCATGTCACGTTTGGTTATGATGTGTGGTTTGGTTTTAGGAATTTTTGTGTTTCTAAATGTTGCAATGACACAGTTGTCATTGATGTCATTCACAAATATGGAAGCAGTTGAATACCTATGCGGAATGTTCGTTAAGATTAAATCTATTAGAGATCAATTTTCTTGACATTTTGAATTTGGTCTAGTGGGACTGTCAACAATCTGAAAAAAATTGAATGCATCGCAATAGGTTTTAAATTCATCAGTTGCTGAATGTAACCAATTCCAGTTTAAGACATCAAGAACTACCAATTCTTTTGAATACAAATCTGAAAGGATCTGGAATAAAGAAGGGAGAGCACCACTTTCAGAAGATGGTGTCCTATAGCAGCCAGCGACTGTTAAGCATGGGACACACCAAGCCGATGATCAGTCATCGGGCAATGTCGGACCATTTTTAAGCGTCGGCTGAATACATTTTTTGTGCCGATTCAGCATGTAGAACTGCCGCTGTGCTGTCGGGCGAGTGTAAGAAATTGTAGTCTGCCTCGACCTAGATTCCACTCCAAAGTATATTTTAGAATGAGCTCATCCCCAAAATAGCTTAATTATCATAGAGAAGAAGAAAGTCAAATGGTATATTGTTTATGTACCATTTGGTTGATCAAATCCTGAGCAAATGGTAATCAATTGTAGAATGGGAATGGGTGTGGGACACAGAGAACCATCTCAGACAATGAGGTGTCACAACTTCATTAACACAGACCACAGCTGGTAAAACATGAGAAACTACATTTACATGAAGAGTGGTAAACTGTAGATAGGATAAAAGGCTTGAGATTTGGATGTTCTGGGTTCATTCCGACTCCGATGAACCCAAGGTGCTACGCAGTGGCGTAGCAAGTCAGACCTGGGCCCATATGCAAATATTTTTTTTACGGGCCCCACTTGTTTTTTTTTATGCGAAAGAGTCCCAGGACTTTAATATAAATTATCACTAACATGCAGACAGAAATGGTAAAAACATTTATAGGAATGATAAAACGGCTTTTCAACACAGTCTACGTTTGAATTCGACCGATACGACTCTTGCTTTGGAATTTCAGAATGATCATCATTTCAGATGCGATGAGTCCGAGGATTATTCCAGTTATGAATTAATTATTCTGTCTTTTTTTAATGCACGTTTTATTCCTAATAAATTTATTATAAGTTTCTTCTCTAAATATTTTTCCATCATGTTTTATGTGCATTTTATTTCGTTGAATAAAGAGTATCCACCCCAACGAGTGTACGAGTTACATTTATTCACATCTTGTGCAGTATCTTAAAATGTGCAGACGTAGTCGTTTTTTCAGAAAACCAATATGACTCATTTAAAATTCTGTACTATTTACATTACTGCATGCATAAGTTTTCAGAAAGCGAATAATAAGATAATCGCTAAGACATGGCATTGACCATTTTATGGTCCATTTATTAAGATTCTTAATGATTTTCAGTACATTTAACATAGATAGACTATAGAACGTTATTGACAACATTATTTCTATTATACTTAATTTTTCTGAACATGTACATGGGTTCTCTCTTGCGCACAGACGCGCGTGCGAGCCTTTGAAAGTATTTAGCTGCATAAAGACGCGTTCGGCGTGTGCGCTGCACACTATCTAGTGGACTTCTGTTTTCAAGCACTCAATTCACTCTGTTGTACAGCATGGGCCGTTGTACAGTACACGCACATTGTCCGTGCCATCACAAAAATTGGGCTGCACGTGGATGGGTAACGCCCTAAGTATAGCCTACTTTGGGGTAGGCCGTATCCCGCCCCCAATCCGCCCGGGCCCATATGCACGTGCATACCTTGCATGCCCAGACGCTACACCACTGGTGCTACGTGTACTTTGTCACTGCTACGCTGCAATAACCTTCTTAATCGAGATCTTCAACGTCCTCATCATTTTTTCTTACACGAGAGAGAACTCTGATTGGCTGTTCAAGTTAGTGAATGAGTCGAAGCACGAGAATAATAGCAAAACAGTCGCCTTTTATCAGTGCTAGTTCTTTGCCCCCACCCCTTTTTAGTCTGTCAGTCCTATATACATTACAGCCATTAATACAAATATACTTGTCCAAAACAGATTTGTTTAGCCAAGTTTCAGTTAGAACAATCACATCCGCATCAGCTGACTGTACCCAGATATGGACCATATCCATTTTAGAGATTAAGCTTTGAACATTTAAATGTATAAAACCAATGTAAAAAAGTCCATACCTTGATTTAAAATGTTTTTAAAATGTTTATACTACACTTGAGGCAGAGGCAGTGACTGGGCCTTGATTAGGTTGAACATTTCCTGAGATCAAAAGTAATAAAACAATCAAACACCTCTGCCTAAATTATTTAATATTATAGTCTTTGGAATTTACCTCTATTATTTTAAAATTGCAGTGAGTACTTAAAATAAAATTATCATGTAGAGCCATAACACTGGTCAAACGGACCTGATCCACAGTGCAAAAACAAGACTGGAGGATAGGAGACAATCTGACACACGCCACCTGTAGTGCAAAGTCAGATGCAGACGTTTCTCTGTATGCTGTGATCAAAAGTGGAGTCAATGAATGCGGATTGTCATATCCGTGAGAACCACTTTTAGTACTGTAATTATTAAATAGGCACAATACAAAATCCACTCCAGTTATTCGCCCTCCTGGGACAGATGAAAGTGGTACTTGACGTCAGGGGTAAACAGGAAGATAGACACAGTGAAGTAATGCAATGGTGAAAAAAATTAGGGTAAAATCAGGACCAGCGAGGTCTAAAACAATGAAAATAAAACTTAAATTCCCACCAGAGGAAAGAAAAAAGCACTTCCCTTCACCATAAAGGATTCGGACAGACAGCTCCTAAAGGTGAGACAACCTCCATGTTCCAAACAGATAGAATAATCCAAGTCATCCAGAACCACCAAAGCTGTCAAAAATGCAAGCCACACTTGGCATTAGGTCCAGTAGACATCATGGAAATACTAACTGATATGCTTAGACAAAAATTGTAGGATGAAGTATGTTTTAACTGAATGTTTTAGCCTAAACTGTACTGCATAACATCAGAATTATACAAGGGTTTTATGGATGCACTTTGTTAATATTAACAAAAATGTAAAATGGCACTTTCATCAAGAAATTTACAGAAACTATCCAAATCTTCAGTCACAAAAGAAAAGTTAACTCAGACAACTCACAGCGTACTACATGACTTGGTCTGCCATCTTGGATACTGCCATGATAATAAATCTCAGTTCTTAATAGAACCAGGAAGTATGACCATATTAGCCCGGTTCTTTCAACACTGCATTGGCTCCCTATTAAACATTGCATACATTTTAAAATCTTGCTAATTACTTACAAAGCATTTACAATTTATAAATACTTACAATTACTTACACTAAATGGTTTAGCTCCTCAGTACTTAAGCGAGCTCTTGATGCATTATAGTCCTTCACATCTATTGCAATATCAAAATACCTAGAATATCAAAATCAACTGCAGGCAGTAGATCCTTTTCCTATTTAGCACCCAAACTCTGGAATGGTCTTCCTAGCATTGTTCAGGAAGCAGACACACTGTCATTTTAACCCTCTTGGGTCGGCGAACACGCCGGTGCATTTTGGTGGATTTTTTTTTCACATAGCAGTAAAATCAACTTAAAATACTCTGTCATTCTGTACTCTGTCAAAAAGCAATACATCATTTGAAACTGTAAAGGGTCTACTTTCATATGTGTCCACTTACAATCATAACAAAACATTGTGCTTTCATAATATAAAGAAAACAAATCAATTAACTTTTTTTGTAGCGCATCACAAAAATGAAACAAAACCCAGCAAATAGTTGTCACACAGACATGAGCAATATAATCTATAGAAACATTTAAGTGTCTACTTTTAAATGATCTAATTCAAAACAAAATCAAATATTCTCTGTTTATGTAATCTGTATGAAAACAGAGAGATATCCAGTTGTTTGCATGTGACCTCATTACCGTTAAAGTGAACACGCCTACTGACAGAATGTGCTATTCATACGGTAATGATCTGAGGCACACCGGAGCATTTTGCTGGATTTTTTTCACATAGCAGCAAAATCAACTTAAAATACTCTGTAATTTATGTCATAGAGATAAAAGTAATACATCAATTCAAAGTATATAATGTCTTTTATTTGTGTACATTCACAATAACAAAATGTTGTGCTTTTTGCAAAATAAATAAAACTCACGATGCCTGAGCTGCAGTCTCTCTCTGAATGAAGTCCATTCTGATAGTCCTCAGAAAATGAACTGTAACTTAGTGAATACTAATCACACAAACATGAGACATATATATAAAGAAACGCTGAAATGTCAGGTTTTAAATCCTACAAGTCAATTCGAAAACAAATATTCTTTATGTAATCTGTTTGAAAAGAGAGAGATGTCAGTCATTCATGAGTCAGCTCATTACCCGCTAATGAGGCCACGCCCACAGAGCGCACGCTCTATTCGAACACAAATTCTGAGATGACGGAGAGTGAACGCCCACATCAGCTTGGAAAAATGTATCAAGCTTAGTCAGATTCATGTACATCGTTTTAACCCCTTAAGACCGGATGGAGCGTCGGCGCTCCCATTTGCGTGTCTCTCTTTAAAAGCCAATAAAAAATGAATCCATATAGGTAGCACAAAAATTCTTTTTGCATACAAAACCAGAGACTTTAAACTTTCATATCAAGCCTCCAACATGCTTCTGTTGCGTTGTTTTCACCCTCTAATGAGTCTGAGTAATATGCGTTTACAACAAAAATAGCACAGCCGCTAACTGAATATAAGTATGTATATTTCACGTGCTCATAACTTCATGAAAAATGCACAGATCATAAAAAAATGGCACATCAATATTTAAAGCAGATTCTCAAGATTAAAATGAATCCAAAATCAATATAATATATCGCGTTGATCACAAGATATTACTCACGAAATGATTTAACATACTTGGCTAAAAACATGTCTCTCATCTCTCCGGGATGCAGTGTGTATCCATTGTTTCCAGACCCATCCATGTTCGTTTTCCAACGTGGAATAACACAAAATAGATATCATTTTAAAGCTTAGAATCTCATCTTTTTAATGCATCTAACCATTTTGAGAAACTCCTAACGACTGCTGAGAAGCACCACTAAACCGGAGTTTACCGCCCGTTGGCGCCACCTGGCTGCGGAAAAAATGAAAAATTTTTCAAACTATTCTTCATAATATCACCACGAAATTTGAACCAGATCCAGCTCACATATAGGAGAGCATCACCAAAAAAGAATTTTTTAGCGATCTTATTGTGTTTCTGAGTTATTCCATGTCAAATAAAAAAAAAGAAAAATTATTTTTAAAAAATGATATATATTTTGTCTTTTATCAGCTGTTTCTCAGCAAGAAAATGTCCAAATGTAATGTAATTTATATTTTCTTAAAATATAAAATGTTTTCTATCAAATGATACCTACCTTTTGACTCTCCTTGCTAGAGTTTTGGAGTTATGAGTCTTTACTTTTGTGTGTGTCGCTCAGAAAAAAAAAACTCTAAAAAAGCCTTCAGGTCTTAAAGGGTTAAGTGAGGAATAATTCTGGAAGTATTTACCTCAGAGGAAGAGCACTTTCCATTTCAATTCGATCGAGTTTCAACTTGAACAAGCCGATGATTGTGAATGGTAAGTTTTTTTTTTTTATTCTTAAGTTCTTTATTCTAATTGCGATATAGTGTCTGTGAATATTAAACTGCAAAAAGACTGTTTAAATATGAATCCTGCAAGTTTTGTTTGTTTCAGTGTGAATTAAAGGGGCAGATCGACGCACAGTTTCATTTACTACACATAACTTACATTAGTAAATTGCCGTATTGGCTATTCCCATACTATATTGCTATACAGGTGCTGGTCATATAATTAGAATATCATCAAAAAGGTGATTTATTTCACTAATTCCATTCAACAAGTGAAACTTGTATATTATATTCATTCATTACACACAGACTGATATATTTCAAATGTTTATTTCTTTTAATTTTGATCATTATAATTGACAACTAAGGAAAATCCCAAATTCAGTATCTCAGAAAATTAGAATATTGTGAAAAGGTTCAATATTGAAGACACCTGGTGCCACACTCTAATCAGCTAATTAACTCAAAACAGCTGCAAAGGCCTTTAAATGGTCTCTCAGTCTAGTTCTGTAGGCTACACAATCATGGGGAAGACTGCTGACTTGACAGCTGTCCAAAAGACGACCATTAACACTTTGCACAAGGAGGGCAAGACACAAAAGGTCATTGCAAAAGAGGCTGGCTGTTCACAGAGCTCTGTGTCCAAGCACATTAATAGAGAGGCGAAGGGAAGGAAAAGATGTGGTAGAAAAAAAGTGTACAAGCAATAGGGATAACTGCACCCTGGAGAGGATTGTGAAACAAAACCCATTCAAAAATGTGGGGGAGATTCACAAAGAGTGGACTGCAGCTGGAGTCGGTGCTTCAAGAACCACTACGCACAGACGTATGCAAGACATGGGTTTCAGCTGTCGCATTCCTTGTGTCAAGCCACTCTTGAACAACAGACAGCGTCAGAAGCGTCTAGCCTGGGCTAAAGACAAAAAGGACTGGACTGCTGCTGAGTGGTCCAAAGTTATGTTCTCTGATGAAAGTAAATTTTGCATTTCCTTTGGAAATCAGGGTCCCAGAGTCTGGAGGAAGAGAGGAGAGGCACACAATCCACGTTGCTTGAGGTCCAGTGTAAAGTTTCCACAGTCAGTGATGGTTTGGGGTGCCATGTCATCTGCTGGTGTTGGTCCACTGTGTTTTCTGAGGTCCAAGGTCAACGCAGCCGTATACCAGGAAGTTTTAGAGTTTTGTTATCATTAACTGCATTACCTGTTATAAGTACGGTTCTCTGTTCAAGCCGGGGTGTGTACGGCGTGGGTTGTGGCCTACAACACCCCAAATAAACACCCCTTTTCAATGGCACGTTTCATTATTGCCTGAGAACACTACAGTATGAAATGAACACCTCCGCCCCGGGGTAATTTGTGGGTAGTGCAGTGGCAGCACCGGCAACCTGTTCGTCTTGAAAATTAAAGCCTTTGCATAGACGCGCCTGCAGAAATATACATTTGATTACATTTTGGAGAACAGATGGAAGAAGATCCATCAATGTGTATTTGATCATTGTTTTTGTTCAAATATTCAGCAGTTATGAGCGCGAGCATATGTAAAAAGTTCTCTCTTTCTTCTTCCAAATGTTATTATTATACAAAGCAAAAGAATGATAATTGGGCTACAGGTGCCAGAAATAATGCTAGTCTCTTCTGTGTTTGTTGCAAAGATATCTAATTATGATAATAATTATAATTTAAATATCCATCTTAATAACATGCCATTGTATTGTTGTATAGGCTACATAGCCTACATACACAGCTCATAAGTTTGGGATGGGTAAGATTTTTAATGTTTTTAAAAGAAGTTTCTTCTGCTCACCAAGGCTGCATTTATTTAATTAAAAATACAGTAAAAACAGTAATATTGTGAAATATTATTACAATTTAAAATAACCGTTTTCTATTTGAATGTAGTATTTTACAAAGTAATTTATTCCTGTGATCAAAGCTGAATTTTCAGCATCATTACTCCAGTCTTCAGTGTCACAGGATCCTTCAGAAATCATTCTAATATGATGATGAAGAAATGAAGAAACATTTCTGATTATTATCAATGTTGAAAACAGTTTCAGGATTCCTTGATGAATAGAAAGTTCAAAAGCAGGGCTTAAAAACGAAAAAAAAATTCCAATCGTTCCACTCCGAGCAGAATCGGTATTTTAACGTTTCTGTTCCAGCGTTCCTTCGCATTATAAACGTTCCGAAACCGGTTTGATCAGAAAAAATAACGGTTAATAACGTTATTTTTATTTAATTTTTTTGCATGTAGCCTACTTAATAATAATAATAATAATAATAATAATAATAATAATAATAATAATAATACGTACAGCATTTTATTTATTAAACAAAGAGAGTGTAGCCTATTTGTCGTCTTAGCCAATAGGCCTACAATTATCTTTTATAACAAGATCCTGTCCAAATATAAACCTATTAAACGAAAGGAAAAACAATGGTTTATAAATTAAAGTATTTTTCAAGATATTTTAATGTTTGCTGCATGGTTAAAAATACCGACGCTATTCCTGACAGGAAAAAAAGATAAGTCGCATAGGCCTATACGTCGCATTTTATTATTAGGCTACATTCAGAAATAATGATAATAAAGTTATCGATAAATAAAGTAAAATGTAAAAGTAGCCTTGCCTACATAGCTTTGTTTATAATGTTTGTAAACATAAATTATGAACAAAACTGTCCTATTTACCTATCCACTTACGTACTCCACAGCACAACCTCTAAAATTAACAGTTGGACTATTCTATAAACGTCAAGCCAAATTCTCTTTTCTTTTTAACGCCATTCCAGCTTCTATTGCTATATTCAAGGCGAGAAACGGGTTTATTTATTGGAAATAAAACTAAATAAGATGCAAAACGAATTAATTTAAAGTGAATCTGTAGCCTACCTTTCTCATTCGGCACGAATCCAGATGTTTTCATTTTCGAGACGAACGCTAAACTATTATTTATTAAATGAGCTTTGTAGACTACTTCGCTCGCATTATCGACATCCTTCACATATAACAGCACAGTGAGGCGATGGTCACGGGTGGTAAACAGCAGATTGTATTACAGCAGAGGTCACTAAATGGCGGACCGCGGTCCGGGTCCGGACCCAAAAGCCGCCCCGTACGGACCCGAACCTACAGCCAAAACAGAAGGTTATGATTTAAAACCTGACGGGACGCTTCTATTTTGACCGACGCAGCTTTTGTAGTCTTTACGGTAGTGGTAGAAACGCACGGACCAATTGCATGCGAGTTAAACTATTCCACGTGATACCACTCAGCCAATCAAGTCCGCGCATCTCAGGCGGTAATCTTTGACTGTGCAGACAGATGCGAGAGTTACAGGCAAGTTAC
The DNA here is from genome assembly GCA_036281575.1 of Ancherythroculter nigrocauda. Taxonomy (NCBI): domain Eukaryota; kingdom Metazoa; phylum Chordata; class Actinopteri; order Cypriniformes; family Xenocyprididae; genus Ancherythroculter; species Ancherythroculter nigrocauda. Next base: position 38,894,467 of record VTFQ01000003.1, on the reverse strand, counting down.
ACATTGAAAAGACGGTAGAAAGAAAAAGAAAGATAGCGATACATGTAGAAAACAAATGGGGAGAATCAGACGAGTGACAGAGACGGAGAAAAGGAGAGAAACAGGCGAGTGAGACGGAGAAAGGGAGAGAAACGAGAAACAGGCGAGTGAGACGGAGAAAGGGAGAGTAAAGTTGGCCGCATTTTCGAAGATTCAAATTTTCCGGATAAATAACTCGTGAGATAAACATAGATAAACTCGTGAGATTAACTTTTTAACGTAGGCAAGCAGCTACAACTTAATTTTCCTTAAAACAAGCTTTCCTCCGCAGTGGACAAAATGCACGTCTATGTGCGCGGATGGCTGAGAGACAGATCCGAAGGGACTGACTGCAAAGTGCAAAACCTGAAAAGCGTTACTACAAAAACAGTCAATATCTTCAATGTTACACACTGCATTGTCATCAAATTCAGTTCACCCATCACTGCTGGTTATACTACAACTCTTTTAGGAAAAATATATTTTTTAATAATTTATAATTTTTCTTATAATGAAAAATATTCAATAACTTCACTAAGAAATTATGAACTTCATTATGAAAAATACATGTAATAACTTCACTGTAACACACTGTACTGTCACCAAATTCAGTTCACACATCACTGATGTCTTGATAGTAGATACTACTACACTTATTATGGAAAAATGTCAATAGTGCAGTGTATTACGTTATAAGTTATTCATTATTTTTTTTATAATAAAAAATACAAAAAAGTGAATGCAAAAATAAATTTTTTCCAAAATAAGTGTTATAGTAGAACCAGCAGTGGAGTGTGAAATAATTCAAAAGAGGTGTTATTTATGTAATTTGGCTCACGAGTTATTGATTCGAACCTGTGAATATGTGGCCAACTTTACTTAAGTCAGAACATGCACAATTTTTTTTTTGTTTATTTTCTCTTATTTTGAAATGTAGCTCTATTTTATTTAGCTAATGAGAGAACATATCTACAGTCAAACATTTGTTCAGTTCTATTTTACGTGTCAATAAATATTGTCAAAACTTTTTTGAATTGTACTGAATTCGTTTGATTTGACAGTCAGTAATCAATTACATGCAGATAGTGATACAACTACTAGGCTACTTAAAATGTATATAATATATATCACACTAACTAGTTAGACATTATGATCTTCCGGACCTTTGCTTTAAGAAATTTTCTCTAACTGGACGTCTTAAAATTTTAGTTGAATACCCCTGTATTACAGGGTAACACTTTAGAATACTGATCCTTCATTAATGAATAACTACACAGGAACAAATGAATAATGCATTATTAACACTCAAGTAACTACTATTAACTAACAATAAACTCTGATGAATGAATTAGTAAGTAATAGTGCTCAGTTGAAGGTGGTAGTTCACTATTAACTAATAAGTAACTACTGTTTTTTCATACCTCTAAGAGAACTACTAAGAACTACTATATACAGGTTCATAATTAACATGAATGATGCATAATGTATAATTAATTCTAAAGTAAAGGCCTTGGTAAACCACTAGTAATGACTGAAGTATTACTAAATACTTAAGAAAGAATTACTAATTATTTGAATCAGTATTCTAAAGTGAAAAACATGATAACTCTCTAGTAACTACTGTAGTCATTGTAATCGTTTGATGTTTTTGAATGTTTTTGTACAGTAATTCCTTATGATATATTTGGTAACACTTAAGTAATTACTAGTGGGTTACCATGACCTTCACTTTAGAATACTGACCCAAATAATTAGTAGTTCCTTTAGAAGGATGTAGTAACACTTGAGTAATTACTAGTGGGTTACTATGATCTTCACTTTAGAATACTGATCCAAATAAGAAGTAGTTACTTTAGAGTTATATAGTAACTCTTGAGTTATTACTATCCAGTACTTTACAAAAACCTCAAAAGTTTACAGTGACTTCAGTAGTTACTAGAGAGTTATCATGCTTTTCACTTTAGAATACTGATCCAAATAATTAGTAATTCCTTCTTAGGTATTTGGTAATACTTCACTCATTACTAGTGGTTTACCAAAGCCTTTACTCTAGAATTAATTATACATTATTCATTATTCACATTAATTACGAACCTGTATATAGTAGTTCTTAGTAGTTCTCTGGGAGGTATGAAAAAAACAGTAGTTACTGATTAGTTAATAGTGAACTACCACCTTTAACTGAGCACTATTACTTACTAATTCATTCATCAGAGTTACTTGTTAGTTAATAGTAGTTACTAGAGTGTTAATAATGCATTACTCATTTGTTCCTGTGTAGTTATTCATTAATGAAGGATCAGTATTCTAAAGTGTTACCTATTACAGAATTGAATTGAGCAGTGTAGATTATATTTTTATTTTAATATTTAACAGCTGCGATATCAAGTAAGCAATGCAATAATCTGTGTGCGCCGACGCGACCACTGGATTTGTTTTCCTTCTATAGGCCGGAACACACCAAGCCGACGGTCGGCCGTCGGGCAGTTTTTCTTCGTCGGCCAACTAAGTTTTCTCAGTGTGTTCCGCACCGTCGGCTGAAGTTGGTCCTCGTCGGCCTTTTTTCGGCTGATTCGAAATGTTGAATCGGCGTTGGAGCTCGTCGGTACAAAACATTATATTTCAAATAAATGCTGCTCTTTTGAACTTTCTATTCAAAGAATCCTGAAAAAAATATATTGTACACAAATACTTTGTACAACTGTACACAATAAATGTTTCTTGAGCAGCAAATCAGCATATTAGAATGATTTCTGAAGGATCATGTGACACTGAAGACTGGAGTAATGATACTGAAAATTCAGCTTCGCCAACACAAGAATAAATTACATTTTAAAATATTTTAAAATAGAAAACAGTTATTTTAAATTGTAATAATATTTCACAATATTACTGTTTTTACTGTGCTGTTTTTACTTTTTACTGTACTCTGCATGAAATGCAGCCTTGGTGAGCAGACGAAACTTATTTTAAAAACATTAAAAATCTTACTGATACCAAACTTTTGAGCGGTAGTGTATATACATACAAAGTAACTAGTAACTAGCTACTTGAGTAGTTTTTCTTTGGATACTTTTTTACTCTTACTCAAGTAACTATTAAGATTATTACTTTAACTTTTACTTTGAGTAAATATTTCTACAAGTACTTGTACTTTTACTTGAGTACAGTTTTTGGATACTCTACCCACCTCTGATTATAGTGACCAGATATTTGCCCACATTGGACTGCATGCATATGATACTGAGATCACTGACTGGATGCAGGTAAGTGTTTTTTTTGTTTGTTTGTTTTTCAACAGTGCAGAAACACCAAATGCCAGGTATGTGATGTTCACATATATCTTTGAACAGGATTTATTTCCAAGTATAACTGTGTACTCAAAATGTGTCTTTGACTCTCATTTATATAGTTAACTATATTCTAAATAAACTACAAACTAAAAAATTATATATTTCTTTTGTCACTGCATTCTTTCTTAGTTTACTCAGTCACATTCCTCACTGAATGGCTCATTATGCAGCTCATTAGGGGCACTGTCTTAATCTCCTTAATCTCCTCAGGTGTGAATCACAGCATTATTCATGAAGATTCACGCCTCTTTGCATAAGGCCTGTCTAAACAAAAAGTGTCTTAGAAATTTAGAAAAATTTAGAAATTAGAAATTTCTTAGAAATTTAAGAAATGTCTTAGAAATGTCTTAGAAATGTAACATTTAAAATTAATACATTGTTTTATGCGTCTGAGTGGGCAGGATGATTTTTACATCGTTGAAGCAAAAACTCTAGACTGTCTTCATCATGGCACCTGTTAAGCCGAGTTCAGACTGCACGATTTTAGCCCCGATTTTGGCTCGCCGACAGGTTGAGAAATCGCCGGCAAATGCCCGAAATCACAGGCAAATCGGTGCACGCGAGTGACAATCATGCAGCGTGAATGAGCAAAGACAGGATCTGAGAGAATCGCCGACAAGTCGCCGACGCCCGTGAGATATTTGGCATGCTAAATATCTGGACCTGTCGGCGATTCAAAATCCTGCTGTGTGAAAAGTGTTCTGACTGAAAACTACATTGGCGATGACCGACAGCCAATGAGAGAGCAAGATACAGAGCAGCGGGGAGTTCGGAGAGGAGTTATAGACCACAATATCAGCAAGCATGGCTTCGTACACAAACATTACAATTCTATCAAACAGAACCAAAGCTCAAACATTTGCTTGACCATCCGCAACAGCAGCACATTGAAAAGTTATGTATTTAGCTGTCGTTGCAGAACACACAATCCTTGTTCCTCGCATCTCCCCAACCATTTCCTCCTCCATATTTTTCTTTTCTTTATGTTGTTTTCGCTGCAAATCAGCGCACAGGCAATTCGTATTTCAAGCTTCTTGCGGGCTACCTACTATTTTAAATAATAATCCCACTGTGTGTCTCAATCAGCTCCCTAGTTCAGTAGTCAGGGCACTGATCAGGGTATCAGCCACATTCACTTTCATTATATACTGATTCACAACCTAGGGAGCTGATTGAGACGCAGGGCCAGTCTCACGTGAGAACTCCAGTCTTGAACGCGTGATATCGCGTTGTTTCCTTGTCATGTCTCGCGTGTGTTTGGTTATGAAACGTAGTTTGCGTGCCAGACAGAATTGTTGGCGATTCTTCCTATTGTAAAGTCATGCAGTGTGAAACCTTCTGTCGCCGATCCATCGTGCAGTTTGAACACAGCAGCGACTGAATGCTGGCCAAGATAGTCATGCAGTGTGAAAAGAACAGTGACCCAACTACTTTGAAAATCGTGCAGTCTGAACTCAGCATTAGTGGGTGGGATATATTAGGCAGCAAGTGAACACTTGGTCTTCAAAGTTGATGTGTTAGAAGCAGGAAAAATGGGCAAGCGTAAGGGTTTGAGCGAGTTTGAGCGAGTAGATCAAACTGCGCAAGAAGTTAATGCTGGTTCTGATAGAAAGGTGTCAGAATACACAGTGCATCGCAGTTTGTTGTGTATGAGCTGCATAGCCGCAGACCAGTCAGGGTGCCCATGCTGACCCCTGTCCACCGCCGAAAGTGCCAAGGAGCAATGGAAGAAGATGGCCTGGTCTGATGAATAACGTTTTCTTTTACATCATGTGGATGGCTGGGTACGTGTGCGTCGTTTACCTGGGGAACACGACACCAGGATGCACTATGTGAAGAAGGCAAGCCGGCGGAGGCAGTGTAATGCTTTGGGCAATGTTCTGCTGGGAAACTTTGGGTCCAGCCATCCATGTGGATGTTACTTTAACACGTACCACCTAGGCATTGTTGCAGACCATGTACACCCTTTCATGGTAACGGCATTCCCTGGTTGATGTGGCCTCTTTCAGCAGGATAATGTGCCCTGCCACAAAGCAAAAATGGTTTGAAAGAAGAAAGTCATAGCCTAGGATGACTTGAGGGTGAGTAAAGCTTGGGGTAATTTTCATTTGAAAGTAAACTAATCCTTTAAATATTTTGAAAGCTCTGAGATTTGCTCTGATCCCACTCTGACTTCTGAATTGAGACACTGCCTGAATCATAATCTTACAGCGTTCATTTGTTGGCCAGAGGAGAACTGGCCCCCTGACTGATCCTGGTTTCTCCCAAGGTTTTTTTTTTTTCATTCTGTCACCTGATGGAGTTTGGGTTCCTTGCCACTGTCGCCTTTGGCTTGCTTAGTTGGGGACACCTACTACTCAAAAATATTACATAGATAAATATACTGTATATAGATGAAATACATTAAATTAATAACTGATTATTTTTACAACAGAACTAAATCAACACTGAACTGACTCAAGCTAAACAATGAAACTATTTTCTTCTAGAGCTGCTGTACAGCTGAAACAAACTTTGTTGCATAATGTTCCTCTTATCACTATAAAGCTGCTTTGAATGTAAAGACTTCTTGAATGTATTCAGCGTTTTTCCTTATTTAAAATAAGGTATTCATTTATACCTTATCCAAATATCCTGTGTTGGAATTGATTTCTTAATAAAGTGATGTGATAAAATGTCAAACCTGTTGTCTGTGTTCTGTATTTTGCTTAATGTATTTATGTTTTTCATACATTTTATTCTTTTGGGACAGTGAGAAATAAACAATTGCTACTACAATTTAAAATATAATTGTACCAATGGTACAGTTTGGTAAACTAAATTTTTCCATTGGCTCAACATATTTCTGATTGAGCCCATGTTAGCAGACTATTGCCACAACTGATAAAATTAAATTCATGAAAATTCACCAGTCACTAGAAAATTTCTCAAACAGAAAAGTCTACATACAATAGTACTCTTATTTACACTTTGTTATAATGAAAGAATGTGCAAGCATGTAGAGCTCAGTGATTTTGATAAGCATTGTGAGTGATTATAAGAAGATTCTGACAAACTTAAACACCTCTTATTGGCCATTGCATTTATGTGCTCAACAGACATGTTTGTGACTGACTACAAGTGCTGCAAAAACATGTTGTAAACACAAATATTTGCCTTTGTAAATAGAAAGGAAAGCATGCACACAAATACGCACAAGAACATTTGAAAGTTGTTGCCTTTCATCGGGTAACGAATTGAGTGAGAACCACCCCGATCAAAAACTCATCGAATCTACACAAATTACACACATGGCTTATTCTGTATTCAAAGCAGTGATTTTCACTGAAAGGTGACAAGTTTCCTTCCCTGTAGTCCCACCAGTAACCATAAATACCATGTCATAAATACCATGCTCAGGAGATGTATCTGATCAAGATGTCCAAGACCTCCAGCAGAAAAATAAGCCCACAACATTAACTCCCTGAGGTCTGAAAACGCGCCGGCGCGTTTTGCAGGATTTTTCACATTGCAGCAAAACTTAAAATACTCCATCATTTCTTGTCATAGAAACATAAGTAATATATCAATTGAAACTATAGAATGTCTTCTTTTATTTGTGTACACTCAGATTAAAAACACAATGTTGTGCTTTTTGTAAAATAAAGAAAACTAACATGATGCATGATCTCTCGTCTCCCTCTGAACGAACTCCAATCTGATAGTTCTCAGAAAATGAACTGTAACTTATGAATACTAATGACAAAAAAAATGACACTTATGTCTAAAGAAACGTTGAAATGTCAGGTTTTAAATCGTGTAAGTCAAATCTGTATGAAAAGAGAGCCATGTCAGAAGTCTGTGATTCAGCTCATTACCCGCTAATGCGGCCACGCCCACGTAGCCAGTGCTATTCAGACGCAAATTCAGAGGCAATACATGCATTCATCGTCTCAATCGTGTATTTATTGTCTTGAAAAGTGTTTATTTGGATGGTAAAGCCATGGTTAGCGATCTCTAGAAGACATGCCGTTAGTTCCTAGTTCCTTTTCTTCTTTATATGAATATGTGGCCTAAAGGTGTACAGAGACACCCTCCGGCTGCAAGTATGATTTAAAAACACCATTCCTGAAATGTCCTCTTCTTCTTTAGAATAATTTGTGGACTAAATGTGCACAGAGAGCGCCCTCCGGCTGCAAGTATGAATTAAAAACACAGTATCCAGCACTCATAGTGATGACAATAAATATTACTTCTCAGTATAGAAAATTGACATAAATATATAAGAATCCATCAATATTTCTCCAAATGTGCATGCTTTTAAGCTAAAAGCCTATATGAAATGCCATAGAGGTAACATAATTGTTCAGACACTTTGCATCACAGAAATACATTATATTTTAAAGAATATAATAGAATACCATTATTTTAAATTGTAATAATATTTCACAGTATTGCCGTTTATGATGAGCTGAGACATGATTACAGATGTTTTTTTTCACAGCCTACCTGACTGAAAGGCCTCCTTAATATGCAAGTCATTTCAAGTCATTATTATGCAATTCTTTTGTCTTCTCAGGTGTAAATGGCCCATTATTCATGCAGATTCACGCCTCCACGCATACTGTTTCTTGACAAAAAGTGTCTTACAAAATTTAAATCTCTCTATTGTTTTATATGAAAGAGTAGTCAGCATAATTTTTACATAATTCTGAAGCAAAAACTCTAGTCTACAACCTCCAATAACCAGAAGTTTTGTGAACACAGATTTAATATACTTTTTTTGGCCTTATTTCAGTGACTTAAGTTTTTTGTTTTTTCAATAACCACGCATAAACATTATTCCTTCAAAAATACAAACATGTACATACATGTTCCTCACATATTATGGTAGCCTAGTTTGTGCTGAATACAGTGTAATGACACTTTTGTCATTTATATGTTTATGAACAACTGAAAAAAGCACAAATGTCAGGGCATGTCAAAACTTCTCCAAGCCCCAAATCAGCCTCAGACTACAGAGGGTTAAAGATCCAGCAGTATATTTCATGGTACACATGGGGTACTTTTTACCCCTGTGTGCACCAAACCCATCATAAGTGTTTGCTGCTAAAAAAGCAAAAAATTTTTTTGCTTCATCTTTTTAGCAGCAAACACTTAAGATGGGTTTGGTGCACACAGGGGTAAAAAGTACCCCATGTGTACAATGAAATATACTGCTGTATCTTTAATGTTGTGAGCCTATTTTTCTGCCAGAGGTCCGGGACATCTTGATCAGATACATGGCATCATGGATTCTATCAAATACCAACAGATAAAAAATCAAAACCTGACTGTCCCTGTTAGAAGTCATATAATGGGTTGTGGTTGGATCTTCCATCAGGACAATGATCCAAAACAAACATCAAAACCAACACAAAAATGGGTCACTGAACACAAAACCAAGCTTCTGCCATGGCCATCTCAGTCCCCTGACCTGAACCCTATAGAAAATGAGTGGAGTGAACTGAAGAGAAGCACCACCAACATGGAGCTAGAATCTGAAGGATCTGGAGAGATTCTGCATGAAGGAATGGTCTCTGATCTCTTGTCAGGTGTTCTCCAAACTCATCAGGCATTACAGGTGAAGACTCAGAGCTGTTATCTTGGCAAAAGGAGGTTGCAAAAAGTATTGAATAAAAGGGTATGATTAATTGTGAGCAGTGTGTATTAGAGAAAAACATTTCTCTCATAATGAGATTTTCCCCCCATTTAAAATTACTATTCTCCAATGAAAGGATGGATTTTTGTAGATTTTTTAAATAAAAAATCAAAAGTATTAACGATGCAGATTTATTTTCACAGCCTTCTTTGGTCATATTTACCAAGGGTATGAACAATTTTGGGCTATATATATATATATATATATATATATATATATATATATATATATATATATATATATATATATATATATATATATATATATATATATATATATACACACACACACACACAGTACAGTCCAAAAGTTTGGAACCACTAAGATTTTTAATGTTTTTAAAAGAAGTTTCGTCTGCTCACCAAGGCTACATTTATTTAATTTATTTAATTAATAATACAGTAAAAAACAGTAATATTGTGAAATATTATTACAATTTAAAATAACTGTGTACTATTTAAATATATTTGACAAAGTAATTTATTCCTGTAATGCAAAGCTGAATTTTCAGCATCGTTACTCCAGTCTTCAGTGTCACATGATCCTTCAGAAATCATTCTAATATGCTGATTTGCTGCTCAATAAACATTTATGATTATTTTCAATGTTGAAAACAGTTGTGTACTTTTTTTTTTTCAGGATTCCTTGATGAATAGAAAGTTCAAAAGAACAGCATTTATCTGAAATACAAAGCTTCTGTAGCATTATACACTACCGTTCAAAAGTTTGGGGTCAGTAAGAATTTTTATTTTTATTTTTTTGAAAAGAAATTAAAGAAATGAATACTTTTATTCAGCAAGGATGCATTAAATCAATCAAAAGTGGCAGTAAAGACATTTATAATGTTACAAAAGATTAGATTTCAGATAAACACTGTTCTTTTGAACTTTCTATTCATCAAATAATCCTGAAAAAAAATATTGTACACAAATATTTTGTACAATTGTACACATTAAATGTTTCTTGAGCAGCAGATCAGCATATTAGAATGATTTCTGAAGGATCATGTGACACTGAAGACTGGAGTAATGATGCTGAAAATTCAGCTTTGCCATCACAGGAATAAATTAGTTTGTGATATATATTCAAATAGAAAACAGTTATTTTAAATTGTAATAATATTTCACAATATTACTGTTTTTACTGTATTTTTAATTAAATAAATGTAGCCTTGGTGAGCAGACGAAACTTCTTTTAAAAACATTAAAAATCTTAGTGGTTCCAAACTTTTGGACTGTACTGTATATATTAGGGGTGTCGCAATATACCGGTATTGACGATAACCGTGATATTCAAAGCATGAAATATCGATATCGTGTTAATTTAGGGTGTGACGATTATACCGGTATTGGCGATAACCACGATATTTAAAATGAATAGGACGCTTATGATATCATGACATGTAAATACTCCAGCGCCAGTACCTGGTTGACCTCTCAGGTGGCAGCATTGCACCTTAACGCTGACGCCTGTCAAACAAGACGACGACACACCGCGCAGCTATTCCGAACGGGAGAGTGAGAGGCTCTGTTCACACACCCGAAAAAAGTAAATAAACTCGACAGTATGGGAGTTTTTCAGCTCCTTAGACAGCCCAATCCGCAGGATTTGCCTAGCTACAGTCAGTGCGAAGGGTGGCAACACCATCAACCTCTTTTCCACCTCCGTGTCCATCACCCTGCAGATTACTCCATCTTATAGAGAGTAAGTTGCGATTATTTTACTAGTCATGGAATGGGAAATGTTTTATTAACCTGTTAACAGCGATTTTCTGTGTTCACGTATTTAAATAAAGGGTGATTATTTTAAGTACCGCGTTTTCTTTATTCGTCTTACTCAGCGTGATGTAGATATGCATGCAGTTATTTGCCCTCATTTTTTGCCCCTTTTTTTTTGTCATTATATCATATTATAAGATGTAGTTGTTTTACAATATCACACAAGCAAAAGTACCGTTTTCCCCAAATCAGCACAAATGCAATGTTCCTTCAACTTGTTAAATGAACAATGTGAGTTACATTTTAGACACAGTATTGTTAATATTGTTTGTTTTTTTCTTTATTTCGCCAACGAAAATTTCAAAATTATGAACAGCAGAAGAGCCCCCGTGCAACAGAAATGTTTTTGTTATACTGACTGAATCCGCATTTAGAACGAATGAATCCAAGCTTCATTCCTGAATGAAGTTATGAATCAGTCATTTGAACAAATCGTTTGACTCACTCACTCATTAAGACAGTGACTTGCTGCCACCTACTGGCAGTTTAGTTTAGTTTCATATTTAAGGGACATTAAAAAGTTAAAATTAGAAAAATTTATTTAAATATTTAAATATTAAATTAAATTTATGTAGACAAATTGTAAATGCTGTGTAAATATATTAATGTCACTTCTCATTCTGTGTCACCTCTGTATTACAAAGATGGATTTTGTTGATAATGATTTCATTTGATTGGAAACAGCCATAATGTATAGGCTACTATGCTAGTATTAATTTTTATTTCTTCAGGTCTTAAAAAACCTTAAATTTGACTTTAAAAAATGTGCAGCAACCCTGAAAGAGAAAAACTAAATAAACAAAGTAAAAATTATTTAGACTGATAAATTTTTCACCCCAAGGATTCTATAAATATCGCGATATATCGATACCGTGATATTTTTTGGCCACAATAACCGTGGTGTGAAAAATCCAATATCGTGACAGCCCTAATATTTATATTATATATATATATATATATATATATATATATATATATATATATATATATATATATATATATATATATATATATATAAATTTATAATCAGCAAAAACTATTGAGATATACATTTTAAGCTATATCGCCCAGTGCTATTGATAATACTGCGCATGCAGAAATCACCTAAATCTACCACACCATGTCACTGTCCTTAAATCAGCCTGCACAATGTAGTATTCAATATGGTTGCAAGTAGATAACATGTCAAAGATCAGCTTACGCCATTTAGAGTTTCCTGACTGAATTTTGAAATATTTTGAAAAATGTCTCATTTGTTGTTTGGACCCCAACGTTCTTCAAAACATCATCTTTTGTGTTCTTCAGAAGAAAGTCTATACAGGCCTATTGTGGCCAAATTGTATAGGGTTAGAAACATTCAGTGCATAAGTCACAGTATATCCATATATCTATACTGGACCATGGGCTCAACTGATGAAGTTGACACGAGTCTAGTCACACCACTATATCTGGCAGTGCATATTGAGTAAAAGAACATATGTTTTGTGAGAAAAAGATAGCAGCAAGTGATTGCACCAAAATGTAGGTAATTAATTTTTTTTATGTACATAGTAGTGTTGTCAAAAATAATTATATTTCGATATGTATTGATACTGAAATATCTGAAACAGTTCCAATACTCCTTTTCTGCAGTATTAATACACCCATATCAGCTACACGTTCTCACTCTCATTTCTCTCTGACAGGCCAATTGCCACAAACTCGTAACATTAGCTCCAGTTAGGGGTGCAACGGATCGTGGTTGAACCATGATCCGTACGAACCAGGCCCCACGGTCAGGAACACATATGATTCACGGATTAACTGCATTTAGGCATTATATAGTGAAAGTTTATTACTTGCACGTGTTTGTAAGTCTTACCAATTTAAAACACTCAAGTGTTTTCTAAATTCAAATGCAGGAAGAGGCAAAATTCACAATCGCACATTTTCTGTATGCACACATTCAAAACACGCACGCTCACAAAGGCGCCTTTCAGATGGCGCACAAACACATAATCGAGCTCTGTTTCGCAACTCCTTGAGCTTGAACGAACACATACATACAAAATAATCTCAAAATCACTGTCTCGACAAGTATTCTTGTATAGAGTCGGTTATAAAGTCTTAACTGAAGCTAAACAGTTGAGAAAACTTGTGAAAAATCAGATGTTTCATCACATTGGTTCCATGCATTTAGTGACAGCAGCCTAAAAATAACTGCTATATCATTAATTGTCAAACAACAAAACCACTTTAATAATAATTAATCTATATTTAATTTATCCAGTGAACACTATGCATGCAGTGTAATTACAGTTATATTTATATTATTACATTTCTGTACATTAATATTTTTTTAAGACCTATCATTATTTGTACCTGTTCTATAGTATTTATCCCTGTTTTAATTTGTATATTTTTATTTTTACTGTCTGATCACTTGTCTTTAATAATATCTGAACTCTATTAGTTAGGAATTTTTGCTGTGGTATCAAAGTACTTAAAGTGATCTTGGAATGGGAAGCAAAGTTACATTTGTCTTAAGTGATCCGTTCATTCCCGCAGGTTTCACGCTCCTACCAAAAGCTTGTGCACCACTGATCTATATAAGTGGCACTCTCAAACAGCTCGCAAGTACCAAAGTGATTTCTTTTTTGTGGCTTATTGCACTTAAACGGTCAAAAACATACAAAATTATATCAAAATGCCAATCTTGCCGAGTATTCAGGTAAATACAGTTGAGAGAAAATGCAAGCTGTGTAACAGTATATTGGATACATAAGCTCTGTTGTAAATAAAGAGCAAAGTGACAGCAGCCTAATAAACCTGCTGCTATCTGTCATGTTAATCAAAGAACAAAAAACAGAAAATCACTTGCTGCTCAACTGAATAACTGTTGTAACTTTAATTGTAACCATTAATCTGTATTTAATTTTTACAATGAAAACTATCCAGTTTTATATTACATTTGATTACTTTCATTTCTGTAGTGTTTCTTACCTGAATAGACCCACCTGAAAAACTTAAAGCCATGTTTATTTAATTTGTCTCTTTATTCTATTGTTTTTATTTGTGCTATTGTTTGCAATTTGTTTATTTGTTCTTATTTTATTACTTAACGTTTACTTGTTTACTTTTGTAAATGTAGTTCAATGATTCAAATAAAGCCTTCCTGTGTTGTGTGTAAGCTATTACAACAAAATTAACCAAATTATCAAAAAATTATGAGATAATACCAAATTATCTGTATGGCAGTATATATGGCAGTTTTCCCTCTGGTTTTGAATATGGTATTAAATATTGATATTTTTCAAGGTATCGTATCGAAGTTTGAAATTCCAGTATCGTGACAACACTAGTACATAAATTACAGGTCTGCAAACATAAATTGTGTTTTGTACCATGTCTCAAAATTGTTTTTATTATTTTGGTAAAGTTTAACAGGGCTCAACAATAAGGATGGTGTGTTTCTTACACTGGTCTAGAGCCAGTGTAAGAAACAAATACACAACAAAAATAAGTTTAAATTAACAAAACATTGTAATGAAAACTTAGCATAAGAATATTTCTAGAAAAAAATGCATTGCTTAAAATGAAAACTGATCATTCTTTTTTGGCAAGCCCACTGAAAATGTTGGAAGGGCAAGTAAAAATCTAAAAATCTTACTGGCCAGCTAATCAATTAATCAATAATAATGTTGATTGTTGAGCCCTGTTTAGTAACATTTATTTCCCAAGAAACATATCTTTACAAAAAAAAAGGTGAGTAAGGTGAACTTATGTAAACCTTTGATGGATTTCTGTGTCAGTCATAGAGGACAGGCGAGGTAAACCATTTCTTTCATGGTCATGAACCAAGTTCTCTGGTATAGCTTCAACCTTTGAGAACTTTCCTAAAACACACAAAAAATGCTTTAAGTTCAATAAAGATAATACAGTTAAAAGTTTAAATAAATAAAACAGGATGCTGAATTAGGGTAATTTTACAGGTCTAATTTGGTTTATTTTGGTTAATTTTAGATTTATCAAATGTACAAGTTATTTAACCTGAAGACATTTCTCACCATTTAGGACAATTAGAACCTTCTTCCACTGTGTGTTTCCAACTTTGGGTGTCTGACAGAAGAGAATCTTGTGCTTGTCACACACAAAAATGCGGTCCAAGACAAACTTGCGCACATTTGTGTGGGTGAGGCTCCAAAGAGATGAATTTCTGCAAACAGTTGATAACAGCTCCAAACGCTTCTCATTCACTGACTGCCAGTCTATGGGCTCCACCACAGAGGGACTAACTGAGGACTAACAGCCACAACACATAATATATAATATGTCAGACATGTGCAGTCAACACGCATGCACATAAACATCACCCAAAAACAGATCATATGTAATTCTTGACAATTCAATTCATTGTTTTTGAATAAAGCAAATAAGTAAACCCTCTGTACACAGACAAACTGTCTCACCAGTATATATGGCTGTGATGCTTCCTTGTCTGGCCTCTGGACTGAAGGTAGTTTTGTTGTAACAGATGGCATGGTCCAAACAAACATGTCTGCCCTCCCAGCAAAGTCTGAAAATTTATTGAGGGGAAACTGTGAGACTGCCTTATGGCCAGTGAATATAAACATGCATGTTGTAGGACTTTTTAAATGACAAATGCAACATAGGTAGAAACTTTAAACCAATCTCTCTGCACAGAAATGCTGACATAATGTGAAAAACACATACCACCTGGTATTCTGAAGCTGAAGTTGATGAACTTGCTGACGAACATAAGGATGAGCAGCACCCAGCCACAAGCACCAACCAGCAACCAATGGCGACGCATTATTGGCACATGGACAGGCAAAAAAAGTCCTACAATAAAAACATATTTGAGCTGTGAAAATGAGTTAATATTTATTATTACTATTTGCTGTTGAACGCATTAATAATAATTAACGTAATTAACACAATATCCGCCTTTTTAATTCCTGAAACAGCTATGCTAATGTATTTTTCCCCACATCCTTTAATTTAAAATTACAGAATGCTATATTATCACGCTATCGGTTTGCTTCTCACCAGGTCTGTGAAGCAACAGAGGTCAACCAGGGTGGTATGCATGTATACAGCTGCGCTCACAGTCTCCTTTTTAGCACACTTTGCAAGTCTGGCTTTTGATCTTATCAGTAATGTTCTTGTCTCTGTGACAAAGACAAGCAGGTGTAAGTTTTTAACTAGTCATTTTTATTACTTATGAAAACTGTCGCCTCTGGCTTGTAAGGGTGCTCCATTTGATTGACTACCGATCGCTATCGGCCGACAATCGCTTCTAATGATTGGATCAGCGACCTCTTAATTTGCCGATCTCATGCTGACAACGCAAAAAGACACACGGCTGAAGTGAGAGCAAATGACATGCAGCGGCGCCGTCTCAATCTCTGTCCAGCGCGGGTAAAACAATTATAATGCTGAAGGTGAGATCCAATTCATATTTCTTTATTAAATAACTTGCAACGTAATTTGAAAACTTTCTGCGAGACGTAATTTCACAAACAGCATGAGTGGATCTGCGCAAGCTCTCTCTTTCCCTCTCAAACTTCGCAAATTGGCTTCACATCACCACATTGCGTCCGTCCGCACTATACACAGGCTTCACACTGCACAGGTAATTTGTCTCTTGCACAATCGAGGCAGTGTCGCAGTGTCGCATTAATTAAGATCCAGCACTCCGGATCTTAATTACATTTAATAATTAAGGATAATTAATTTCTTTTCGACTGACGAAAGAAAAACATGAACTTGGATGATTATCAGGAAATTATCAGGAAAATTTTATTTAAAAGTGGACTAATCCTTTAATCTGCAGGCTAAGTGGTTGTAAAAAAAAATAGTCACACTTGTGGTATTCGGTCAAAAATGACTGACCATAGGAAATTAACCTGTTCGGAAATCGACAAAAAAACAAGAATTCAGATAATTTGTGTGTACAATCTACAAATCAACCACAATGCTGAAAAAAGTACACAGCAGTGAATGGATGACACTAAAACATCAAGAGTGTGATGTAGACAAACCCACTCACACATGCACACATTGCGAAATCTGGATTTTCTGTTTATGACGGAAACTTGGACTAAAGTCCTTTTTCTGAACTTGTTCCTCAAAACTGCTCATTTTTTAACTCTTCGCGATCCTCTGGTCATGGGGGAGGATTGGCTGTTGTTTTTAAAAACTCTCTTCATGGCCGCATTATCTCGATTATGATTATGATATCATTATGATGTCTACAAGAGTTTTGAGGTCCAAATGTCTCTAATAGACATGGCAAATCGACCCCCACAGTTTAATAATGCTTTTTTGAGTGAATTTGCAGACTTTTTGGGGAATGTAGTAACTAGACATGTGCCGATATTTGGTAATACAATATATCACGATAATGAATATGCACTATATTGTTATTGTGGGCACTTAAAAATACCGAGAATAATTATTTATTATGAATTATTCAAATTTTTATATTACATTTTATGAATACCTTCCCCATCAACTGTATAAAATGCACAACACCACTGTATGCGGTGTCAAAGAAGCATGCACACTGATGTAAACAAACCAACGTAACTGAGAAGCTCATGACGGAACAAGTGAATGTAGCATATGCACACTTATCAGGACAGTCAATAAAATCTGGAATCTTCAGGATGCTTCTCGCATGCTGGACTGTGTTGTAATCTGACTTCGGCTCCGGCCGGTCCAGAAAAAACAGACACTGACATTTTTGTTACCCTCCGAGGTAAAGCAGAGGGCCCCATTTCCTAGCTCTTGGGACATCAAAGGGCCAGATCACATTCCAACACACACCACACACACACAGACACACACAAAAACACAAAAACATGCTTAGAGATTGTATGTACAGCTATTCTTAAAATATAACTATGCCAACATGTACCCGTCATGTATGTCAAGTGCATTGCATGTTTCCTAGTGTTTAGACTTAGTTTAAATAACTGTAGTTGAGTTAGTGTTAGTTTCAGTGATGGAATTTGTCTGTAAACCATAACTTCTTTTATATGCCTTTCTGATCTGTCGAGTTTGATCTCGTTTTAAAGCTCTTGCTACTGCTCATTCACTAAGATAGGTTGCATTGCAAATGCATTGTTCTATTTGTTTAATAATACTGTGAAGAAAGTACTCCATCTCGAAATAGCCATAAATCATGCAAATTCAGCTGGGAGACAAGACAAAGAAACTTTGCCCGCCAAACAGTGCTACGCATCTATTGGCCGTTCCAACTCAGGAGGTGTTTTCGCTTGATTTTCCATAAAAGCAAACGACACGCGCTTTTCCTTTGTCTCCCGATTGTCTCTCGACTGCCCCTGAACTGCCTCAGGCGACAGCACTGACATCACGCGCTCAGCTCCTTCCGGGACGACCATCTCCTTGGACTCTCTCTCTTCTTTCTTCTCTGTCATCTTAGGCGTCAGTTAAACCTCGTTTGAAAACCCCGCCGGAGAAACCCTCTCGGAAAGGACCAACCAAGCCAAGCGCATTGAAACTCTGCTGCACACCGACTTGAACCATATGCAAGTATTAATTTCTCTGAAATTTGTTTAAACTGATTTCTGTGCTGGCTCTCAAAAGGGTTAACTGTCGTAATTTGCCATTCTTTGACCATCCTTCCTTTCCTGTCTCTACTTTCCCTTTTGTATATATTTGTATATTCTGTATTTAGTATAATCTCTGTACTAGTAGTTTTCATATATTAAACACATTATTCACGCTCGATTGTTCTCTTGCTCCTTCAACAAAAACCAGGTCACTTTAACGTTTCGATCCTATATTCTTGCTTTACGTTTGGATGCTAGAATAGGAAGTCTTTCTTGTGGCCAGAGAAAAATCTTCCTTTCGATAATTCCGTGAGGAGCTAAAGGTTTGCTGGACAAACCGATTATTAAACCAGAACTAATCATATATGTAATTGATTATAATTCGTTGTAATTAATTCACAATCTATTATATCAATATTTTTATTGATTTTCCTTATGCAACAGTTACTACCACACAGAGATACATACAACATTAATACAGATCTAAATACATATTCCACATCCTAACACATACCCACACAGACACACCCCTGCAACAAAAAGAAGAAAATAATAATAATAATAAATAAATAATAAAGATTTAATAAAATAAATAAATAAATAACATAAATAAGTGCGTGTGGGGGGGGGGAAGATGGGTGGCTAGTAAGTATACTACTCCACCCCTAATGAAAATTCAAAGTAAGATAAAAAGGGCTGCCAAACCGCATAAAACTTTCCAGAGGAGCCTCGGATAGTATATTTAAGGTGCTCAAGTTTGAGATATGGCATCACCTCTTTCACCCAGTGTTTATGAGATGGGGGCATTGCCTTTTTCCAACTGAGAAGAATCAGGCGTCTAGCCAGTAATGTGGAGAATGCGATGAGCTCTATTTGATTAGTGGTTAGTTGCATTTCTTCTGGCACTACACCAAAGATGGAAGACAGAGGATTCGGATCAAGATCTTTCTTGCATATAAATGAAAATGTTCTGAAAATGTCTGACCAGAATTTAGTCAGCCTGGGGCATCCCCAGAACACGTGACTCAGGTCTGCTGGTTCCAGACTACATCTGGGGCACTTTGAGTCTAACCCTGGATACATTTTAGCCAACTTAATCTTAGACAGATGGAGCCTATGAAGCACCTTAAACTGCAAGAGCCCATGTCTAATACATATTGAAGATGAGTGCACTAATTTCATTGCCCACTGCCAAGCTGAATCTAAGATTTCCAATCCCAATTCCTCCTCCCATTGCCTCCTTATAGGATCGAGAGATGGGGAAGCGGTTCTTTGGATGTTCTCATACAGGATAGACACCATACCCCTAAGAGAAGGCTCCATGTTTAACAGATCATCTATCCAGCCACCATCCGGTTTGTTCAAAGAAGGAGAGAAATGTTTTTTGACAAAACTGCGGACCTGTAAATACCTAAAGAAATTGGATTGAGGGATTTCAAAATCTGTTTTTAACTGCTGAAATGAAATAAACACGCCGTCTTTGAAAAGGTCCTTAACACGCTTGACTCCATTTCTAGACCATAGTTGAAATGCAGAATCTATAGACCTTATGTAGCCCCGCCCCTTTTCAGCGCTGCGCTTGTTGTCTTTTGACTTCCGGCTTGTATTTCCACAACGATCTTATGTATTTATGAATGAACTTCTCATTTTAAAATCTTCCAGGTCTACTGCATTTGTTAAGACATCTGCTTTAAACATTACAGTGCTCATGATAACTTTCATTAACTCTACAACACGTAAATCCACTTCACCAGCTAATTATTCTTCAACAGCGATGCCATAGAAATATACAGGGCTACCGCGAAAACGGAAGTTCAAAGACAATATTCTAAAGATGGCGGCGCGCATGTTTCTCTGGAAAATAAGGTCTATAAGGGAGGGAGGAAATATAGGGTTCGATAGGATGGGTGCAGAGGGTAAAGCCTGTTTACTATTAAAGTGAAGTCTGAACTGCAACCATATTTTGAGTGATCCACGAATAATTGGGTTATCTGTCAAATAACATTTGCTTAGGGGTATTGGGGCACAAAGCAGAGAATGCAATAATACTGGGTTACATGCGTGTTGCTCCATAAGTGACCAAACTGGAGCTTCATCACTCGACGTATCAGAGAGCCAGAATGTCAATTTATGAAGGTTAGCTGCCCAGTAATAATACAAAAAATTTGGCATTGCCAATCCACCCTCCTCCTTCTTCCTTTCCAGATATTCTTTCCTTATGCAGGGAATTTTTTTATCCCAAATAAACATAGAAATACAATTACTCAGATCCTTAAAAAATGATTTAGGAATGAAGACTGGCACTGTCTGAAATAAAAATAGGAACCTTGGTAAAATTGTCATTTTAATGGAGTTTATCCATCCAGCCAGAGATAAGGGTAGGGTTGACCATCGTACCATGTCTTTTTTAGCTTTGTCTAATGCTGGTTTAAAATTACTATTGAATAGATCCTTATACCTGCGTGTTACACTCACACCTAAATAGGGGAATTTGTCGAGACTTACTGAAAATGGAAAAGATTGGAATGACATTTGATGTGCTCTTTCATTAATGGGGAAAAGAAGACTCTTTGTTAAATTATTTTTATATCCCGAAACACTCCCAAAATCTGAAATAATCGAAAGAGCAATCGGTATAGAGCAATTTGGATTAGACAAAAAGAGGAGGAGATCATCCGCATAGAGCAGAAGTTTATGCATGTGTCCCTCCCTTTGTATACCAGTCAAACCAGCTGTATTCCTTAGCATAATTGCAAGGGGTTCAATAGCTACATCAAAAAGCAGGGGGACAGAGGGCATCCCTGCCTTGTCCCCCTAGAAAGCGAAAAGCATTTAGATATTATATTATTTGTTCGAATAAATGCTTGAGGCCTGGTATATAGAATTTTGATCCATGAACAGAACATGGGACCGAAGCCAAACCTTCTAAGTGTTGTAAACAAATAATCATATTCAATTCTATCAAACGCCTTATGAGCATCTAAGGATATTAGGATCTCTGGAATAGTATTATCCTTGGGTGAGTAGATCACATTAAATAAACGACGGAGATTACTAAATAACTGTCTGCCAGCGATAAAGCCAGTCTGATCAGGATGAATTATCTTACTCATGACTGGCTCTATTCTGGTTGCCAGCACCTTGGTCAGGATCTTATAGTCACAGCAAAGTAAACTGATCGGGCGGTAAGAATCACACTTAAGTGGGTCTTTTTCCTTTTTAAGAAGGACCGATATGGATATATGCGTCATGGACGGGGGAAGAGACTTTGAATCAAGGACCTCCTCAAATACTTTACTCAATAGAGGCGTTAATTTGGCAGAAAATTTCTTATAAAACTCGGCCAGGTAGCCATCGGGGCCTGGCGCTTTTCCAGATTTTAGTTTCTTAATTGCACTGTCAATCTCAAGAATCGTTATATTGCCTTCCAGAGTGGATTTGTCAGATTCATCAATTGATGGCAACTCTAAGTTGTTGAAAAACTCTTCTATTCGCTCAGTGTCATTCACCTTAGAAGTATATAGAGCCTCATAGAACGATTTAAACTGATCATTAATACCCTGCTGGTCTGTAATAATGTTATCCTCACTGTCTCCAATTGCCGGAATAAAACCTGCTGCTGCAGATTGTTTCAATTGATAACAAAAACCTGCCAGCCCGCTCGCCATGTTCATAATAAATCTGACGTGATTTCAAGTAAAGATCTTCTGCGTGCTCGCTAGTCAGAGAATCAAATTCGGCTTGTAACAGGAGTCTCTCCTTATGAAGGTCATCAGAAGACAATGTAGAATGTGATTGATCAATTGTATTTATTTTATTTATTATTTCTGTAATCCGCTTTGATTTCTTTTTATTTGCACTAGCTTGATATGAGATAATTTGCCCCCTCACAAATGCTTTCAAAGTATCCCATAAAATACTATAACTTATCTCTGGGGATTCATTTGTTCACAAGTCAATTTGAGCATCTATGAATTTAACAAAATCATCATCTGCCAGAAGCCTAGAGTTTAGGCGCCATATACGCTGAGGGATTACATTACCTGGGAAACAAAGCTTTAGTAGTATTGGACTATGATCCAAAATAACTATGCTGTCATACTCTACTTGTGTCATTAGGGGAAGTAGTTTCCTGTCTAACAGAAAATAATCAATCCTGGAATATGTTTTATGTACCGGCGAATAAAAAGAAAACTGTTTTGATGATGGATACTTAAATCTCCAGGGGTCACTTACACCATATGTCTGGAGAAATGAATTGATGCATTGCGCTGATTTACTTTCTGCAATAATCGTGGAACTAGAGCGATCCAGAGTTGGGTGTAAGACACAGTTCAGATCTCCTCCTAAAATTAAATTATATGTGTCAAGACTGGGTAAAAGTGAAAAGAGATCACTAAAAAACTGTACATTATCCCAGTTAGGTGCGTACACATTGGCCAGGACCACAGGCATGTTAAATAGTTTTCCTTGAATTATTACATATCGGCCATTTTTATCCATCACAGTGGCCTCCGCAGCAAACTGTACGTTCCTATGTATAATAACAGCAACCCCCCTACTCTTACTATTAAAATTAGAATGGTATATTTGTGTAAAGCCTCCTCTGTGAAGTTTAGCATGGTCCTTGTTCAACAAATGAGTCTCTTGTAAATATACTATGTCAGATTTCAGTTTGTTAAGGTGGGTGAATACCTGGTTCCGTTTCACTGGGTGATTTAGCCCCCATACATTCCAACTGACCAGCCTCGTTTCAGCTCCACCTATGTTACTGAAAGCCATTGCATAAAGTACTCAGAAATTGCACCAGAGGACTCCTTTGGCTCATCAGCAGTATTAAGGCGGCCATGGTTTGTGAAGAAAGAAAGAAAAATAAAAGGGAGAGAAAAAAAAAAAGAAAAAAAAACGAGGGGTCCCTAAACACACAGACGACATATGCATGATTATACACAACAATACAAAAAACTGACATTGACCAAAATTATGTTATTAACTCCTTGCGTTTGAAACCGCAACTTCTTCCAGTTAACCCTACTCCCAAATAGCTTACCATGTGAGCACTCACATAGAAAAAGAACATTATAAGGCTCTTACAGTAGTTAAACTTTCAAAGCTGAACCCCAGAAAATAATAACCTTGAACATATATTACAAGTATAATTAGAAAAACGAACAAAATAGTAATGGTAAAGTGTCATTCAGTTAAAGTTGTCCGTTTTGCATTTGGTATTAAACGTAACCAAAGCAACAGTGCCTCCTCATCCATCTTCATTAGCCACACGGCTGCTGAGCACCTGTACATCTGCTGGCCAGGCTCTTTAAACCAAAATCCTTAGCATACATTGAGCCGCAGTTAAAACGCCGATGTTTAAACACACATTCGCTTGTAGTGTCCCTTAACTATAGCATTTAACTTATAGTGAATAATACGCTAATAATAAACTATAGCATATAAACTTAGAGTGAATAATACGCAAACCTTAAGATAAAATTAACAGTAATATTTAACATCGGGTAACCATAATAATGTAACATAACCTGCATTTAAACTTGAACTACACAGTCATTAACCCGATGCTCATGTTTAGCCAACCAACAGCATGGTGTATGCACGATCGTCACTTGTCCTTACAAGTCAGGTTCTTCAAAATGAAATCTTTAGCTTTTATCGGGTCCTTGAAGCTTGTCTCTTTTCCATCCCGTGTCGTGATCCTCAAAACTGCAGGGTATCTCAGCCCAAAGCGAACCCCTTCACAGTTGCGGAGTAAACTCCTCACCTCATTGAAAGCTGCTCGCTGCTTGCTCACCGTCTGGGTGAAATCAGGAAGGATCCGTATTCGATCACTGTGGGCTGTAGTAACTAACTTCATTTCTATGGCTTTCTTCAGAATGTCCTCTTTTTCAGAGAAATAATTACACCTCACCACAATGGTTCATTGTCGTCAGTTGGTCTGCTGCAAAGGGTGCGATGAGCTCGGTCTAAGAGTGGGGTTTTCTCGAGGTTGAGGGCCTCTTTCAAAAGACCGGCCACAAACTCAGTTATCCGTTTGCCGTGCTCTCGACCCTCCTTTACTCCTGTAATGCGAATGTTTGAGCAGCGTGACCTCGCCTCCAGATCCTCACTCCGTTCTTTCAGTACGGCCAACTCCTTTTTCATAACAGTAAACTCCTTCTCAAGGGTAGTAATGGAGTCCGAATATCCCCCCATCGCGGACTCCAATCCGGTCACCCGTTCCTCCGCTGCTTCCACTCTGGCATTGACACGCTCCACGGCATTGCGTAACTCGGTCCGGAGCTGGTCAACTTGGCTGCAGAGTTCAGCTGATTGAGCAGCAGCGTTTTCTTCGATTTTCGCAATCAGATCCTCTATGAGTGAATTAATTGCTTGGAGAACCACATAGTTGTCGCTCGCTGCGTCTTTCTTTGAAGTAGTTTGGAGTTCGACATTAGCATCTCTGCGGTTACTCCGGCTCTTATTCATTTCACTTCAAAAGTGGCTCAAACTGGATTCAAACCGACTGTTAAGCCCTCAATAACACGCAAAGGCAGCTTTAGGATACTAGTGCATAAAATAAGAGCTATATAAAACGAAATTTGAAGTTGCTTGTGAGGAGCTCAACAACTCTACGTCTTTACATGGCGCCGCTCCAACCGGAAGTCATTAATTCACAATATATGTTTAATTCCCCCTTGGGTCGATATATGCATAATAATAAATCATAAAGCTTTATTATATTCATATATCTAACTCATAAATTAATTAATAACTGTACGAAACCGCTACAGATATTTGGTGGAGAATGCGGGCAACATTTTAAACTTGGTTTTTGGTAAACGAGCAATGTAGAATAATTTGTGTGTGATTTAATGTGTATGCGCGCTTTATCCAGTGAGACAAGACGCACGCGTCCTCACTTTGAAGATAGTTAAGCTTGCTATTTGTGTCTGAAAACACTTGTGAAATAAACTGCAGTCTAATATTTCAAACTGTATCTGCAAAAGGCAACAATCTTTTTACAGTACAGTTAATATTAATTTCCGCTTGAATGAAACGAATTGAATCGTCATTAAGCGTGTTCTGAAACGAGATTTTGTAGCAAGATTCCTACTAATCTCTCAAAAGGCCTTATTATTTACCGCTATTAAATCTGAATTACTTGTGTCGTCCAATGATTCACAATAGCCGGTTCACTCCTTGGTGACGTCATCGGCGTAGCTAACCGATCACGTGACCGTTACAGATCTAATCGGAAAGCAGTCTATCTGATTTAACGATTGATGTGTAAGAATTTGGAGCTGGTCACGTCCTGATCCAACGTAACCCGTAACAGCGGCGAAGCAATCCCGCAAAAGTTACATATTCGTGCCGTGTGCACTAAAGTTTGCACAAAAGGGAATGATTCCCAAAGTTGTGTACCATGAGTAAAATGTTACATATTTGTGTCCAGTACACTGGCACAAAAGAATCCGCTGAGGATCTATAGTTGTAATCGTGATCGTGCAGTTAAATCAGCCGTAAAGGGTCAGAACCCTACAGGCGTGCTCTTTTTTATATCACGAACTAAAGAAGGTGGATGCAGTAACTCTGACCAGACGCCAGAGGGCAGTCTGTTCAGGTGTGGCACCCCTCCCTACTTATTGGTTGTGTGGACTCATTGACGCCACCGTGTGGACGTTCTGAGTAAAAGCTGCTCTCCATACATTGAACTGAATTATCTCCAAATTATCTTTTGCTGCTCTAGTCTGCTTGGAGTTGTAAAAGTAATTTGTTTTGATGGTTATCCTTTTTGATCGTTTTTTTGGAATGTGGTTTGCTGATTTAAATTTTTTAAATATTTTACTTTATTTTGGCTCTGTGTTTTATTTCATTTATTCCCTTTTTGGTCTTTTCTCTCGAGTTATTTCTATTTTTATTTTTTCACTTTGGAAATTCTTTCCTTTTATGACTTACTGTTTTATTTTATCCACTCTTAGTCCTGTGTCCTGTTGGTATTGTCTGACAATAACATTCACACGCACACCCAAGCCTCCCTTATTTTATACACTTATTTTAAATTTAATTAAATAACATTTAAAGGTGCCCTAGAACTTTTTTTAAAAAGATGTAATATAAGTCTAAGGTGTCCCCTGAATGTGTCTGTGAAGTTTCAGCTCAAAATACCCCATAGATGTTTTTTTATTCATTTTTTTAACTGCCTATTTTGGGGCATCATTATAAATGAGCCGATTCAGGGCTACTGGCCCTTTAATTCTCGTGCTCCACTCCCACGGAGCTCACGCTTGCCTTGAACAGTGCATAAACAAAGTTTACACAGCTAATATAACCCTCAAATGGATCTTTACAAAGTGTTCGTCATGCATGCGGCATGCATGCGTCGGATTATGTGAATATTGTATACTGTTATATTGTTTACATTTGATTCTGAATGAATTTGAGGCTGTGCTCCGTGGCTAACGGCTAATGCTACACTGTTGGAGAGATTTATAAAGAATGAAGTTGTGTTTATGCATTATACAGACTGCAAGTGTTTAAAAATGAAAATAGTGATGGCTCTTGTCTCCGTGAATACAGTAATAAACGATGGTAACTTTAACCACATTTAACATTACATTAGCAACATGCTAATGAAACATTTAGAAAGACAATTTACAAATATTAAAATATCATGATACCTGGTTGACTGCTTTGTAAAGTGGTGTGGGGAAAATCATTTACAGTTAAATGTGTTGAAGACAAAAGAAATTGTGGTAGATTTCAGCAGGAATAAGACACCACCCTCTCCAGTTTGCATTGGAGGGATTAATGTGGAACTTGTGAAATCGTATAAGTATTTAGGTGTCGAGTTAAACAACAAGTTGGAGTGGTCTACAAATATGGAGGCTGTTTACAAGAAGGGCCTAAGTCGGCTTTATTTCTTGAGAAAGCTCAGATCTTTCAACGTGTGTAACAGGATACTTAAAATGTTTTATCAGACTGTTGTTGTGAGTACCATATTTTTTGCTGTGGTGTGTTGGGGTGCAGGAATCAAAGCAAAGGATGCCAACAGACTACATAAACTCATCAAAAAGGCAGAACTCATCTCGTCGGCTCTGAGCTTGGTACTTTGGAGGACGTGGTCAGGGACAGAATGCTGGCAAAGTTGCTGGCAATTATGGACAATGATGTTCATCCTCTTTATAAAACCCTGGACAAATTAAGGAGTAGTTTTAGCAACAGGCTTATTCAGCCTCGTTGCTTGAAAGAACGATATAGGAAATCATTCTGTGCTATTAAAGTATTTAACTCAACTGTCTAGGAAAGAAATGTGTTAAAGTGTTACTGACTGTATTAAGCTGCCATGACAATTTAATTTCCCTTTGGGATTAATAAAGTTAAATCAATCAATCAATCAATCAATCAATCAATCATGGATCATGTCAGTTATTATTGCTCCATCTGCCATTTTTCGCCATTGTTCTTGCTTGCTTACCTAGTCTGTTGATTCACCTGTGCAGATCCAGACATTACTGGCTGCCCTTGTCTAATGCCTTTCATAATGTTGGGAACATGGGCTGGCATATGCAAATATTGGGGCGTAACAGTCGGTGTTATGTTGAGATTCGCCTGTTCTTCGGAGGTCTTTTAAACAAATGAGATTTACATAAGAAGGAGGAAGCAATGGAGTTTGAGACTCACTGTATGTCATTTCCATGTACTGAACTCTTGTTATTTGACTATGCCAAGATAAATTAAATTTTTCATTCGAGGGCACCTTTAATTGAAATTTAAAATTAGGTAGTGTCAATCAGTTGGCATTTTGCTTATCAAGAAGCAATTCCCTTTAGGGAAATTCACAAATAGGGAAGGCTTTCTCCTCTCTTTGTCCCATGCTGTTCTTCTGTGCATTTATTTAAATTTAATTGAACAAAGTTTAATTCAAATTTGAATCAAGTGCCTCTGAATTGTCCCCTTTTCTCCCTTCTTCCCATTCTGTAATTCTATGCACTCATTTAAATTCAATTGAACAGAGTTTAATTCAAATTTGAATCAAGTGCATCTGAATTGTTTTTGTTTTACTTTGCCTTTTGTTCTGCTTCTAGCTCATTAAAGACCCCTATTCCTTTTTCCTACACACTTAATTGTTTAAATTTGGTTTAAACAAGATTTAAGCAGCAGGTTGGGTGTGTCAGGTGCAGGGAGGCAACGCGTCCAGGTTGATAGCAAAGGCAATTTTGTTTAATTTCCCTGTTTCTGCTCGACAGAACTGCCCTTTGAGTAACTGCCTGCGGGGTCAGACTCAGGGTTGGGAAAATTTCAATTTTGACCTGTCAATCTGGCCGTTGGCGCTAATACCTCGCTTGATAACGCAATTGTGATGAGAGTCCCTGTTTGAGAGGCTGTGTTGTGGTGCAAGGGGGGCAGGGCGTCCACAGACACCGCAGTCGAGTGTGGGAACGTCTAGGAGAGGCTGCCCCATCATTGAGTTCTCACCTGGGCACTCACAATTCACTTCAGACCTAAATTAATGACATACAGTCACTTCACCTAATTGAAAACCACAGAATATTACATATTCTCCGATCATTCAGGTGCGGGCCAACTCTTTTACTCTTAAGCCATACCATCCCTCTAGGTTTAATGACGCAACAGTGCCCTCGCCGGGCCCCGTCATAAACCCCACTGTGATAGGAAGTTTAAGTTTCACTTCTCCCCTCTAGCCCTTCTTGTTTTATTTTATTGCTATTCTATTTTTATTCTTTTCTATTTGTTTACCGTTCTATTTCGTTTAATTGCATCCATCCTGTTCTGTTCTGTTTTGCTTTTCTACTGTGTTTGTTTCTTTCAGTTCATGTAAAGGCAAAGCCTGTGAGAGCCATCACAGAAAACTGAATAATAGATAGACAACCAAGCAGCGAGAGTCAAAGGACACTTAGAGCTACCGCCTGTCAAAATCTTTATTTAAATCCGGCACTCACCCACATAAATTGACCCACGTGGTCATTCTTGGCTATCGACAGTTAAGTGTCTAGCCTACATTCCTCTAACTGTCTGCATCAGTTAACTGGAATCAAAAACAAGAATTATATATTCATGCATTATCATAATTTGTTAGCCCTGCGCGTGCTTGCATTGGTTCTGTTTGTGCTGTCTTTCTCTCGTCAACAGCAAGCCAACGTGTTCAGACCAGCCAGCCCCGGCACCCACTAGGATCGACTCGAGACCTGGTTGGGCGCCCTGACCAGCACGTTCCTGTCCAATGCCGCTGTGGATCCCCAGCACCTAAGCAACTAACAGCTGGACGACAACCTGAATCGACTGATGGCCCACGATCCGACGCTGAGCTACAAAGAATGGGTGAAAGTCATCCGAGTCATCGCCCACAACCTCAAGCTCCAGGCGGAGGATGCCCATAGGAATCAGGCCCAGACTCAACATCACCACGATCAGCGACTTGTCGAGACCCAGGACCAGCGTTGGACAGCGGATGAATCCAAACCCGAGATACAGGAGGAGCTGCAAAGACTTCAAAAAGCCCTTGCAGAGCTCCACCTGGAGGTGGAGCGTAGAGTACTGCTGGAAAAGAAATCCAGAAAAGAACTAACAACTAAAAACTCCAACACGGCAAAGCTCTCCTAACCAAAGCAGAGACTGAGCTGAAAGAAAGACACGCTGAAGCCAGGGCCTGTGAAAACCATCTTAAACCGGCCCGGAAAGAAATCATTGCTCTGAAACCACAAAGAGACTATTTAAAAGATGGACTTGACACTGGTTACAGAGAACTGAAAAGTGGCCTGGGAGGGGAAACACACATCACAGAGTTTCCCCTAACCAGTCAGGAATCCCTAGTGAAAAAGGGGTTAAAAGTCCACTGCCCAAAATGTCCAGCAGCCAACAACCTTTGCCAGCAGCTGTCAAATCCAACTGCCAGCAACTGCGACAGGCTTTTACCCAAAAGCTTTCTGACCCTGCATCAGATCAAGGGCTCCCTGCTGCCATGGACCTCAAATGGGGCAGACTGAAAAACCCATACACTTGCTACAGCCGAATGCAAAGGGTCTACTACGGAGCACGTAACCATCCAGCAAGGGAGGAAGATTTCATCTTTAAAACTCTGTCTCCCCGAAAGCTGCACCCTGCGGTGAGTGATCAGCTGGCAGCCTTGGCCTGCTCACGGAGCATGTCTACTCAGCAGCTGCGAGACTTGGTCGATGAAGCTCGAGCCAAGCAGAAAACTGCGTCTAAAAAGACTGTAGAAAATCCAACCAGTTATCCAGTCTCTGATTACTGCCCAGAAACCTGCCCTAACCTGTTTGAAAGACTGATAAATGGAGCTAAGAGACAAAATCAGACTCTCAAGTCACAAAGATGTGAACTGAATGTGCAGCCGCACAGTCAAAATGAGGTCCACCTTGAACACATAGCTCCCATGCACCACACCATTGGTCGAGTGAACCTGGTACCTCCTGTGTGCGTAGCACAAATGGACATGTTTCCCTGTTTCATCCACAAAGACCTGCTAGACTCCTTTGAGTCCTTATCGAACTCCAGACTGCTGAAAATCTGGGCTCAAGTGTGTAAACTTCTGCCTTTCCAGTCACCCAGACCACCTGAGCCAGACGGTCAGGTCACAGAGGTCGCGGGAAATCTCCCAGCTAACTGCGGGAACCCCGTCTCAGAGCACAGTTCAAGTTCGCTACCCGGCGTACTTCAACTCACCATAGACTGTAACTCCCTCTGCTCCAAGGTCACGACAGACTCACAGCTGAATGATGTAGCTACAACAGACATTATTTGCACCTTCAGCCACACGCTGTTAAGTGCTCTCAGTGAAGGAACACAGGACCTCCCATTTGCCAACAAGCACACAGGCTTCCCATTCTGCTTTCGTCTGCCAACCATGATGACTGTCAAGGACACCTGCGTTTCAAAACTTGAAATGGAATGACCTGCATCTAACCCATCACTTCCTGGACTTTCCAGACCTTCTGACGCACTCTAAAGCTCATATGGACAGTGCAAATGAGTTGTTGTGAGCCCCAAGGACGGTACAGCCCCCTGTTGTTCCTGTCAACACCGCCAACTTCCTGTCAGGCCAGACCATCCAAGAGGTCTGCATCCTGATCAACATACAGGAAACTGTAGTACCACCTTACACCAAAGGGGGTGCTGTTTGGCTCCACATACAGGAAACTGTAGTACCACCTTACACCAAAGGGGGTGCTGTTTGGCTCCACATACACTGTGGTCAATCCCTAAACCACACGCTGGGCTCCTTCACACTTTCACCTGAAGGCGTGGAACTTGGACTCACTCTAAAAGCCACACCCCTAACTGAAGTGTCACCCTATGTAGTTCACAGTTGGCTCAACGAATGCATGGTCACAGACATCAGCATTCCCAAAGCCTACCATCTAGAATGGATACTGAACCATGGCTCCCATGACTTTGAACTCAGGTTAACAGTCATTAACTCAATACCAGCTGCAATGGTCCCAGAAGGAAGCTCAGACAACACAAGGTTCACAGCATTCTTCAAGATCATCTCCATCACTTCCATCAGGCCGGTACCCACAGAACAGGTGCGCAGAATGGAGCTGATGGAGGACCAACACCTTGTAGCACCAAGTGTTGCTAACCAGCCTGCCTGTGAAACTCAGGAAAGCGCTGCACCTCTGACAGCCAACCTGACAGCTGACACCACAACGAAGGAGCCATCCCCAAGGTTTGAGTCTAAAGGCCAACAGATTCAGAAAGATGCAAATGCCATAAAGAATGATGCAGACTGTCAAAAACTCTGACAGGTCCTGATCAAATTCAAAGTGACATTTTCCAAAGACCTTTTGAACTGTGGCATCACTAACCTTTACATGGTGCACAGTACAACACACCCAAATGCTCCTCCCACCTTCAGCAGGCAGCACAAAATTCCCATTGCCTCATATGAACCAGTGCAGGAGATTGTTCGCCCAATGGAAGAAAAAGGTGTTATCTGCCCATGCAACAGCACCTATTCAGTCCCCATCTGGCCCATTGTCAAACCAGACGGCAAGTGGCGACCCACCAGCGACTTCAGGAAGCTGAACCAGCAGGTGCCACTACCACAACATGCCATATATCACAAGTCTGCACAGGAAAGATTCAGCTGCCTGCCAAAACTGCTATAACAGCACACCAGCGTTGACACTTGAGATAAAGGTACCCCAACAACAGCAACCAACCTGTCACAGGTACCTCAAAGAGAATGCGTGCCAAGGAATGCCCACGGCCTACGTCGATGGACGTTTCTACATCCATGAGGGCATCCTACAGGCAAGTGCAGGGGTACGATGGTTAAGCAACCAACCCTGCCAACCACAGAACATCAGGTGTGGTCCCCAGTCGCGTCGGTATGTTGACGTAGCAGCTACCCTCACAACCTTTCAAGTCACCGCAGCCCATAACATCAGAGAACTAATGTGCACAGACTCACTCTATGCCAGACTTAGTTTCACATGCCTCCTTCTGGGCTGGAAACAAAATGGTTGCAAGACTAAATGCAACAAGCAGGTGAAACATCAACACCGGTTCCAGACACGTGATGACATTACCCAAACACATGACATGATTGTGTACTGGGAAAAGGTGAAAAGACATTCAAAACAGCTAGGGCGTGGCAAAGGCGCAAGCGACCAAACTACTGCCCGTGCCAAGACTGGCACACCACATGGCAACCTACGGTCACCCCCACCTAGGGCTGCACGATTAATCGCATGAGATTGTCATGCGTGTCTCATCAGTAAAGCCGGTTCTGTGATTAGCGGTAAATGTCCATCACCTGCTTTCAAATGGAGCGGCACTTAATATACAGAGCCGTAGTTCGCGGACAAGCTACGCAATATCGTGTTCATAATCGAAGGCGATTCATCTGCGATTATGAACGCGATATTGCGTAGCTTGTCCGCGAACTACGGCTCTGTATATTAATATTGATAGCAGGTGATGGACATTTACCGCTAATCACAGAACCGGCTTTACTGATGAGACACGCATGACAATCGCATGCGATTAATCGTGCAGCCCTACCCCCACCCCAGTCACCCACCCTTAGTGTGGCAACAACAACCTGCAGCCAGCGGACTGTTCTTGCAACATTTCCCGCCTTACTGCCACTGACAACCAAAATTTCCAACACGTCCATACGAACTGTTTTGCACCTCCACTCAGACCCCTCCAACCTCCCGATCACGGCATCTGGTCCCACGGTGGCCCCTAGCCACAAACGGCTGCATGGGATCAACCACATGCTGCGTGTGGGACTGAACATCCTAAAACATGTCCCTGATGACCTCACAGCATCAAACCTCGTAATGTCACAGGGCCAAAAGGGGGGTGAACTGATTGTAACAGAGTTCAAATATAATGAGGGAAAAGGACAGGGTCGGCTTTTGACTACTGGCTGTTTATTTCACCAAAAATAATAACAACAGAACGGTGTGCAAACAGGCACGAAACAGTCAAAATAATTCACAATTCACTCCAGCATGAACAGGCAGGCATCCAGGAGTGTAGAACAGCCAGTAGTCCTTCTCTCTCTCGCTGGCTCCTGTTTCTCCTGGCGTTAAATACTCTCTCCACGCCAATTACTGAAACAAGAGACAGGTGTTTGTTATTTGCGCCTAATCCACTCAGTCACCGCATGTCTCCTCCCTCTCTCTCCCGTTGCAGATTCCGCTCAACAACGCCCCCCTTGCCACACTGATATACCCCCACGACACACCATGTGCCAAATACCATGGTACCAGAACCACGGATGAGACATTAAAACAAGTGGCGTACTGGCCCAGCATGCAGCAAGATGTGGCAGAGTATGTCAAAGGATGGCAAGTTTGCTGTCAACGGCAACCTGCAAACCCAAACCACAGAACCCCACTGCAACGCAGAGGAGTCATGTCTCCATGGTCAGTCAACCAGAAAGACTGGACTGTAGAACTCCCTCTGATGCTCATGGCCATCACTGACACCATGCTGGAGTCAACTTGGGTGTTCCCCGCGGAACTAATGACGGCACGGCAGGTGACACTGCCGTTGCACCTGTCCCAACCAGGAAACCCCGGATCACAGCCTACTCCACTCACTAACACCTCGACAAGCTCCGCCCACAGCTGAGGAAACAACTCACAACACAGAGTCAAACCCTGCAAACCATCGGCAAATCCTTGAAAGGTATGGTGGTGGCTCTACAAACTCACGGCTTCCTGCTGAAGAGAATGCCTGACTCAATGAAGCAACTGTTTACAGTCTCCCAAAATGACTGTGTTGCTCAACAGCAATCGGTTATAGCTCTGATAACAGACCTGCTGCGAGAAGTTAGCCTCTCTATGGAGAGCACGGCTATGAATAGGATTCCTCAGCATCCGGTACAAACTGTGCTGGACTTTGTTACTGGCAGACCACCAAGACTGTTCCAGCCCACCTCTCCGACTCGGTCATCCTACTACGCGCCAACCCCGAGCAGAGTAAGGTGGCCCTCCGCCTAAATCCGCCCAGCGTCAAATCAGACAACATCTACAGATCCAAAGACAGGGTCAATGTCAGGTGGTGGCAAGGTAACACTCATCCCAAAATACATACTTCAGATGTGGTAGTCTACCACTACAGCAACCCACAGCTGTACCTGGCTCCCCATCTGAGCAGGTGCATTTTGACCAAAGACATTCACTACCTCGGCTCTATCAAGTGTGGGATTACAAATTTGTTCTATGTTATATCTAGGTTCCAATGTAATAGTATATGAACTGAAAACTTTATGTATATTGTGTTAAGGCAAGCAGCCCAGGTGTCTGAGACACTAACCTTTTTTTTCATGCTCTTCCTGACCATTTGGCAGGACAAGCTCAAGATACAGCAGTGCTTTTGTCTCTATGATAATGTAAAGGTATGGGTGATACTGTCAGACTGATTGGATTAGCACCTATGCATTTGAATGCTTTGATCTTCCTACTGGAAGTCAGTCAAACTATGTGTGAATGTTAACATAGTCTTAGTTCTCGTGACCAGCTACTGTTTATACCATTTGGGGCACAGTCGGGGGTAATTTCCTGTATTGTCTTTAGATGCTTTTGTTTTAGTGGTCACTTCTAAGGCTGTGTGTAAGGACAACACCTTTAAGATAAAACATCATGTATACACTGCCTTAGTTAGATTTTGGATGACCACAGCGACGCACAGCGTGTTTCTCAATAAAGAGTAACTTCTGCTTCAAGAGATCCCAAAGTCTCCTGGTCTATGCTTCTGAGATTTCCAACACAAGCCTTCCCTCAGAAACCACACTGAAGGAATGGGCCGGTTGCAGCCCATGACCAGCGACACACGCTGCCCTGCCGAGGCCAAGCCTCGCACCCAAGTCATCGGAACACAAGCCGAGATTGTGGGTGATCGACTGCTCGTCCACACCCCCACTCATGCTGCCACCCTAACCTACAATCAGCACAACACTGCCACTCGTGTCAGCGTGCCCAATCCAAGTAAATGGGTTCCATCCTTCACCTCAACCATCTGGTAGCGTACTGTATCTCAAGTAAAGAGTACCAGTCAAAACTGGAAATCCCATCCTCCTCCAGGAATCACCATCACACCTTAGATCCAGGACTGGAACTGAGGATTGACAAAGGGGGGTCCCAGCTAAGTGACAGTACTCCCATCGATGCAGCCCTTCAAGCACTCTCCCGACTGCCTATCCTGACCAGCTCACTTAGAGCCCAGGCATGGACTGCTACCAAAATGGCCCTTGGCCTCTCCATGGCAATCAAGTGCACACTCACCCTGGGATACCACCTGCTACTTGACATCCTGATCCATGTGCCGTCCGACGTTGTGACCGTCCAACGAGGTCCACACAGGAACTTTGTTGGCCGAAGGGGGGTCTGTAGCATATGCACACTTATCAGGACAGTCAATAAAATCTGGAATCTTCAGGATGCTTCTCGCATGCTGGACTGTGTTGTAATCTGACTTCGGCTCCGGCCGGTCCAGAAAAAACAGACACTCTGACATTTTTGTTACCTTC
Organism: Ancherythroculter nigrocauda; assembly: GCA_036281575.1. Classification (NCBI taxonomy): domain Eukaryota; kingdom Metazoa; phylum Chordata; class Actinopteri; order Cypriniformes; family Xenocyprididae; genus Ancherythroculter; species Ancherythroculter nigrocauda. The sequence continues at coordinate 38,858,033 of VTFQ01000003.1, read as the reverse complement.
CGAGGTAAAGCAGAGGGCCCCATTTCCTAGCTCTTGGGACATCAAAGGGCCAGATCACATTCCAACACACACCACACACACATAGACACACACAAAAACACACAAACATGCTTAGAGATTGTATGTACAGCTATTCTTAAAATATAACTATGCCAACATGTACCCGTCAAGTATGTCAAGTGCATTGCATGTTTCCTAGTGTTTAGACTTAGTTTAAATAACTTCTCTGTCATCTTACGCGTCGGTTAAACCTCGTTTGAAAACCCCGCCGGAGAAACCCTCTCGGAAAGGACCAACCAAGCCAAGCGCATTGAAACTCTGCTGCACACCAACTTGAACCATATGCAAGTATTAATTTCTCTGAAATTTGTTAAACTGATTTCTGTGCTGGCTCTCAAAAGGGTTAACTGTCGTAATTTGCCATTCTTTGACCATCCTTCCTTTCCTGTCTCTACTTTCCCTTTTGTATATATTTGTATATTCTGTATTTAGACGTATAATCTCTGTACTAGTAGTTTTCATATATTAAACACATTATTCATGCTCGATTGTTCTCTTGCTCCTTCAAAAAAAACCAGGTCACTTTAACGTTTCGATCCTATATCCTTGCTTTACGTTTGGATGCTAGAATAGGAAGTCTTTCTCGTGGCCAGAAAAAAAATCTTCCTTTCGATAATTCCGTGAGGAGCTAAAGGTTTGCTGGACAAACCGACGGTTTCTCTAAACAATTATTAAACCAGAACTAATCATATATGTAATTGATTTTAATTCGTTGTAATTAATTCACAATATATGTTTAATTCCCCCTTGGGTCGATATATGCATAATAATAAATCATAAAGCTTTATTATATTCATATATCTAACTCATAAATTAATTAATAACTGTACGAAACCGCTACATGAAGGAGACGCGCTGAATGAAAAGCAAAAAAGTGCACTTTCACTCTCTGACAGCAGAGGGCGCTGATGGAACAGCCGAAATGCAGCGGTTACCCCGTAAACAAAGCAGCTGCGCTGCTACAGCAGTGGCATAGTGTCAGAGTATGCAGGGTATGCACGTGTATACGGGCCCGGGCGGACTGGGGGCCCACTATTACGGGCTTAACCCCAAAACGTACTTCGGGCATCCGCGCACCGTCCGCATTGCGTAATTTTCGTCACCAGGAGGGTTCATAGACGTCTGCATTCCGTGTCCCCATGCAGCCCAATTTTTGTGATGGTACGGAGTGTGTGTGTACTGTACAACAGCCCATTCGAGAGTGAATTGAGAGCTTGAAAATAAAAGTCCACTAGACAGCAGTGCACACGCCGAATGTGTCTTTCTGTAGCCAAATACTTTCAAAGGCTCGCACGTGCGTCTGTGTGCGAGACAGAACCAGTGTACATATGTTCAGAAAAATGAAGCATAATAGAAATAATGTTGACAATAACTTGCTATAGCCTAACTATGTTAAATGTAGGCCTACTAAAAATCGTTAAGAAGCTGAATAAATGGACCATAAAATGGTTCAAGCCATGTCTTAACCATGGCCGGCTCTAGGCATGGGCAGGGGTGGGCTGAGCCCACCCAAACGTCTGACTTGCCCACCCAATCAGAATTTAGGAAATAGTTCATCAGTTTTTTTTATTATTATTATTATTTTTTTTATGATTTGTGCATTGAATCAAAACATTCTGACAATCATACAAGCCAAAATGGGCAGAAAAATTTGGCTGCTATGAAGGTACGAATTATGGGGTGTTGTAGCCTAAATTACTAGTAAATATTAATATATACATTTCTATAGCTCTGATTGATTTTAAAGTGCCATTTGACCGCCAGCGCATACAAAAATGGGTCATATGATTAGCAGTTAAAATTGATTCAAGAATGTGCATTTATTGCATGGATGGAGCAAGAATATAATGCAAGTGTTTAAAATGCATATGCATTATTCATTTGAAACCTTGCCCTCTTTGGTTTGCTGTTAATGCTGTTAAACTGAATGTACGAGGCACACTGAAGTAAGAATGCGCTGTTTATCTTTGGACCAGTCACACAGAACATGTTTTTGTGGTTAAAATCGCAAGACTCAGGACAGTGCAGGTCTAGAGACGCCTTTTTTAAAAAGCTGAACTTATTTTAATCTATGCGCCGCGTCATGCAAGAGACACTGTAAAATTATGGATGAGAGACGCGAGCACAACGGTCAAAGTCCGTCTTGCCCGTTTACATTGAAAAACAATGGAAAAGTAGCGCAATGGAATGGAAAAACATGTTCTGTGTGAACAGATCCACTCTGTGTAATTAAAGTTGTGTTCATTACTAAAATAGTATAGGCTTCCTTTGCATTTACTTTCAAAATTGTCACTGGACAGTAGTGAAAATGTGAAAATGGTAGCATTTTATTTGAAGTGTAAGATAAAAATTCCCATATCATGGATAGGCATGTTATAAAATCTTAAATATAAATATAGCTATTAAGAATAGGTCTATCTATCTACCCATCTACAGTGCTGGTGAGAATTATTTGCCCCCTTGGTAAATGTGATCAAAGATGTCTGTAAAAAAAAAAAAAAAAAAAAAAAATCTGCATTGTTTATCCTTTTGATATTTTATTTAAAAAAATTAGCAAAAATCTAACCTTTCATTGAAGTAAAAGAATTAAAAAGTGTGTGGGGGGGGGGAAAAATCACATTATGAAATAAAATTTTTTTCTCTGAAATACGTGGCTACAATTATATGCCCCTTTTTATTAAATACTTTTTGCTACCTCCTTTTCCCAAGATAACAGCTCCTATAATGCCTGATGAGTTTGGAGAACACCTGAGAAGAGAGACCATTCCTCCACACAGAATCTCTCCAGATCCTTCAGATTCCCAACTCCATGTTGATGCTTCTCATCTGCAGTTTTCTATAGGGTTCAGGACAGGAGACTGGGACGGCCATTGCAGAAGCTTGGTTTTGTGCTCAGTGACCAAGAACATTTGAAAAGTAACTGACACTAATGGAACTTCAAACGGGACGGGTTCTATGGTCAGATGAAAAAAAAAAAAAAAAAGAAAAAAAAAAAGAGCTCTTTGGCAGCAATACTTAAGATGGGTTTGGTGCACACAGGGATAAAAAAGTACCCCACATGTAAAATGAAATACACTGCTGTATATCTTTAATGTTGTGGGCCTATTTTTCTGCTGGAGGTCCAGGACATCTTGTTCAGATACATGGCATCATGGATTCTATCAAATACCAACAGATAAAAAATCAAAACCTGACCGCTTCTGCTAGAAATCCTATAATGGGTCGTGGTTGGATCTTCCAACAGGACAGTGATCCAAAAACAAACATCAAAATCAACACAAAAATGGGTCACTGAGCACAAAATGAAGCTTCTGACATTGTCATCCCAGTCTCCTGACCTGAACACTAAAGAAAACTGAAAATGAGAAGCAGCATGGATCTGGGAATTTGAAGGATCTGTAGAGATTCTGTATGAAGGAATGGTCTCTGATCTCTTGTCAGGTGTTCTCCAAACTCATCAGGCATTATAGAAGAAGACTCAGAGCTGTTGTCTTGGCAAAAGGAGGTTGTAAGAAGTATTTAATAAAAAGGTACCGTTAATTGTGCCCAACGTGTTTTGGAGAAAAAATTATTTAATAGTGTGATTTTACCCCCACTTTCAATTCTTTTACTTCAATGAAAGGTTAGATTTTTGCAAAAAAATAAAAAAATAAAATATTTTAAAACAGGATAAACAATGCAGATTTATTTTTTACAGACATCTTTGATCATATTTACCAAGGGGGCAAATAATTCTGACCAGCACTGTATCTATTTCATGTATCCCCCCCAAAAAATTGCCCACCCAGTATATCTGCCAGCCCACCTTTCTCTAGCTGCCAAGAACCGGGCCTGGTCTTAAAGCATAATGAAACCCCAGAACACATTTTTTGAGCTGTGAACAGATATGTATAGGCTGCACATCATTGAAAACACTAAGGTACTCATTAATTTTATTTATAATTTGAAATTAGTTGTTTTTGCATTTTTCTGAGTGATTTCTGTCTTCCGGTTTGAAAAGCAAAGTCGGAGCAACATCACAAAATCTGACATCATCGTGTACTACCGGCAAGATCCGAAGTGCTGGTTGGCTCCAGTATGGGCTAGTCGAACATGCTGACGTCAACAGTTTCTACATTTATTCATGACGAAAAGCTCATTTAATCCAATCACTGCGCTGTAGTATGCATAAGATTATAATTGCGGTATTATGCATGAGGAAGTATTACTTCTCTTGTCTCTGTCTCTTGTCATTCAGAGACAAGGGTTGGTGCTTATGCACGCGGAGCACGCATATGATCGGTTTCAGCGTGGAGCTTCGTGTTGTGTTTAACAACACTAGTCACGTGGATCCAAGCTCACAAACAGAATAAAGTATCCGTGTTTAAAGTTTTTATTAGGGGTGACCCCGAATAGTCGACGATTCGAATCTTCGATAGGAGGAGCCTGATTCGACTACCAATCTCACAGTCGAATCGTCGCAGATGTGTTATGAGAAGAGATATGGGGGCGCTCAATATCTGATTTTACATAGACATACCGGTTCTTTCCAAATAGGTTAATATACAGAATATTATGTTAATACTGTAAATAAAAATGTGAAAAGAAAGAAGCTTTTAATAAATATTTTTAATGTGCGTGAATAAATCCAACCTGTGACCGATTTAAGTTTCACTTCCATGATCCGTGACCGGCAGATGAGCATCTTTACGGCAGGGATTAAATCTTCAACAATGCCTGGGATAAAGTGTACAATTGGATGCACTTTGAAATGGTAAAAGATGATCAAAAACGTATGATGCAAGTTGTGCCAACAGCTCATGTCCGAGAACTCAACAACGACAAACACTGTGGCGCGCTTCTGCCGGCCAACGAGCGGACTATAGCGCGCTATTTGAAAAGACTCAAACTGACACAGGCAGATCGCGTGAAAGACTGGATTTTTCTCTCTCAGTCATGTAAGGTAGCTACAAATGATTTCAAACTATTTTAGACGGATGTAATTTGATTTTTGGATTCTGTTAATGTTTAGCTAAAAAGCCTGTCACTCCAGTTTAGCGTTTATTGTCTCTGCAGTTAAAGAGACAATAAATTCTAGCTATACTTTCGTTATTTTAGTAATTTCTTTCATTTTAATTTATTTATTGATCACTCTGGGTTACCTAATTTAACTATTTCTGGCTTGTGTTTTAAATATATGTTCCCCTGCACTTCAGGTATTTTGCAGTTTGACTTGATCATATTTCATTTTTTAAAATAGGCTATTTTCAGTTATTAAAACGGTATATTCTGTTCTAATTCAATTCTGTAAATTAATGTTTGATTAAAATATATATATAATTTTTTTTATTTTTATTAAATTATTTTTTTTGTTTTTTGGTGCATCAGTGTTGCGCTGTAGATTAGTTAAAGCTTGCTTGCACAGACAATTTAGCCGATGTAATTTGATTTGCCGACATATGGAATGTATATCTATCTGCAGTGTGGCCTTTCTGCAGTTATTAATATATATATTTTAAAGTTTATTGATCCAAAATGTTTTTATTCATTTGCTTCTATATCCTTGAGAGTGATATGTATAGGCTACATCGTGGCTGTGAATGTTTATCCACATTGCCTTTCATTTGTTTAAAAAAGATAAAATCATTGTCAGTTTCGTCTATCACTTAACAGGCAGTTTGGTCGGTTTATTAGAAAGACGTTTCTCTGTGCTGTGTGTGAAAGAAAATAAAAGTTGTCTTAAGCCGCGGGTAGACTATAGCCAGGCCTTACTTCATTTTCCGTGTCCAGCTCCATCTCGTGCACAGTGCAGCGCGCGAACCTTTCAAAGTCCATGCACACTCTCTAGTGGACTGCTGTTTTTCAAGCAACCCCCCCCCCGTTTAAATTTTAAACGATTAAAATTTAAATTTAAAACGAGTCATATTGATTTTCTGAAAAAAAAAAGAAAAGAAAAAAACACGGCTACGTCTGCACATTTTAAGATACTGCACAAGATAATGAATAATGTAACTCGTACACTCGCTGGGGTGGATACTTTTTATTCAACGAAATAAAATGCACATAAAACGTGATGGAAACATATTTAGAGAAGAAACTTCTAGTAAATTTATTAGGAATAAAATGTGCATTTTAAAAATAAAGTCTGACAGCATAATTAATTCATAACTGGAATAATCTTCGGACTCATCGAATCTGAAATTATGCTATGATCATTCTGAAATTCCAAAGCCAGAGTCTAATGAGTTATATTCAAACTTGGACTGTGTTGAAAAGCCGTTTTTTTGACATTTTTGAAATAGATCCGCAATCCAAAGTCATAATGATGGAGGAGCGCATATAGGGTACTGTCGTGTTGTTGTTGTCATTCCTAGAAAAGTTTTTACCATTTTTGTCTGCATGTTTTAAAGTGATAATATCTTATTCATATTAAAGTCCTGGGACTCATTCGCATAAGACGCATCCCCCAATGTTCTGATTATTTGTTATTGTTCAGTAACAGTGTTAAGGTTTCATTAGTTAACATGTTAATTCATTATTACCAAACTGACAATGAAAAATACTTTTATTATAGAATTTATTACCATTTAAAATAGCATTTATTAATCTTAGTTAATTTTTAGTTAATGTTTAATAACATTACTAAAATCAAAAGTTGTAATTATTATTTAATGGACCTAAAACAAACAATGATCAGTTGTATCATTTAATCTGCTCCTTGGTTTATTGACTCTATTCGTTCACTCCGACGAAATTGTAGACGAGCAGAACGCAAATGGCATAAGGACAGGTTGCAGGTGTCCTATGACATTTTAAGGGAGTATCTCTCTGTTTTCCAGAAAGCTGTTAAGTCTGCTAAATCTAATTTTTTTCAGAGATTGTCACAGATTGTCACAATCACCATCGACCAAGAGTTCTATTTTCAACTATAGATGCTGTTTTAAACCCTGCTGTTGATGTTTTCCCCGAAGTGTCTGATTTCTTATGTGAAAACTTTGTCCTTTATTGTTGAGAAGACAACAAGGTCAACTCCACAATCATTGGTGACTTCTCATGCTTTTCCTGAAATAACTAGGTGCTCTTCTACTTGGAGCATGATTGATTTAATTTCTCTTCATACCGGTAAAGATATTATTGATCATCTGAAACCTTACTTTTTATCCGTATGATAGTATTCCTTCTCACTTTCTTAAAGCAAATTGTTGATATCATAGGGCCTGATCTCCAGTTTTTTATTAACATGTGTTTGAGTACTAGTAAGTACTGCCTGCCCTGACTGCCTAAAACATGCTTTAGTTACTCCTCTTCTGAAGAAACCAAATCTTGATGTGTCTGATTTAGGTAATTTCAGATCTTTAATCTTTAATTTCAATTACTAATCTTTTTATTTTTAAAAATTTTGGAAAAGGTTGTACTTACTCAACTACATTCTTTCCTGAATTCATTATATGATACTTTCCAGTCAGGATTCAGAAAACTACAAAGCACCGAATCTGCTCTATTGAAAGTTACTAATGGCATTATGCTGGCTACAGATAATGGGAGTGCTGTTGCTCTGGTCCTTTTGAATTTCAGCTCAGCTTTCAATATGCTCGATCATACAATTCTTATTTCTCGATTGGAAAATCTTGTAGGCATTCAGGGCACTGTTTTAAATTGGTTCCAGTCTTTTTTAACCAACAGGAAGTTCTCTGTATGCACTGGAAAACACCACATCTTTCCTGTGGTGTTCTGCAGGGATCTATTCTTGTTCCAAGAATATTTTCTTTATACTTGCTGCCATTGGGTTCCATCTTTTTTTTTTTAAATATGGAGTATCATTTCACTTATATGCCAATGACACCCAATTGTACCTCCTATTTAAATTTAATGATTCAAGCTCCATAGAGGTCCTGCTAGCGTGTTTACAGGAAGTGAAACTATGGCTTACACACAATTTTCTGGCCTTAAAACTGAAGTAGTACTGTTTGGTCCAAGTGATCTTTATGACTTTGGTGATATGGATCTTGGCAAATTAAGTTCTTATGTTACTCCATGTGTGAAAAATCTAGGTGTGTTGTTTGATTCAGGTCTCAAGTTTGATAAACAAATTATGTTGTTAAATCATGTTTCTATCATTTACGACATCTCGCAAAAGTTAAATCTTTTCTCTCTCTAAAGAACTTTGAAATAGTTATCCATGTGTTCATTACTTCATGCCTTGATTACTGCAATTTACTCTATTATGGAGCAAACCAATAATCTATTGGGCGTCTTCAAATGGTTCAAAATTCTGCAGCCAGGCTATGTTGACTAATAATGCAGAAAAAAAGCTCACAGCAGTGATGTGGTGTGACACAGGGTGACACTCTAAAACATCAAGGGTGCAAAACAGACACACAGGAAATGAATGGCAAATCTGCAACAAACAGCACTGAGAAGTGGGCGCTGCCTGTTGGGTTTCTCAGTGCACTTGGAAGCTCAGGCTTGTTCCTTCGCACCATTCCAAGCATTCTTATGCTGTATTTATTTATTTATTGCAGTAGATCTGTGACAAGAGTGTAAGTAATAAAAAAAGGAAAGGAAAAGAAATGCAGAAAAATCCTGTTTGCAAGAGACATTGTATAGTGACTAGGCTAGTGGTTAGGCTAGCTAATGCATAGGCTAGTGGTTATGTAGAGTTAGAATGTAGTTAGTATAGTTATAGTAGTTAGGTCTGTAACTACTTACAACCCACAGCTTCACAATTTATAGAGAGACGGTATGACTTATTCACACACGCAATCGCTCTCTCGTTAATGCATTCAAATAAATGTACTGGTACTGTGCTAATTTACCTGTATCTGATTTACAACTAAAAGAAATCTGTAAGAAATGTTACGAACCATAGATAAAATGACTGCTGAAAGTGAGCTGTTATGTTGGAGCACTCTTTCATTAGGAAAAAATAAAAATATCCGACCTTTAAAGGGTTACCCTAGTGAAAAATAAATATACTAAAATCTATTTCAAATACATTTATTTTATGCTAAGTGTACTACAATTGCATTTACATTTGCATGTACTTAATGTAAATACCCTGCAATTGTACTTTTAGTATACTAAATTGGTATACTTAAAGTCTGCTAAACTGTAACAAGTATTTTTGTGTTGAGGTCCAACTAAACTATACTTAAGTATATTTGATTATGTTAAAGTGGAACTATTGCAAGTATACTTTAGTACAAGTATATACATCTTGCATTCAAATTATACAGTGATCATACTATCCTTACTAATAGTGATATTAAACATTTTAGGCTTAATATTTAGAAATATGCATTGTGCATTGTGCAACAAAGAAGAACTGCAAATAAAGTTTAATTCAAATATTTATGTCAGTATGTTTTTAAATAATCAACATTTGAAGTGGGTCAAAACCCTTCATCAAAGTTGTCCTAAAACCTTCTTCTAAGGACAACTTTGATGAACTTTTTTGATCCACTTCAAATGCTGACTACTGTATATTAATGGGTTTTTAGGGTTTTTTTTTAATGAATGTAGGCCTATTTTAAATATATTTTGGTAGGGTTTTTTCACTAGGGCAGACTCTGCATCCATAGCCTCTGAAAAGTTTTCTCACTGTCACGTACTTAACTTGGAAACTCTTAAGGAAATCCAGAGTTACCTAAACTCATAATTATGAGTTGTGCTGATGTTCATGTGCATTTTAAATACATTCTTTCTGACATGACTTAAAAACACTAAGTGCTGAAGCTAAACCTTGACCCTCATTGGCCTGCCCTAGGGCTGGGCGATATATCACATGCGATTGTCACGTGCATTTCGTCAGTAAAGCCGGTTCCCTGATTGCCGCTAAATCGCCATCACCTGCTTTCAAATGAAGCGGCATTTAATAGACAGAGCCGTAGTTCACTGATAAGCTGCGCAATATCGCGTTCATTATCGAAGGCGATTCATCTGCGATAATGAACGCGATATTGCGTAGCTTATCAGTGATCTATGGCTCTGTCTATTAAATGCCGCTCCATTTAAAAGCAGGTGATGGTGATTTAGCGGTAATCAGGGAACCGGCTTTACTGACGAAATGCGCGTGACAATCGCATGCGATATATCGCCCAGCCCTAGCCTGCCCCAATGTCCTACTATTGGTTGAACCCCAATGATTGATATGTTTTGAACACCCCATAAAGCCAATGCCATCACACTCACCAACAATCGGTTTTGCTGTACTTTTGTTAAACAGCCAAACTCGCTGAGGTGCACACTATTGGGAATCTGTGTTGCAGATTTTGGCACATTTGTCAGAAGGAAACTTTGGAGTCTAGAAAGTCATTGTAGCTAGACAAGTCTGATTGGCTGTAAGGGCAGAATTTTCAAACCCAACTTTTGCCTACAGCTCAGACGTAACCATGAGAAATTTGCTAATAAAATGATTTCATATGTTACATTTTTACTTCAGTAATTTATTTTTGTTGAATACTATGTTGACCTGTTATGATTAAATGTCCAATTCAATGAACAGTATTTGAGTTCTACTTGTTTAGTATAAAAATAGTACTGGCCTAGATAAAAGTTTACAGGAAATGTATTTTGAGTTGCAAAAAATAATCATAAGTAAGTTTTATAATTATGACCTTTACCTTTTTTAATAATTTGCTCACACTTTGAATATCAGGTAGGCTACTGTTTAATTTAATTCAATAGCACTTTTCACAATTTTGCATGTTTGCAACAGATATACATGCATATAAAGTAGTTACATAAGTAAATATTTGTAATTATGACAAATAAAGAAAACAACATATAGTCAGTTTGAAATGGTGAAAGAAATTCACATACCTGATCAGAAGTTTTATTACATTTGTGTATTCCTAATGCACTTCAATGCACCTATTGTAATACACTTTACCCATTAATGCTACTTTAATGGCCCTTATTTGCACTTTGAAATATGGACTGCAGCCCTTTGGGCTGTCAAAATATTATGAATTATTAAATTAATTAATTTAATTAATTAACCTGATCCTGAGCCAAAAAAAAAAAAAAAAAAAATGCAGAAAGTTAAAATGTCAAATAATTCCAGAAACATTTACTGCATGAAAAGTAAATCATTTTATTTTATGCGTCACATATAAATCCGCAGCTTAATGCAAGACCGCCAAATCATTTAATTGCGTTTTTGTCAGGAGCAGTTGTGATGCAATGAGAGTTGAAGTGCGCAGAGACAATCGGCAGAGGAATGTTACAGATGATTATCTGCACACATTGAAACACAAGCAGTTCTGCACGTTCATATTTTTCCACCAATGAACAGAACTGTCTGTATTTTAGTGTGTGCACAAGAATAAAACTAATGTGCCGGTTTATACAATTGCTTCATGTTGCGTTAAAGGTGCTAAAGAGGATGTTTTGTTTTATACATTTTTGCAATATTACTTGAAACTGTCTTTACTAACTGATAAAAGACTATTTATTAGGTGCACTGAAAGGAATAATATTAATATACATCATCTGTGCACGAGGTAGGGCCTTAAAAACATCAGCCAATCGATGCCGATGATCGCGTAAACGATTGGCCCTCTGGCTTGTCAATCCCTGCCGTGACGTTCCTTGTGAGAGACGTGCGCGGCTGCGCTCTCCAGTAACTTTCCACACTCTACAGGCGCTGCATGCAATGTTTTTGTCAGGAGACATGAATAACAACTGCAGATTATGAGTTACCTGCGGTGAGTCCGACATAATGAATCCAAAAAACACGACACAGCGAATGCCGGTGGTAAACACTCGTGTTCCAGTACTCGTGCACGAGTTTTGGGAGGCGTTCCTTTGAAATGAGCTGTGAAGGAGGGGGGCTGTTCTTACGCATGCGCTCATTTCAAAAACTTAGTAACAGTCTTTGGATTCTCAGTCGACGAAAAAATCCTCTCTATCACCTTTAATGACAGATAATGTCAGGTAAAAGGGAAGCAAAACAGTCTTTATATTTAATGTTGCGTCTAATGGTTTTATTTCTTCAACAGCTTAAAGTTTAATGCACATTCATGTTGTATAGCAACAGGCCGTTTCACGTTTATTTTCACGCACCACTTACTGCCGATTCAGTCTTTTAATCCATAATTTGTGCTGTCATTAATTGTTGTCATTAATAATGTCTGCGCACTTGTAACAGTATAGAGTGAACACAAAGTAACACCAGTTTAGGGTAATATATATATATATATGTGTGTGTGTGTGGTGGCGCAACAGGTAAGCCCAGTCCTCTTGTGCGACAGCAGCCCGCGTGACCCAGGTTCGAATCCAGCCCGTACGGATTCCTGCATTCAATATATATATATAAATCTGTTCCCACTGTCTCACTGATGTTCACTGGATAAGTAAGTTACTGGTATACTGGGGCTGTCTGTAAAAAGCATATTCTAAAGCTGTAACTTTATTATAAAATTACTTTATTGTAGCCTATTTGAAGCACACTGTAATGATGCCATTAGCACACTACAAGTTCACTTGGAATGCCATTGCAATGTGCTTTAAAATCACTAAAAGTTTGTTATCAGTATAATATTAATGTATGTTCAGCAGTCTTACAATGTAATTGAATTGCAGTTCTAATGTCACCAAAATACATTTAAAGTCTATGTTGAGTGAATTCTGCATTTCAAAACTTAAAAACAAGAGTATATTTAAAGTGTACATAAGTATACTTGGAATAGTTCCACTTTAGCACAAACAAGTATATTTAATACAACTTTAGTTGAACTTAAGCACTGCTTTTGGACAACCAAAATGCATTTAGTACAAAATTAGTTGTTCCAATTTAGCAGACTTTAAGTATACCAATATATAGCATGCCACAAGTACATTTAGTTATACTAAAGTACATACAAATAAATTGTGCTTAAGTATACTATTTTTTCACTAGGGTAGATAACCCAAAAATGAAATTTCTGTCATTAATTACTGCCTCTCATGTCGTTCCACACCCATAAGACCTTCGTTCATCTTCGAAACACAAATTAAGATATTTTTTGATGAAATCCGAGAGTTATATGACTCATCCATAGACAGCAATATAATCAACACTTTCAAGGTCCAGAAAGGTACTAAAGACATCGTTAAAACAGTTGACTTGACTACAGTGGTTCAACTAGGGCTGGGCGATATATCGCATGCGATTGTCACGCGCATTTTAATAGACAGAGCCGTAGTTCACTGATAAGCCACGCAATATCGCATTCATATCGCAGATGAATCGCCTTCGATAATGAACGCGATATTGCATGGCTTATCAGTGATCTACGGCTCTGTCTATTAAATGCCGCTCCATCTGAAAGCAGGTGATGGTGATTTAGCGGCAATCAGGGAACCGGCTTTACTGACGAAATGCGCGTGACAATCGCATGCGATATATCGCCCAGCCCTAGGTTCAACCTTAATTTTATGAAGCGACGATAATAATTTGTGTGCAAAAAACAAAAATTACGACTTTTTTCAACAATCTCTTCTCTTCCCTGTCATTATCCTCATGTAGGTGACGCAGTAAGCACAGTGAAGGCTTCTGTGTTTACATCCAAATGCCGGCTCAGTATTGGCCAAAGTTGCACACGTGAGCAGCACAACGTGTGTGATGCTGACGCAGGAGCCGTCCAATTATAGGTCGCCGTTCGGACGTAGAACCTGGAAGCGTTGGACATAAACAACGTAAGAGAATGACACAGAAGTACAGGAAGGCCTTAAAAACTGCTAGATCTGCCTATTTTTCAAAACTTTTAGAAGAAAATAAACACAACCCTAGGTATTTATTTGATACAGTGGCTAAATTAACAAGAAATAAAGCTTCAACTTCTGATGTTTCCAAAGAGCATAGCAGTAATGACTTTATGAACTTCTTTACTTGCAAGATTGATAATATTAGAGAGAAAATAATAACCATGCAACCGTCTACTACAGTATTGTGTCAGACAGTGCATTGTAGTGTCCCTGAAGAAAAATTCAATTCATTTTCTGCTTTAGGAGAGGAAGAATTGTCTAAACTTGTTAAATCATCAAAATCAACAACATGTATTTTAGACCCTATACCGACTAAGCTATTGAAAGAGATGCTTCTGGAGGTCATAGATCCTCTTCTTAATATTGTTAATTCATCTTTATCACTAGGATACATACCAAAAACTTTTAAGCTGGCTGTTATTAAACCTCTTATTAAAAAACCACAACTTGATCCTAGAGAATTAGTCAATTACAGGCCGATTTCAAATCTCACTTTTCTATCAAAAATACTAGAAAAGGCAGTTTCATCACAACTATGTTCCTTTTTAGAAAGAAATAGTATCTGTGAGGATTTCCAGTCAGGATTTAGACCGTACCATAGTAATGAGACTGCTCTCATTAGAGTTACTAATGATTTGCTCTTATCACCAGATCGTGGTTGTATCTCTCCATTAGTGTTACTGGATCTTAGTGCTGCATTTGACACTATTGATCACAATATTCTTCTAAATAGACTCGAAAACTATGTTGGCATTAGCGGAATTGCATTGGCATGGTTCAAATCATACTTATCTGACCGTTAACAGTTTGTAGTAGTAAACGATGAGATGTCATATCAATCACAAGTTAAATATGGAGTACCACAAGGCTCAGTACTAGGACCGTTGCTTTTCACTCTGTACATGCTACCCTTGGGAGATATCATTAGGAAGCATGGCGTTAGTTTTCATTGTTACGCTGATGATACTCAGCTCTATATTTCTTCTAGGGGTGTGCACAAATAGTTGAATATTCGAATATTCAACCTGTAATTAATATTCGAAAAATAAAAATACTACTCAAATTTACTATGTTGCTTTGCTGGCCGTAAATGCAGTGAATCCATGAACAATCTTAAGCACTAAAACTCGCAGTTATAACTAAATGCACCGGGTGGCGCTGTGTAGCGTTTAACAATTTTATTTTATTTGATCGTCACAAAATGTTGTCGCCTGCCTCGTGAAGTTTGGAATTACTTAGATGAAAATGATCTTACAAAATGGAATTACTTTTGATCAAATGAATGAATGAAACCCAGTTATAATATCACCATCATATTGAGAAAGCACATGAAATCTAAACACCCGTCGAATGAGGAAGACATCACTGCATTCACGACAGGTAAGCGCAGCTGTAAGTTATCCTCGAGTGAGCCAAGAAGATGGCTTATCTGATAGCAAAATGATTTTGAGACATATGTTTCCTTTAAGTTTCGTCGAGGGAGACATATTTACGGACAAAAAACACAAAGCGCTGTTAGAAACTTAGAATACCGTTATGTATTATTGTTATCTTTGTGTTTCTGCAACGTCTGTCAGCGCAGCTCGTTTTCTTTTTTGTTTTTCTCAACATGTATGTGAAACAATATAAACACGATAACCATATACTGACTCGAGACGAGTGTATTATGTGCCTTACGTTTTGTACAATAACTGGCGCTGTCTGCTTTATTAGTGTTTTTCCCGTTCGCGCTGCCTGAGTTTAAATGCTTTTGTTCTTTATATTTTTTGTTTACTGTTTAATGCTTTGAACTAAAAGAAAACCTTAAGATATAATGTAAGCTTGTTGTGTATATTGCCTAATTGTAAGCTTGTTCAGAAATGGTTACAAAATCTTGATGAATTAAAAAAACAACGCCTTTCTTGTGACGTCATTTAAATAAACGAATATTCGAATATTTGTTTTTTACGAGCCCAAATATTCGAATACAATATTTTGCAAAATTGCCCATCCCTAATTTCTTCACGCCCTGACGAAACTTACCAATTCGCTAAATTAACAGAATGTATAGCTGATATAAAAGACTGGATGACCAGTAATTTCCTACTACTAAATTCAGAAAAAAACAGAGATTCTAATTTTTGGACCAAAAACTACTTCACGCAGTAACCTAGAATACTGTCTAACACTTGATGGCTGCTCTGTTAAGTCTTCGTCGTCAGTTAGGAACCTGGGTGTGCTCTTTGATACCAATCTTTCATTTGAAGGCCATGTTACTAGCATCTGCAAAACCACATTCTTCCATCTTAAAAATATATCTAAACTACGACATATGCTCTCAGTGAAGACTGCAGAACAGTTAGTTCATGCGTTCATGACCTCAAGGCTAGATTACTGTAACGCTCTACTGGGTGGTTGTTCCTCCCGCTTGATAAATAAACTACAGCTCGTACAAAATGCAGCAGCTAGAGTTCTTACCAAAACTAGGAAGTATGACCATATTAGCCCAGTTCTGTCATCACTGCATTGGCTTCCTGTTAAACATCGTATAGATTTTAAAATCTTGCTAATTCCTTACAAAGCACTAAATGGTTTAGCTCCCCAGCACCTGAGCGAGCTCTTAATGCATTATAGTCCTTCACGTTTATTGCGATCTCAGAATTCAGGCCAGCTGATAATACCTAGAATATCAAAATCAACCGCAGGCGGTAGATCCTTCTCCTACTCTGTCAGTTTAAATCTAGACTTAAAACACATCTCTTTAACCTGGCATACACATAACACATTATCAATTTATATTTTCAAATCCGTTAAAGGATTATTAGGCTGCATAAATTAGGTCAGCCGGAACCGGGAACACTTCCTATAACACCAGATGTATTCGTTACATCAGAAAAAGAATGGCATCTACGCTAATATTAGTCTTTCTGTTTATGCCGAGGTTCACCGTAGTCAACCGGATCCGGGCCGGGCCACTTAGACCTGCGCCTTGACATGACCACAACGCAGCCCTGAAGTATCAGCAGAGATCGAGTCGACTAGATCATCCACTGTGAAGGCCTCATCGACACGACAGTCAGTGCCACAGTTCCCCAACAAACCGTCCATACCGGCGTGATGAATACGATCCTCAACTGGATGGAACTGAAATAAATACTTTGAATGTTGCGATCCTATCAGATTTATGATAGCAACCTGATTCGTAACAAAGCACTGTTCGCCAGAGGAGAACTGGCCCCCCGACTAAGCCTGGTTTCTCCCAAGGTTTTTTTTTTCTCCATTTTAACACCTATTTGCCACTTGTTTGCCACCTGATGTCAAACTGTTGGAGTTTGGGTTCCTTGCCGCTGTCGCCTTTGGCTTGCTTAGTTGGGGACACTTGACATTTGACTTGACATTTGATATTCAACAGTATTCTTGACATTTGATATTCAACAGTGCTTTGACCTGCCTGTATTGACACTATTCTTGAAGAGCTGCTGTGCAGCAAAAATTATGTACCAGTTATCAATGTAAAGCTGCTTTGATACAATCTGCATTGTAAAAAGCGCTATATAAATAAAGGTGACTTGACAGAAGAGAAGATATTGTTGAATAAAGTCGTTATTTTTGTTTTGTTTTTGTGCACAAAAAGTATTCTCGTCACTTCATAAAATTAAGGTTGAACCACTGTAGTCACTAGGGATATGTCAAGATTTTTGAATATTCGATAAGTTAATTTAATTATAGAATATCGAATGGGTTGTGCGATTAATGTCTTAAAAATATCCCCCATTCGGTGCTGATGTGGTGGTGACACGTTCATGTAACCAGAGGGTGGCGCATGCTGCCAATAACGCACCTAAAAGCTGTCAATCAACTACCAGACAACCTTACACACACACCAGAGACATTAAAATTAACGTTCACATAAGTGCCGTCATTCAGGCTGTTCACAATTAAAAACTAAACATATCTGCTCAATTCAGCGTGAAGTGTGAGCCGAGCGAGAGTCGCAGCACAGATTAGTAGCAGGAGTCAGATTTCACCTCACTTCGCCTATTTCGCTTGTCTGGCTATCACCAGACCAAGCTCAATTTAAAATTGAACATTGGTCTGGGGAGTCTGTATGTATTTTCTACTGCACAAGAGGCGTGATCAACGAGCATTATTCACGCAATTGGATAGTCCTTCAACCAATCAGATCAACAATCCGTGTGACGTACTTTGCAGAGTGACGCGAAAACTCCAAACAGGTTTAGTTTGTATTGGTTTGTAGCATTGATCAGCGGTTTGCAGAAGCAGCAATGGCATCGAGCGATTTTTGCAGGTTGTGCAAAAAAAAAACAAAAAAACATGAAAGTGAGTGGTATTTACACCCACTCGAGCGATTTGTTTGCTAAACTAAAGAAGTCATTCAGCATCGTCGAGAGGTTAAAAGGAATTGGATTGACTGTCGTGCTTGCCGTCGCTTCTCTATCGTCATCGTGTTATACCCGCCAATAGCGAGCAAGGTGGATAAGCCAGTCTGTGATTGGTTACCGCAAAAGTGTAACAGAAGCAGTAGAAATGAATGTATGGGTTTCCAGACTGAGTTGCCGGGCGAAATCAAATCGCCGGCAGATCAGGCTGGGTTTACCCAGTCTACCATTTCGCCTCACTGACTGACAAGACGATGACGGAAGATTTGGTTTCAAAGTGAAATGTAAAAGCATCCATTTAAGCAGTTTTGTCATTTTACTGTATTGTTGTTGTGTTTTTCATTAAGAATAACAATGAATCCACCATTCAAACAAATCGCAGCTCCCGTATTGGCACTAATTTTAGAAGTAAAAAAAAAAAAAAAACGCTGCATGGGCATTCATAACCGTGCGTTCCCACCGCCGCCAGCAAGAGCGTCAACATTCGCCTTGGCCGCCCTGCCAACAACGCTGTACTGTTCGTTCAAACCGCCACTGGCGGGAGGGTCAAAGTAAATGACAAGTTGCGTTAACCAATCGGAAGCCTCTCAAGCGAGGACATCTACATTCCGATTGGTTGCCGCCGAACTGCGTCATAGCTCATTACCATAAAGTAAACCTGATTTCAACTCTCCTCGCCGCGCTCACCGTCCAAGACGCGCCGCGCCGCTCTCGCCGGAGCTCGCCGCCGGGCTCTCATTGAAAATGAATGACTTCCTGTCACTTTGACGCTTTCGCCGCTGGCGGTGTGAACACACAGTATTGGTGTGAGTCCACTGGTGCAGAGTGAGCGTTTTCAGTTCATTCCTATGGAAGCTCAACTTCTATCTATTGAAAACGCTCGATCTGCCCCGCACTAGGGCTGGGCGATATATCGCATGCGATTGTCACGCGCATTTTGTCAGTAAAGCCGGTTCCCTGATTGCCGCTAAATCGCCATCACCTGCTTTCAAATGGAGCGGCATTTAATACAGAGCCGTAGATCACTGATAAGCCACGCTTATATCGCGTTCATTATCGAAGGCGATACATCTGCGATATGAACGCGATATTGCGTGGCTTATCAGTGATCTACGGCTCTGTCTATTAAATGCCGCTCCATTTGAAAGCAGGTGATGGCAATCAGGGAACCGGCTTTACTGACGAAATGCGCGTGACAAAAGCATTCGATATATCGCCCAGCCCTACCCCGCACCGTTAAGAATGGCCTTGGAAAAAAGACTTAATGAGTGAATGGTCTCTCTCGCTTTCTCTCTCCGTTTATGTGTGTGTAGATGCGTGCATGCATGTGGGGTGCAATTTTCGAATAATAAACAAATAATTCTCAGCGATCATTGAATATTATTCTTGTTTGAAATGCCCATCCCTTGTAGTCATGTCAACTGTTTTAACAATGTATTTAGTACCTTTCTGGACCTTGAAAGTTTTGATTATATTGCTGTCTATGGATGAGTCATACACCTCTCAGATTTCATCAAAAATATCTTAATTTGTGTTCCGAAGATGAACGAGGGTCTTACGGGTGTGGAACGACATGAAGGTGCGTAATTGACCCTTCGCAAAGACCCACCCCCCTTAGTTACTGTTGCTTTGTCCGACAAGCCTTGGCGCTGCATGCCACACACAGTGAAAAATACATTGCGGAAGAAAGAGGATACTGACAACACGTCGACAGACAAGACAAAGCAGGTTACTTATGATATTAAACAAAGTCCCAGCTTTCAAACTGTGTAGTTTTTTAAGAAATTCAAACAATAAAACCGTTTTGTGCCTCTTTAATGTGTCGTGACCATGGTCGTGACAGATTGTTGTAGCGCCTCAGCTCAAGAGGCTCGTAAACCGATCATCTCTTCCTACTAGTCCATTTATAGCATCAAATAAACATGAATGAACATGAGAATGAATGTTGTTTCAAACGTGGAAAGACATCAATACACAATTTTTCAAGTTTAACTCCACCGAGGTTAATCTTCTAACTCCTGACTGTTTTGTTGGACAAAATGGCGGATTCGGCATTCTGTTTGGTTAAATCGCTTGTCAATCAAACTCCCTGCGAAGGGTCAATTATTGACAGAATTTTCATTTTTGGGTTAACTAACCCTTTAATAGTCAAGCATAGGGATGGGTACCGAAACCCGGTATTAAATTGGCCCCGCTCACAACATGAAAGCCCTAAACAAAAAGGAACTAAACAACTAAACGTCTGCTTACACTTTAGGCCTGTGATATTTAGCTAATTTTATTTCTGATTTCAATTTTGGCTTCCAAGGATCAGAAAGATGATATCTGAGGTAAAACTATTAAAAACTAGCCGCGTTTCGTCTAGCACACCTTCATTCTATTCACAGCTGTGCGCGTTCATTCCTCCCTAAACCCAAACTTAACGTCAGAATCAGCTAAATCGGTGATTGTGGTAAAATGCAGTCTTTACTGTTGCTAAATTGCAGTAAATGTTTGATAATTATTATCAACGTTTTAAAACATTGAAAGCACAATAATCTGCGCAATAGACGCTGTTCCCCGGGCTGAATTGTGTGTGCGCGCTCCAAAACGGATCGCAAATAGACAAACAAATTACACTTTGGGCTTTACGTGCACATCCAAACGATCAAATACACACAAAAATATGTTAAAATGACCGGATTGGAGGGTGTTTAGCTACTTAAACGCAGCTTATATCGTAAGTGTACATGAACGGCTGGGAGAAAATCCGATGTGTGTTAATATTGTCTTAAAGTGAGAGCAGTCACCTTCTGACGATTATGCCATCAGTGTTAATCAAACAGCAAAATGCAAAGAGAAAATCACTCACAGCACTTCTTCTGAATATAGTTAGCTTTAATAAGCATTAATCTATTAATTTATACTGTGAAAACCATGCAGTGTTATTTTACATTTGGTTACTTAGATTTCTTTTATAGGCTAGGCCTATATGACTTACCTGAACACATAAACAAATGAAAGCACTCATTTTTATTTTTTTTATATTGTATTTGTCAGTTTGTTTTACTTTGTTTCTTTGTTCATGTTCTTACTGTATCTTATATAAAACACCAAAAATGCCGGACACTATATAATATAAAGCAATGTTAATTCAGCTCTTATATATATATATATATATAAATAAGAGCTGAATACATCTAATATATATATATAAGATGAATATACAGCTTTCTGAATATACAAAAACAAAAAGTACCAATAAGAATACTATTAAAAGTACAGGATCGATAAGCAGTATCGGTAAGAGTAGTAATACCGTTAAAACCTTAACGATACCCATCCCTAGTCAAGCATATTTACAGTACAAACCTTGTCAGTGAACTATAAGGGCAAAACAAAAACAAAACAAAAAAAATCGTTCATTAATCGTAATCGAGGTAATTAATCGAGATTTTGATTTTAGGTCATATCATCCAGTCCTACTAGGAGCCCTGCTTTCATAAACACAGCAAAAACTAAAACTAGCCTAATGTGAGTACAAACTTCTCAAGCTTACTGGAGACATGTAAACAGTTACTAATCACAAGCAATAGGACAAATAATGAAATGAAACAGTGCTTTAAGTTTTTCAGGTAGGTCTATACTAATGAATTACTACAGACATTTAATGGACCCTTTTCACATTTCAGGGTTTCTCAGAAGCGTAAGTCATCTTATGGCGCTTTTCCACGGCTCGGTACGGCCCGCTTGTAGTGCCTGGACCAATCAGACACACAATTATTCATTACATTTAACAAATTATCCAGAAACTCACTCTAAGTTCTGTGAACCCATCCGCCTAAAACTGCAACTAGCATCCCAAACGTAGCTAACACACAGGCAGAACTAGGTGTCCTGTTACAGGACACGGGGAAAATTGATAAGAACTTTTACGATCAGAAAGAATTTTGCAGAGACTAGTGACTGACTTCATTCTTTCTGAGAAGGACAAATAATAAATCTAGAAGGTTCTTCTCTCATACATCCAATCCAATGTCTTATGCTAATCGTAACAAAGCACTGTTTGCCAGAGGAGAACTAAGCCTGGTTTCTCCCAAGGTTTTTTTCTCCATTTTAACACCTATTTGCCACTTGTTTGCCACCTGATGTCAAACTGTTGGAGTTTGGGTTTGGGTTTGGGTTCCTTGCCGCTGTCGCCTTTGGCTTACTTAGTTGGGGACACTTGACATTTGACTTGACATTTGATATTCAACAGTGCTTTGATCTGCCTGCATTGACACTATTCTTTAAGAGCTGCTGTGCAGCCAAAATAATGTACCAGTTATCAATGTAAAGCTGCTTTGACACAATCTACATTGTAAAAAGCGCTATATAAATAATGCCTTTTTAATGCCAATTTTTTTTTTTTTTTTTATTTACACTAAATGTAATAAAATCAGTCATACTCGCGTTTTGGTGATTCCCAAGTTGCTGTTTTTTTGTTTGTTTTTTTGTGGTATTGACGTTTTAATCAGGTCCTTGTCTGGTCGGGAAAGTAAAGTTTGAGACCTGACATGTTAAACCAGCACTAAAATCGAGACGCTGTCTGACAAAATCACCATACACATAAGATAAAGACATTTGCTATGATTTTGGCTATATGTACATGTAAAATGATCACTCAGGTTAGAAGCAATAGTATCTATTTTATTTGTT
This sequence comes from Ancherythroculter nigrocauda, assembly GCA_036281575.1. Taxonomy (NCBI): domain Eukaryota; kingdom Metazoa; phylum Chordata; class Actinopteri; order Cypriniformes; family Xenocyprididae; genus Ancherythroculter; species Ancherythroculter nigrocauda. The sequence goes on along the minus strand of VTFQ01000003.1, from coordinate 38,835,189 downwards.
CTCTGAGAGGTGCGCCTGCGACAGGAAAGCAAGATCTCATGCTCGTGCGGTAGTATCAGGGTGTCTCCGAAGCTAGATCAGGTTAACAAGTCGCTATATTCGTCACAACGCGATTTCTTAGAAAAAAGTCAGGGGTCTGAAAAGTCGCTAAGTTGGCAACACTGATGCAGCCTTCTGTCTACAGGTCCCAGTGCGCCGCTGTCCAAACCGGCGTTACGGCAATTTTGCACCGGCCAGAGGTAATTACCAAACTGGTTCCGTGTGCGTATCACACCAATGTACATATTTTGCGACAGCAAATCAAAGTTATTAATTATTTAGGCTTTATTCAAAATAAACTGGTAGTATTATTTTTCTTCAAAACTGTCTAAAATATTTAATGTCTGTAGAAATAAAATTGAATGCTTTTTAATGCCATTTAAGGCCTTAATTTTCGCAAAAAAAACAATTTAATGACTTTTAATGCTTTTTAATGCCCCACGGATACCCTGTTATTGGCTCAGACACCTCAAGAGGGTGTGACAACTTCACACTTTAAAATCACTGATCACAAGATCACACCCCCTTTCCTTTTTTTTCCTGTACTGAAAATGCTGATGTGAAGATGATGCTAAGAAGCTTCTAAGGAACCCCAAGCTTGTGCCAGGCTTTGGCCTAGACCTTCCATTCACCAAAGATCCTCTGAATCCAACTGATTCTCCTTCATCACGACAATATCAGAGATTCAACAGGAGCCTCCACAAATTGCATCAGGACAGTTTTAATTCAAATGGGCGAGACATGCAAGTATCAAACTTAGTCTCATTATTTGATACACTAAGTATCTTTACCCCTTTTAAAGAAAGGCCTGTTAAAACTAAACTGATGGTTTGCTCAAGGCTGTTGATCTGCTAAATTGCAAACAATTCTTTAACTTCTTGCTTTCCTGTATTCTGCTTCAGCTCTCTCTTTCCCTTGGTAAACTGTATGCATGTATGTGTGTGAATGTTAGAGTAGTTAAGTGTTTAATCTAGTTAATAAAGTTGTCTGTGTCAATCCCTATTCATGCAGATTCTGACTACATGCTCTGAGTAGTACTGTACATTAGTGTTGTCACGATACCAAAATTTTGACTTCGATACGATACCTAACTTAAATATCACGATACCGATACTACGGCAAAAACCTAAAACAGCAGGAAAAGTAAATAAATAACACATATGACAGAACTTCTTTCTTCACCAGTGTGCAGGCTGATAATTCTGGATTTGAGCTTCATTGCCATGAAGTTAGAGTTAGATTTAATATCATTTTTAATGTTTATTGTTTTCATGCTCAATAAAATTGTAAATTATTTGCTGTTATGCTTTTTTTTTGCGTTTTGTTATGCTTTTGTCATGTTTTTTTTATACATGTAGGTGTTTTTGACAGTAAGATTATTGTAAAAATTAGATTACTGTAAATACTGACTCAATAATACACCTCAGGTCTGCTTGCACGAGTAAAATAAATAATAAACACTCATTTAATGTTTGAGAGCATAAACATAATGCTGGTATCACACTAACCTGTCGCTCTTTATTCTTTGTACAAATCGGGATGTTTGTTGGAAAGATGCCTTCGTTTGTGTTATTTTGTAACATCTTTTGCATACAGGCTTTGTGGTGTTCGTGGGCTTGCCCTGACTGTCGGCAATGTAAGCAAAATACTGCCATATTTCGCTTTCGTGCATCTGCTTTCTCAACAATTTGTGGACGGTCTGCAAGAGCACATATGCAGCCATACGTCTTGTTTCGTTACCATAAAAGCCGTTGCGCAGTTGAGAGGAATAAACGCACTCAATCTGCCTTTGAAGCAGCGCGCTGCACGCACACTGCCCCCTGCTGTCGCATTTTAGGAAATACAGCTGGCACTCAAAGTACCGGTACTAATAAAATGAAGAACCAGACCATTTTTAAAAGCAGGGTATCACGATACCTTTCTAGTACCGGTATATTGTGCAACACTACTGTACATAAGATAGTTATTTCCCATAACCTGGAAATGAACATTTCTTAGAATTAATAAGCAATTAACACTGAATGTTCATTGGCCAAACAGGTTAATTGATTGTAATATTAATTTTATTACATTAAGTTATTAATTGCTTAACTGCTCCAAATATTTATAATTATAATTAGTTATGATTAATTATCATATATAGCAAATTAGCTCAACATAAATATAAATAATTAATTTTAACTAGTTATATTTAATTATAAATTAATATAATTTGGCACCCCTGGCACAAGCTTGGGGTTCCTGAGAAGCTTCTAGTGTAAGGAAAAAACAGAACTAGCGCTGAGTTCGTTCCGTAAGTAGAATAGGGAAGACGTAGGACATACAAGCTTTTTGAAGAATGCGAAAGTGCGGTTTTGGCAAAAGCACATGCAAGGTGATCATTTGTGTTTATAAAGCATATACAGTTGTATTTTTTTTTTTAAATGACCGATCGTTTCGCTAGATAAGACCCTTATTCCTCGTCTGATATTGTTTGAAGCCCTTTGAAGCTGCACTGAAACTGTAATTTTGACCTTCAACTGTTTGGAGGCCATTGAAGTCCACTATAAGGAGAATAATGCTGGAATGTTTTCATCAAAAACCTTCATTTCTTTTTGACTGAAGAAAGAAAGACATGAACATCTTAGATGACATGGGGGTGAGTAAATTATCAGGAAAAAGTTTTTTGAAAGTGAACTAATCCTTTAAAACATGAGACAACAAACACACTCGATTTAAATAGTCAGTAACAGCCACCGCAGTATCATTTGTTCGCGAAAGGACTTGCTTTAAATGACTGTCGCACGCAACTTGAAAAAAGAAACAGCTGTTGTATTGTGGTCAGCAGATGAGGTGCAGACTCGTTGGTAGCAGAGTAGCAGATCCAATTAAAACACGTCATCACAGTCTGTGAAAAGGGTCCATAAAGTAGCCTAAATCAATTAAATTAAATTAAATTAAATTAAATTAGCATTAATTCTTATTAAAGCTAATAAGTAGTTCAGTCAAGAGCAGTAAGTGATTTTCTCTTTGTCTTTTTTTGTTTGATTAACAATAATGACACAGACAGGGACAAGTAGGCTATATTAGGCTGCTGTCACTTTAAGACCTGATGGACAGATCCAATATATTGACAGATTTTTTCCCCTAACGTTTTAATTTCACCTAAGACATAACCGGCTGTGAATACGGACAATATATTTTTGTGTGTATTTCACCATGTAGAAGCATATTAAGATGTAAAAGGTGCGTGCGTGCTTCAGGTATGTGCCGTTTCAGACCAGCGTGCAAGTACCAAATTCATTTTTCACGTCTTATTGCATTTGAAAAATTTAAAATCACTTTCTAACTGTTCCAAGTGAAGAAACATTTTTCGAATGCTCTTTAAGATCTTCTGATCAGTCTGTTTTAATTATTCAGAGGACGAGATACAATCGGAGGGGTGATCGGGCCTTCGCAGTGGCAGCACCAAAGAGATGGAATAGTTTACCATCTCATATTAGAGTATCCTCTACTCTAAGCATTTTTAAAAGACGTTTGAAGGCTCATCTTTTTAGTTTAGCTTTTGAGTCTGCAGTGTGTTGAGGCATTGGCTTTTGTGTGTGTGTACTGTTTTAGAGGTTATGTTTTATTTTATGTAGAATTTTTGCATTGTACAGCACTTTGGTCAACGCTCTGTTGTTTTAATAGTGCTTTATAAATCAATAAATCAAATCAAAATCAAAATCAAAATCAAATCAAAAAGCTTGAGTCTGTGTCAAGTCCGAGTAAAAGCACATCCGAGTTTGTGACAAGTGTAAATCCATTAAAAACTGGATTCAAGTCCAAGCTCAAGTACCCCAATTCTAGTTAATGCAATGCATTTTTTTTTTCCAATTAGTGCCATTCAACATGCTCTGTTGTTTCAGAGACATTAGTCAATAATTTACTTCAATATTGCAAACTTTGGCAAATCCAGCTGAGATTTTCTTAAGTGTGCATTTGTATACTCCATAAAAACATGTGTACTCTGTGAGTAATGGTCAGTCATTGTGAATTGTGGACAATTATCCACAGAGTGGCTGTGCAGGTGGATATGTTTCAGTCACGCTAGCAGTGTAGATAGATAGATTGATTGATTATAATAGGAGCGTGCATCCTATTTTTATGAATTGGAGCTATTTTTTGTCAGGTAGGCCACTCATTTGTAATGCAGACATTAAGGTAAAAACTTTGCACTACTGGAAAATTACAAATACTGATTGATCTCTCTTTTTTTCTTTCTTTCTTTTGTTTGAAACTTTGACAAAAAAAAAAACAGCTGGAAAATTCTTCAGATATCTTTTATGCCATATCTACGAGCAACATGTGGCGTGTTTTTTTTTTTTTTTTTTTTTTTTGGGTTAACTATTTCATAGAGGACATCTTTCCACATTGTGCTTTCATTACAGGACCCGGGCTAATAAAATGGCTAAACATCAGCGAGTCATCATACAGTTTTTAAGATTAAATCAGAGAAACTGAACAAGGAACGGTAGATATGGCCGCAGAAGCGCAGGCCCACACGTAACCCAGAGTCATGTATGTCTACACATTCTAAACAACCTAATCCAAACCTTTTCAGTGCAAATCTTCTGTGTCTTCTGTCATCTCCTGTTGTCGGGGTTCCCACAGTAATTCGGGTGTTGTGTTCCGCTGAACATTAGCTGCGTCCGTAATCAGTCACTCGTTAACATTAACTGTGCTCTGTATATGAATGGAACATATTGTCCTATATGGAGAACGAGGGAATGAAAACAGATGAGCGAATTCTGGACGCTGACGTAATTACAGTGCGCCAGAGAATGCTCTGACGAGGAAACAACTTCGTCACTAGGGCTGCGTTCAGGGCTGCGTTCCAGTCCAGTTTTAGACACGCACTCGCGAACTTCCCTAAACACTTCCCCTCCGGGGAATCCCTGCCGCCATTTTGAAGTGCGTTCCACTTCGTGAAGTGGACGAGGGAAGTTTATATGGACAGACCCTCGCCCCTCGATTTTGACCGAGGGAGCGAGTCTACTTCATATGTACACTTCAGGCAGCTCCATAACCCACAATGCAACATGATTGTGACGTCACAGCATATCGCGTTTAATTTACCCCACCACAAACAACTCTATGATATATTAATTATTTTTTAAACATTTAAAACACACATATATACATATAGAATGCTGTATTAAACAATTTTGTAAGGGGAAAAAATAAATAATAAATCAGCTCCATTGCGGATTCCAAGTGATCAAGGGTTTAGGACGTTCCAGTTCAGCCCATACAAAGGTTCCGCCAGAAGTGGGCACTCGTGCAACGTAAGCAATAACGTACATCCGAGTCAACAGGTGTGTTCGAGCTCATGCAGCGCCGCAAAGGCCGATCGGCGGCTGACTTGAAGCAGTGCATGCCGGTAAGAAATTTTGTCCGACTTGAGACAGCGCCGACACCATGTGACTGTGACGTATGGCTTCAAAGTACCACGAGAGCGATTCGAGATCAGCCGCCTGAGGCAGCCAGCGCAGTTTCTCAAGAGGAGCTGCACGAGCTCTGATGACGACACAGCTGTTTCACGATTGGCCGGATTCACCGCATGACAACGATCACGTGTGTTTCGTGTTTATTTTCACGCCTTCAGTTCCACGAATGCTTACAAATCTGTACTTTTATAACAGTTAAAGCTCTTTTCATGAAGTCACGATGTTATTGTGTCATGTTTATCAAAATAAAACTGATAAGAAACGTAGACCCCACAACATTGGTATTTAAATAATATATGCTTATATTGAACTTTATTCTTGTAAAAACAGATGCTGTAAGTGTAAGCCTCTTCAGTTCCACTCATGCTCATACACGCACTTTCAAAACAGTAGCCTACAATTCATATTTCATGTCGTTTTCATCTTTTTTTTTTTACATTATTATTATTTGATTCATTTGTTTATAAAGGTTTTGTGTATAGGTTTATTTTGGACTTTCATACAAACTTTTACAGTATTAAGCATAAGTTTACAGCAAACGCCACACGATCAGCCATGACTGACGTAAATGCAGCAAACTACGTGAACCACAGCGTGTCCGACTTCACGTCTCCGTTTTCAGCTCCTCCCCGCCTGCACACGGCTACTCTCGCCGATCGGTTGCATCCAGCCGCAGCCGATGTCGAACACACCTAACGAGACCGAGTGAAGTTAGCGAGGGAAGGGCATTTAAAAACCGAACTGGAACGCAGCCCCAGTTCGTTTTTTAAATGCCCTTCCCTCGCTAACTTCCCTCAGTCTCGTTGACTCGGATATACGTCATTGCTTACGTTGCATGAGTGCCCACTACTGGCGGAACCTTTGCAATGGGCTGAAGTGGAACATCCTAAGCCCTTGATCACTTGAAATCCGCAATGGAGCTGATTTATTATTTATTTTTTTCCCCTTACAAAATTGTTTAATACAGCATTCTATATGTATATGTGTGTTTTAAATGTTTAAAAAATAATTAATATATCATAGAGTTGTTTGTGGTGGGGTAAATTAAACGCGATATGCGGTGATGTCATAGTCGTGTTGCATTGTGGGTTATGGAGCTGCCTGAAGTGTACATACAGTGTTTTTACAGTCTATGCATATGAAGTAGACTCGCTCCCACTGTCAAAATCGAGGGAGCGAGGGTCTGTCCCTTTGGAACGCACTTCAAAATGGCGGCAGGGATTCCCCCGAGGGGAAGTGTTTAGGGAAGTTTGCGAGTGCGTGTCTAAAACTGGAGTGGAACGCAGCCTAGGGGTGCTTCTCATTTCTTTTTTTCTTTCTTTTTTTTATTAAATGCTTGGGGGGAGGGGGGGACAGTAACAACAATTGTCATCATTGTCATATAACAATAAAACAATATGCCAGAGACCAACAGTCTTTCGGTCCAGATTAAGTCCTTAAACACAGCCACTGTTCTCTTAGCTTTCTGGTTTTTAGAAGATTCAATAGAGTCAAAATACACTTTCAAATCATGTTTAAATCTTTAAAAAAGAGGTTTGCACTTTGAAAATTTACATTTATAATTGTGATATTTGGCTAACAGAAGAATAAGGTTTATAAAATAAATATCATTATTCTTTTCACATTCATGAAAGCCAAAATTACATTTCTGTATGTAAATTTAAAATTTGGATTCACATAACATTTAATAAAGTCACAAATGTCACACCAAAATGTCAGTGTGTGAAAGCAATTCCAAAATAAATGTAAAGTACTTTCAGGTTTCTCTAAACAAAAAGAACAGAGAGTATTAATATCATTCTTATCACTCTTCTGAGAGAGCACTTATCTGGGTAAAACCTATGAATTAACTTAAAGGTTATTTCTCTCATTTTGTTAGTTATCGGATACTTGTGAGGCAGTGGTGTAGTCTAGTTTTTTGTAGTGAGTATACTGTGATTTTTCCCTCCCGCAGCCTCAGTGACACCCCATAAGCACCGGCGCACCGCCACACTCACAAATCCATATGCAACTGATATATTCTACATGTAACTGATAGCATTCTGAAAGACTGCTTGTGTGTGTTTTATCAAAATGTCAGTTTATTATAAGCAAAACAAGACTTTAACAGCCAATGACATTTACAGCTGAAGAGACTGGACTGATATTCTACTGTTTAGTGTCAATCACCATCTAACTCAGCCAGATCTACATTTAGCCTTAGATGTTATATGAATATGGTCCCTGGATCATAGGTTTTATCAGCTGTTATTTTTAATGCACATTTAAGAGTGCAAGTTGCAGCTATTTAACAATAATGGAAAGATGAGGCTTATCAGTATGTCACAATATCCCCGTTTGGACTTTGTTTCGCACCATTTCCTGCCAATCTGTCATCATAATTATGCATTTCAATTCACTAACCTGCAATTCGATTCAATATCAGTTATTTTGGATATACTGTATATCAGGTACAGTACATGGCACATTTTCTCAACTAATGCTGTAAAATATACATGGGAATCAGTTGGTACTACATTAATATTGAAGGTTAAAATGAACTAATTTGTATACAAACTTAAATTACACTTAAGGATTTTTTTTATAATAAAGTTATAATAGTACTAACTTTAAAATTATTTCTATTCCAATTTATTTTTTGAAATATAAACATTTAAATGGTGGCTGTCAACTTGACGTATTTATTCAAACATGCATTATATAGGCTATTGAAGAACATTACAAATTAAAATTAATATGTAATATGGTGCATATATTTAGCTATAATGCTCCTCTCTAGAGTTCATTTTTTTAGCTGACTAACGAGTTTATGGTCACTGAATATGTTTGTTCTGAGGTAGCCTAGTTACGTGACATTGTAAGCTGTTATTAATGTCTTTCTACGGTTGAAACACTGATTAAGCACGAGACATGATATGGATTTCGTTAAGTTGTACTGTATCTTTTAACATACCTTGAGATGTTCATTCATGTTTATTTTGTGCTGTAACTGAGAGGATCAGTCCATGTGCACTTCACGCTGCCATTTCTCTTGAACTACAGCGATCTGTCATGCCACATTAAAGAGCGCCAAAACGGTAAATGTTTTTTATTTCGAAGTAAAAGGGGCAGAATATGAAATATGTGACTTTGTTTCATGTCAAAAGCAACAAACCACAAATCTTACTGTGATTTATTGGATGGTTACCATGCGCTTTTTTAAATGGGTACACGGAAATCCTTGACCTTTCCAAGTGGGTATACGCCGTATACCTGCATATCAAGTAGACTACACCACTATTGTGAGGTAATGTCCAACCTTTTTTCAAGGGAATGTCACTTACAAGTCCATTCCCTTGAGAAATTACATATGGCATAGAAACAGATTCCTCCTGAAACAAGACTCTAATTTTCTTATTGTTTTTTTTATTTAGATGAAGAAAGGCACTGTTTACCTACAAATGTTTTACATAGATCCACTGAGTGACAAAAAGATGAAAAAGAAAACCCTTTAAAAAGCATAAGAACTCCTTGTGGCACTGCATCAGCTACAATCGCAAATTCTTTTGGAGTAACAGGAATTCCATGCTTTACTAAGAACTCAGAATAATTACAAATTGAACCATTCTGATTGAAAAGTTGAGATACAAAAATAATTCAATTTTTAAACCAACTATCAAAGAAAAGAGATTTATGTTTATACACTCAAAAAATATTTCAGGCTAAACTTAAGTTTTATGTAATTGAATTACATACAAATTTTCCATCCATTTGGATTACAAAGTTTTTACATAAACAAACAAATAAACTTAATGTGATTCATATTTGTAAGTCATATGTAAATGAAATAGGTAAGATTTATCTAATAGTATGCAGAAAAATGCCCGGGCTATATAACACTGCTTAGTGTTCATGTGTTTGCGCACTACTGAGTTAAAGTACCATTGATGGATCCGAAATGGTCAATATTCATATTCATGCACTTTTATTAATATTTATGTTAATCGTTTAGGGCTTATGATTTATCAGTTTCACTTTTGATTTCCTATATTTATGTACTAATACTTTATATATTAATTCTTATCATATTTTCAAGGATTTACGTGTTATTGTACCCTTATGGTTATTTTTATTTTATATTTAAGAGTATGTTATGTTCAATTGTTCTTCAAAGTGTTCCGGTGTGACAGGTCATGCTGACACATTTGTGGTTAGACGTAGGACGCCTACCAAGTATTGTATAAGTGATGTTTTTCAGAGTTAATCATTTGAATTTGAAATCTGATCAAAATATGTCTGTTATTATTCCTGATGACATTTAAAAGGGTAAGATTTGCAAAATTCCCCAAAGGGGGTCAAAACAACTATTATATTTTTTTTTTTGACACTGGACACTGGACTATTTTTGTCTATGACAAATGGGTAAAACCATTTAACCTTTTCTTTTAACAAAAACATCCGTTTGTGTGGGATGTAAATTTCCCTATATGCTCATGGTATAAAGCTGACCGGGTGATTGATAATTCAGCTTTCTTCCCTCCTTTGCTCTCCTTGGCTTCTACTTCTTGTCTCTTATCTGCAAATGTCTTAATTATTGCTCTTTTTGATTTTCATCTATTAGATACAATACTCTGGATTTTACAATACTCTAAATTTTATTATTGACTATTGACTGCTTCTTTATGGTTGTTATTTTACCTTTTGGTTTTATTAAATATTTTCATTATCGATTAAAGTTTGCATGTGAGGCTAAATTTAATTGTAATGAATAAATAATTTTCCATCAACTTTATACTGCCTGGATCTCATTTTCACAAGTTTTTGCATCAACCATTGAAGCAGTGTCAGAGTTAATGAGATAATTAAGTGATAAATTGAGTGATGATTGACCATTATTGAAGACACCTGATGATAACAAGCAGAATCACCAAAGGAGAAAATCACAATCTTTAAGCCACCATCGTGGAGATGAGGCTTTGCTTTAGTTGGGCTCTTGACCCTTGTCTTTTTAATATTAGATTTTGTCTGTGCTGTTGTAACAGCTAGTCAAGCAAAGAAAAAAGATGATCAGGTGGTGATGGTTATGTTTTCACATAATCATTATTTGACCTGAATCACTGAACTCATTTAGAGCCCAATCTCTGATTTAGATTTACATTATTGGTTCTAGCAGCACTGTGACTTAATATAATCCAAAGTTATTCTCAAAAGTTGTTCTGAATTAAAAAAAAAAAAAAAAAACTTTCTTTTAGGCACACACAGACATCAAGAATCAGCCTGTGAATCTCAACAACGGTGACAAGCAACATATTCTGATAAACAGATCAACTCTGAACATTAAAAAAACAATTACTAAAAAGTCACATAGAAACAGAAAAAAAAAATAGTGACAATAAAGGAAATTATTAAGACAATTCAGCTCATAATTTATTCATGCAGCAATGCATGATGGGAGCCATGGATGAATTTTGATTGGTGGCTCCCAGAATGCACTGCAACATGCTTTTTGATGGTCACCACTGTTGAGATTCACAAGCTAATTCTTGATGTCTGTGTGTGCCTAAAAGAAAGTTTTTTTTATTTTTTTTTTATTTAGAACAACTTTTGAGAATAACTTTGGATTATATTAAAGGTGCCCTAGATTCAAAAATTGAATTTTGAGTCTCAAACTCCATTGTTTCCTCCTTCTTATATAAATCTCATTTGTTTAAATGACCTCCGAGGAACAGGCAAATCTCAACATAACACCGACTGTTACTAATAGTCGGGGTGTACGCCCCAATATTTGCATATGCCAGCCCATGTTCCCAACATTATGAAAGGCATTAGACAAGGGCAGGACGTCTGGATGTGCACAGCTGAATCAACAGACTAGGTAAGCAAGCAAGGACAATAGCGAAAAATGGCAGATGGAGCAATAATAACTGACATGATCTATGATATCATGATATTTTTAGTGATGTTTGTAAATTGTCTTTCTAAATGTTTCGTTAGCATGTTGCTAATGTACTGTTAAATGTGGTTAAAGTTACCATCGTTTCTTACTGTATTCACGGAGACAAGACTGTCGCTATTTTCATTTTTTAAACACTTGCAGTCTGTATAATGCATAAACACAACTTCATTCTTTATAAATCTCTCCAATAGTGTGTATAGCATTAGCCATTAGCCACGGAGCACCATCAAACTCATTCAGAATCAAATGTAATACATCCAAATAAATACTATACTTACGCGATTAGACATGTTGCATGATGAACACTTTGTAAAGATCCATTTTGAGGGTTATATTAGCTGTGTGAAATTTGTTTATGGTGTTTAAGGCAAGCGCAAGCTCTTGGGGCGTGGAGCACAAGATTTAAAGGGGTCGCGTACCCTGAATCGGCACATTTATAATGATGCCCCAAAATAGGCAGGTAAAAAAATTCATTAAAAAAAAAACTGGGGTATTTTGAGCTGAAACTTCACAGACACATTCAGGGGACACTTAAGACTTATATTACATCTTTTGAAAACATGTTCTTGGGCACCTTTAAGTCACAGTGCTGTTGCAATCAATAATGTAAATCTAACTCAGAGATTGGGCTCTAAATGAATTCAGTGATTCAGGTCAAATAATCATTATGTGAAAACATAACCAACACCACCTGATAATCTTATTTCTTTGCTTGACTAGCTGTTACAACAGCACAGACAAAATCTAATATTATATAGCATACTGATCACCGCCACCTGTGACTCATCAGCACCGCAATCAGCACCAGTACAAAGCCACCACACTCACACACACTCACTGTCCGGTCTCGTTTGCACTACGACATATGTATGCTTACCTTAAGGACTCCCAACGCCATATCTACCTGCTCCAGTCGTCTCCTCCAGCTCCCTCGTCTCCTGTTCTCCGTGTGTACTTACCTGCTTGTGTGTGTGAGTGTCTCCGCCAGCTCCTTCCATCATCTGCATCTGCAAGACAAAATCAGGACAGTATTATATTCTCTTCATCTCTCATCATCCCATTATCTGCTTACCATCACCCTGTGCTCTGCTTAAACGTGAATAAAACTTACCTGGATTGTTTATACCTCTGCCTCCGTGTCTCTGATGTAACAACGGCGGGTAATGGGCATTTAAAACGGTTAAACATAAAAGGACTATGTCAATTTCACACCACATTTACTGCAGCGGCTGATGCTCCAATGATGACAAACCACAAAATCCACATGCATGAGATTGTTTAAATTGAGATGACTTTCATGTCACAGAATGTTATGTCAATTTCAAATGAGTGCAGAATATCATCATAATCTGAAATGTCTGAGTTTTTTCTCATTGCGAGTTCAGACTGTGTGATATCGCGTTGTTTCCTTGTAACATCTCCCATGTGTTTGGTTGTGAAATGTAGTTTGCGTGTCAGACAGAGTTGTCGGCGATTCTTCCTATTGTAAATTCATGCAGTGTGAAACCTTCTGTCACCGATCCATCGTGCAGTTTGAACTTGGCCAGCGACTGAATGCTGGCCAAGATAGTCATGCAGTGTGAAAAGAACAGTGACCTGACTAATTTGAAAATCGTGCAGTCTGAACTCGGCTTCAGACAGCCCCTATAAAAATTCTAGACCAAATTACATACTGTTATTTGTGCAAACTCCACAGTGCTCTGAAAAAAATAATCCAGCCTTAATGTGAATGTCTGCAATTGCTGATGTTGTATAATCCTAACACTTCTCTTCATGTGTTTTTTGACATCCCTGAGCTGTTGTCTGTGCACCAATCTTATGCACCAAAAGCATGCTTTCATTTAATTTTAATATGTGTGACATTAGATAAAAAATAAAATGAAAAAATTAATAAATAGAGCCAAATCACAGAACCTGCAAAGACAATTTTAATGTCTTATTTGTCTTTAATTAATTTTAATGCAAGTTTATTTTAAACAGCCACTTTTATAATCATGTGAAATTTTACTGAAACATGGGTTTTTAATAAATTTGAATTATATCAATAAATAATTAATTTAAAAAATCTAACTGTAATGATAAAAAATAACTGTAACTCAAACAATATTTAGAAAAAAATAAGATTGTAATGCACACATAAACATACACAGAGAGAGACAGATATATACACAGACAGAGACACACACACAGACACCCCCCAAACCCAAACACCCCCCCCCCACACACACACACACACACACACCCACCCGAATGAATCTGAGGTAGTATGGGGGAGGAGAGAGAGAGAGACTGAGACAGACTGAGAAGATCATTTAAAAAAAAAAAAAAACATTTAATTGTGACATAAAGTAGTCTTTGATAAATTTTTAAATATACCCTCACAAACAGTATAATTAAAACAAATTATTTATTCTATATATATACTTGATTATATATGCTTGATTTATCCAACCCTGTTTAAAAATAGGTATATGCTGCCCTCTAGTTGTTACTCTATGTATGACATTAATTATATTTGATTGAAAAATTGATTAATCTGCCTATTTTTGACTTACACATGCGTTTTGAATTGGAAAAAAATGAATAAAATGTGTTTATTTCAAACATCTGTCTTATTCTATATATAAATTAATTGTGTATAGTGTTTTTTTTTTTTTATAGAGAATATGAGTCATTCCGTTTCCCTTTTTTGACATTACTTCAATCTATTACCATGGCAAGAAGGTTTGAGATATCCATTATCCGTTCTCAATTTAACATCTTCATTGTCTTAGCAACATGGTAAAAAAGGTTTGATCTGAATCGAATAAACCCCCTAGCAGAAGTAGTTTAAAATTCAGAGCCTTTGTCAAAAAATCCACATTCAAACCAAAATAGCAGACTCCCTGTTGGTCGGAGCTAATGACTGTAAATTCGAAAATTGTCCGGCTTAATGAGAACAATAAGGTGGCGCTATAGAGGCCCTGCTCCCCGCCTGTTTCTACGGTTTTGCCCATGTCTACTGGTTGATATCTCTGATGTGTGCATTAAGTTTCATGCAATTTGAAGCATGTTAAGAGTCTCAAAAGCTTCCAAAACAAATATTAAAGTTTGATGCGTTGCCATGGCAACAGTGTTTGTGATATCACTATTCTTTTCAAAGGTCTACATTCACCATGTCTTGACATTATTCTGGTGAAGTTTGAAGCAAATCAGATAAAAATAAGATGGTGATCTTAAAGCATTTTGAAAGTGACACACTTCCTGCTGCCAGTTGGTGGCGCTATAACTTTGACTCACAATAGTCACATCCATGTGATCAGACTACTACAACCAACACACTTGTGAAGTTTCATAAAGATCAATCAATGTATGCTGACGTTATAACAAACCTGTTATATTCCTATTTCCACTTTCTTGCCATAAATTCGTTGCCTCGCCACAGCCAAACCGTTTGAGATATCAAAAATCCGCTGGCAATTTTTCATCATCAATGTCTTGACTTCATGCTGACCGAGTTTGGTGGTGATCGGATTAATCGCCTAGGAGGAGTATATCAAATTCCAGAGCATGCGTTTTTCAAACAACCCATAATAACTGACTTCCTGTTGAGGTGACTTATAACTTAGAGTACGAAAGTTGTTCGGCTCGATGACGTCTATATGTGTACCGAGTTTTATACTTGTATATGCAAGCGTGTTTGATATATAAACCACATTTTCGGACCCAATTCAGGGGGTGCTGTCGAGCCCCTCTGCCACGCCCAGGTACCAGCTTCTGCCCAGCTGTAATGGCCGCGGGTTCTGACCCGTGTGCAAAATTTCAAGAGTTTTTAAGCATGTTAAGGGCCCCAAAAACCCCAAAAACTTAGAAAAAATATATATATATATATATAGCTGCAAGCAGCAATGACGGGCCAAAGCCCGGTGGCATCGC